>JANIJI010000006.1:14505000-14931587 GCA_024500535.1 Leptonema lineaticorne
CTTTTTGCCAAAAACTCGACTCGTACCGTTTCGCAACCACCGTATTCGCCTGATTTGATTTTGTGCGACTTTTGGCTATTCAGCAAACTCAAAAGGCCAATGAGAGGATTCCGTTTTGCCACGATTGATCTCGAAAGCTATACCGGAAAAAGACTATTCCTACTGTTTCGAGGACTGGAAAAAGTGTTGGCAAAAGTGTGTTTTATCACTCGGAGATTACTTTAAAGATTATGAAATTAATTTCGAAGAATAAATAAATAATTTACATTTTATAAACAAATTCACCTTACTTTTTGATCATAGTATTATTATAAATTAAAAAAAAATGTATAAATAAATAATAGACCAACGGAAAATTAGTTGTTTGATATTGTATAAAAATATCTATATGAATATGAATTTAAAAATAAGTCGTTAATTACACATAATTTCTTATAAATTTGTAGAAAAATACGAATATAAATACTGATTCATATATTTATATATATTTTACTAAAAATGGCGACCGTTCATTGCGCATGTTCGCATCGAAAATGAATGGCTTTTCCTTCGCGGAAACATTGATCGGCTCATTTTCATCCCCGCCACGAATTTTCCACCACCCCCCTCCAACCCCATCTCCTTGTTCACAATAAAACCATGTTTATATCCCTTTCTCGCGTATTTTCGTCTCTTTTTCGCTCGTTTTGCACGTTCGCCGCCATTTTGACGCTATCGGCGCGAAAATGGCGGAAAAGCTTCACACCGATTGTTTCGTACTATTGTTGTCGTTTGTTTATTTGTTTTTTTTTTCCTTCATTTTATTTATTATTTTCGTGGTTATCTCTCGTTTTATATACAACATCGATTCCCATGGCTTGGCATAAATCGAATTTTAACCTTAACCCGGGGTATAAATCACCCCGTTGCTCGTACGAACGAAGAATCTCGTCAGATTTACAAACGCCATAAAGCAATAACATCTTTATTGATCGTAAAACGATATCTAACTCTTTCTTTATATATTTATATACGTATACACACGCTTTATACGTAGCATAACTCTATATAATATACTCGTTTTTCTCGTAAATAATTGGGATTTTATTCTGTTGAGAAAAAAAAACATTATGGCGCATATAAAAATTCTGCACAAATTTTATAGTGGTTTAAAATTTAATTTTGATCATTCTGAAAATAATTTCATTATTTTACGTATCCTGTTTTATATATATATATATATATATATATATATATATATATATATATATATATATATATATATATATATATATATATATATATATATATATATATATATATAATATTTTACAATGATAATCTATAATTTTAAAACATTTTTTAATATAACACATTAATGTTGATTTCTCAATTGTATATTTCCGTTTATTTTAAAAGTTTTAATAGAACTGATCATTATTAACAATATTTTATTACAAAATAATAAAAACTAAATTCGATGTGTCTTTTTTTGAAATTGAAATTTATGTATAAAAATACGAATTATTAATTATATATAATTTACATCAAAATTAAAAACTTTTATAAATAATTTTTTAAACCATTTTTCAAATAGAAAGATAAACGATAAAAAAATAAATGATTCTTTTCTAATATTTTTTTCCTTGTCTTCTAAAATTTCATTTTAATTAAATCACTTTTATAAAGAAAAATATTCTTTATAAAATATATACTATAATTAAAATTATATTCTTTATAAAATATATACTATATTTAAAAATTTCTTTATAAAATATATACTATAAAAATATTCATATATAAAATATATACTATAATGATAATAAAAATAAAAAAAATATAGATTTTAATTGAAATAATTAGAATATTGTATTAAAACCATTGTTGTTAATTCGAATTCACGAACAATTTCGGCGAAATTCGAATCCACGAAACAGTTTGAGAAACGGCGTTTTCTCTATTACAAAAAAAACAGTTTTACATGAAAAAAAAACCAATGTCCAATTAACAAGCGATTCTTAATCGTTCGGTCACAGCGATTAATCATTCGCAACGTTCTCTACATTCGTACAGAACGAGAGTCTTTCGAACATTTTTTTAACAATTTTCATCTGATTTGTTCCGTCTTTTTATTATTATTATTATTATTATTATTTCATTTTATTTTATTTTATTTATTTTTGCGTTTATATATACGAATCTGTCGTTAATTTTTATACGTCCGAAAGACATTCGTCACTATTAATATAATATATATATATATATATATATATATATATTTTTTTTTTTTTTTTTTCGTGTCACCTGTCAAGTATAGTAACGTTTTTACAGCCTCTCTATTTCACGCTGAACGCATATCCGAGATTATTACGTGGACGAGCTCATAAATTAATTATTTTATTTTATTTTATTCGATTTTATTGCTATTGTTGTACACTTTCATACTGAGCATACTATGTTATATACAGTAGGTGTACGCTCGCGTATTTTATTTTTATTTTTATTTTATAACGCAATTTTTTACTAATATTATAAAGCTAAACATTGGAAACATTGAGTTTAAAATTTTATTTTAATATTTATTTCATTTTCAAAAATATTAAAACCATTAGATTTAATGTATACCAATTTAGGAATAAAATTTACCATTTACCTATATTCATAATATCCGGGAGTTTTAAATAACAATTTCACCTTACTTTTTGATCACATTAGTATTTATCGTACTTTTACATAAATAATATTCGTAAAAAATAAATATATATAAAATTCTTAATCTTTGAACGATTAAAAAGCGCCATTTGTATAGAATTTAGATATATAATTATATCCCACTATCCTTAAAATGTATCAAGTTGTATACAGAGTAATTTATATGCGCCGTTAAAATGCAGAAATAAATTTACGATAGCAACTAAACATTATTTCAAATGAAACACTATAAAATGGTACATACTAGCGATATGCTGTAATATATAATGCGTATCGCTTGTCATTCTGGCGAAGTCCCACTGTATATCAATAGAAAAACGCAACGATTCGTTTTATATCTTTATATCAATATTTATTATATATAATCCTGAAAAAAAAATTAATTTAAATATATTTTACGCTATCTATTTATAGAAATAAAGGATGCATGTATGTGATATTTTTCCGTATCATCCTGTATAACATATTTATATTGGGTCTGCTTTATAAAAAGTATAAATTTTATCGAAAAACTCGTCGTTATACACTCGCCTATATACAGTGTGCTTTTAAAATAAGTTGTTCGTCTGTCGTTCATATATCACTCGTATCTTTTTTTCTATTGAATGTCCGATATGATGATGTTTCTTCTTCGCTCGCCCGGCATAATTTATGCCCTTTTAACGTTCGTTACGCATTAAAATTTTTAATGATGACTCCCAAACGTGTTTGTGTTCTCAATCTTTACGTTATTATTATTTATTATATTTTTCAATTACAGGTACTCAAATATTGCGATCATTTGCACGGAAAGTGGTACTTTAGCGAAGTGAGAGCGATCTTTTCGAGAAGATATCTGCTACAAAATGTTGCCATCGAGATATTCCTTGCTAGTAGAAGTAAGTAAATTATATACGAATATGTATTAAAATATGTTTATTTATTTTATTTTAAATAAATTTATTTTATCTGAATAAAAATAAATATTAGGTATAAAAATTTACCTAATTTGTACATTTTTATTTTCAAAAGATACACTGAAATAGTTTAGAGACATCTTTTGATACAAAAAAAAACAAATATTTATCATAGTATCAAACCAAATTTATTTATATTTTGGGACATCTATATATATTTAAAAAAAATTCTTTGATGTAATTTTAATTTTATCTATTATTATTTCAATTTTTTAATATTTTTATTTTACTTTAATATTTTATAATTATTATATTATAATAACAATAAAATAAAATTATCAATACTTTTTATAAAAATATATAATTACATACATATATGTGTTCATCTTTTAAACCATATAATTATCCTATTTCAGCGTCAATTATGTTCGCCTTCCCCGATCAGACCACAGTCAAGAAGGTTATCAAGGCTTTACCAAGAGTTGGAGTCGGTATCAAATACGGAATACCTCAAACCAGGTACTTTAAAATATGCTCTATTTTATAACCCGTATAGTTCCAACTTTCTCCACATTATTCAAAACGATGGCCATTTTTTTCATTTCCTGTCATGCATCAGACCGGCCAATAGTCCTGAACTCCTGACAATTTGTGTCAATTTTACTCGGAACGTGTTTATTGCCATCAATCATGGAGATTTGTTGTCGTCTCGTGTTCGTTTATTCGAAAAATATGCATGTTTAGGGTTATCCATTAATAATTTCAAATCTATTTTTATCATTTTCTAAAGAAATCTTATTAAAATCGAACAAAATTCATATATAAAAACTTTTTTTCTGACATTTCATCAACTTATCTTTCAAAAATATTTTATTCGTGACAACAAAATACTAAAAACTCGACTCATATCGTTCCGCAACCACCGTATTCGCCTGATTTGGCTCCGTGCGATTTTCGGCTATTCAGCAAACTCAAAAGGCCAATGCGGGGACAACGTTTCGATACGATTGAGGAAATAAAAACCGAATCGAAGAAGGTCTTGAAGGCTATACCGGAAAAAGACTATTCTGACTTTTTCGAGTACTGGAAAAAGTATAGGCAAAAGTGCGTTTTATCGGACGAGGATTATTTTAAACAAGATAAAATTGATTTGGAAGTGTTATTTATATTTGGAAGAATTAGACTTAGCTTTTTGAAAACGTTATCCTTTATCACTAAGTTTTAGTAAAATATAATACACCATTATAAAATCAATCTTTGACGTCGACAACCCTGATGATTAACGTTCCTGAAGATGATGATCTTAACAGCCAGGATGTGTTAATGTCGGTCAAGCATATTAAATTATCCGACAATCATACTTACAAAAAATTCTTTTGCCCAAATTTTATATTATATAATATATATATATATATATATATATATATATATATATATATATATATATATATATATATATATATATATATATATATATATATATATATATAAATCTACTTCTCATATTCAACTATTTTCACTTCTTTCAAATAATGAAACTAAAATATTTATGAAAAACATTTTTTTTTACGATTATGTAAAATAAACGATTTTTTTTCGTACTAGGAAATGACTCAAATGTTTCATTTCTTTCTATGTATATTTATTTTATTATTATTCCGTAAATTATTTCGGTAAAATTCAACAATAAGAACCGGAACAAACCGGAGATGTGCACTGAATTTTTTTTAACTATTTACAATTTATTTTAAGTTAAAAAAAATCAATTATTTATACGTTTATTTTAACTGCTGCATTAGCGAGAAAAAATATATATAAACTTACTATTATACTTCGATTATTCAATTATATAATTTTCGTATAAAAACCGTACCCTATTTTTTATAATAATAAATATTTTTTTTACATTCATTATATTTTATATATTTTTCGAATATTTTTTTTAATTAAAAATATTTTAAAGTAGTGTCAATTTTTTTCGTATTTATTAAAACAAATTTAATTCTAATATATTTTCAAAATACTTTCATAGACTGTTTTAATATAAAACAATTTTAAAATATTATATATGAAACTACATTAAATCATTTCATTTTCAAAAAATAAAACTATATTAAAATAATAAATGAATACAAAAAAATAAAAAATCAATTTTTATCAGATTTTTACACACAAAGAAAAACGAATTTTTTATTATAAATACTTTTTATTAATATTCAAACATTCGACGCTCTTTTAAAATGCGTTTTTTTTTTCACATAATATATTAAAAAATGCTCTCAAATTTTGCGATAAATATTTATATATATTTCATGCAAAATTTGTACATTAAAAATGATATCTAATAATACTGTTAACATACATAATTATATAAGTAGACATTTTTTTCGCATTACGATTGATTTATTGTATTATCTTATAAAACAACATATAAAATATTTTTTTTTGCACCAAAAAGGAACATAAAATTTCTTAAATTTAATCTTTTTTAACCGTTATACAATATTCAGTTTTTTTTTCATTTTTTTAGCAATATAAAATTTCGCCAATGGGCGACAAAAAATTGCGCAACACTTTTTATCTATTTACGCATATTTCGTCGAAGAAAATGATCTTTTTTTCGTATTTTTTTGATTTACGGAATATCACAGTTTTTCGTTATTTATTTTATTTTTATTTATATTATTACATCACAAATCAACAGCGACGACGATTTTCTCGTATAATTCTTAAATTATAATTCAATTCGTCGTAATTATGCTACTTAAATTCAGTTACACTCGTAATTATTCATAACAATATTTATTTCCATTGACAGTTTTCATCTTAATTTTTTAATTTTATTATATTTTAAAAATTTACAATATTTATTAACAATTTTATAAAGAAATAATCTCTTTTTTAAATTTAAAATATTTTGAATATGGTCTTTGTAAACCCCTTAACGGTATTTAAATTTATATTTTTTCTTTTTCTATTAACTTTAAAAAATTTTAAATATGCTTCTCTTCTCAAATTCATCAGTGAAAAAAAAGATTGAAAACTTGTGTCCGGAAATAATTATACAATCAATAACAATGAAAAACTCGTCATCGATTATCTCAAAACGTGACCAAACCACAAATGCATCGTACCTCGCTTTATATTTATAATTAATTATAATCTTACATAATAATAATAATTAACTACTTACAAATTACACTTTTGGAATGCTTCACACCTCATCAACATCGAGGAAATCTTTTTTTTTTACACAATAATATCACAATTGGAACGCGATTATATCATTATTTCATACGCTCAATTTACCTTCCTTGGTCTTATCATCATTGGAATTTGGTACATTAGTTCTGGTGCTTTCGGTTTGCTCTATATCCTTTTTCGTGATCTCGAATCCCATCGTGATCTCCGACAAGGATTTACCTTTGGTCTCTGGCAAGAACATAGCGCAAAAAATTGCTCCCAAAATAGCGCAAACCGCAAACATATACAGAGTTCCATTCTTTCCAATGGCTTCCGTCATCTCGGGATAAGTTTTTATATTCAGAAAGATCAAAATATAAGCGAAACATGTCGTAGAACCATACATGACACCTCTAATCTTCTGAGGAAACAGTTCACCCGACATTATCCATGGCAGTTGAAGAAAACCTATCATACTAGCTGATACATGTGCCAATACGCTTACCAACTTCAAAGTTGGATCACCATCAAAGTAATCGCATGTGGCCGCAACTAGCATAGTCGCTCCTAGAAGCACTCCGCTGATGATGGCGAGCGTTCTTCTTCTGACATGATTTATAAGACACGCGCCAATTATTCCCATCAAAACCCTTAAACTGCCGACTATCATAGACGCACTGTAAGCGTCTATACTGGTACCTACACCTTTGAAAAAGTCCACGGCGTAATATAATATCACATAAATACCGGACAACTCTTGAAATAGGAAGAACGTGATTAGAATTAGGAACGGTTTAATAACGGACCATTTAAATATGGCTCCGATTTTATTCGCAACGGTGTCGATTGTTTCAGTATTGCCCTTAGAAAAATCGTCTAATTCTCTTTGTGCAATATTATTATTCTGTCTCAACCAATACATCGATTCGTAGGCATCTTTGACCCTTCCTCTAGACGCGAGCCAATACGGTGATTCGGGAACCCATTGCATTAAAAGTGGAGTTATTATCGATATTCCAGCACACACTGAAGCAACTGTTTTCCAATGTAGATAAGATCCCAAAACGTACACTAAAAATATACCAAATGACACTAGAGCCGGTCCCACTGCTGCCAGAACTCCTCTAGCCGAAGGCGTTGATATTTCAGCTACGTAAATATATGTAGCCGTACTCATACCTAGAAAAAAAAAACACAATTTTTAATTTGATCTATTTTTTCCTATTGATCGCGACTGTTTAAAACGTACGATCGCGTCTTGATTATAATATGACACGTTAGTAATTATATTGTCAAGTTTGCGACATTATGCGATGATTTATAATGACATTAAATAATAGCCATACAAAGCGCAGTTCATCGCATTGATGACTAAAAAAAATAATAATAATAATAACCCGTCAATTTTCATTATTGCATTTAGCGATCGTTAGAACAATTGAGTGGATTTTTTTTTTACTCTTCGTTCACATTATGTGTGATTGTTTTTACCTATTGTTAATCCGGTGACCAATCGTCCGACGCATAATTCGGTAAAAGTTGTCGACAACGCGATGGTAATCCAACCGATAAGACTAGGCATCACAATCGATTGTAGAGTTGTTTTTCTACCCACCGCGTCTACTAGAACGCCTCCCAATAATGCACCAACAGGATTCGATATGACTCCTAGACTTGCTGTAAGAACGATATCATTATAGACCACTCGTAATATAATCATATTTATGGTATAAGTTTTATTTGTTGCGCAGACACAATATTTATGTCTGTGCCGTGTCTATACGATATGAACACACTTTAATGATAAATCGCCAAAGAATCATTAAAAACGAAAAATATTGAATATTACTGGTAAAATAAATAAATCATATTTTATTAAAAAAAAATTTTTTTTTCACAGAAATTCGAACATGTTGTGAACTAAATAGCATACTATTAATTAAACAAACATACTCATTTTTTTTTTAAATTATTATATATCACGATCTAAACTTAGACTAGATAAATGTTTTATAAGTAATTAAAATGAATTATTATATATCATATACAAAGTTATTTTAATTTATATCAGCAGCCAACAATGATTATGCAATAATTAAAAATCTGATTTCATTATTGATGTTAAAGTTTATCATCTATTATTATTTATATGATGCACAACAGCCTTTTATTCTTCAATGATAAATTTTAATTTTTTATATAATTATTACTTGTTTAATATGCTGATTTATAAGTGTATATATATATGGTTCGAATTATTTATTTTTTACAATACTTTATTATTTTTCTAATATCGATTGCCTGTAATAAAATTTAATAAACTACTTCGAAGTTTAGTAAAAATTAATATAAAATATATCGTTATAATTTATATAAATGTATGAAAATGGACTGATGAATTTCTTAATTTTTAAAATTAATTAATTGTGCTTATTATAATATAATTTAATTTGTAATGTATTATAATAATAAATTGAAACGTTTTTTTTTATATTTTTAATATAGGATTATTTATCTCAAAATTCCCAAATAGAACATGACTGAAAAATTAAAAAAAATAATGAAAAATATTTAATAAATTATTTTTTATATAGAAAATTTTAGATTAATTAATATTTAATAACATGATCATATTTCGTCAAAAAATTTTAATATTTTTTTAAAAAATTGAACATAGATAAAGAAAAATTCTATTATATATTCATTAAAAGAATAAAATCACTTTTAATTTTAATTTTGTAAAAAGAAATAAGTACCTATCCACGATGATTGTTCGTTGGTATAATCTGGTCTCTCGGAAGCCAATTTTGGCAGCATCACAGCCGAATACCCTTGACATAGACCGACAGAAATGTTGACCGATTGCGCTGCCAATGCTGCCAAAACCTGTCATCGACGACAATAAACAAAACATATAACAACAACAACAAAAAAATAGTAAACAAACACAAAGTATACGATATAAACATAAATTGAATATATATATATTTATTTATTTTTTTTGTTATTTTTAAACGGTTAAATTCAGCGTAAAACTATGATAGTTATGTTTATTCGCGTGCGCCCGGTTCAAATCGCGGTATTAATGTTGATTGTCATTGTCAAGGTGATATGAAATTGTTACTTTTGCATTTACCATATTATTATTATTATTATTATCATTATCATCTTCGCAACGATGACGATCGTGATAATCATGATAATGACAATGACGGCGAATCTTCTGTGTGCGGTAATTGTCTATCGAACTCGTGCGAAAGAAAAAAGAAACACCCATCGCATTATGCAATATTCACTGTGAATTATGGAACTAGAAAAAAACGGGCAACGATCACAATGAAAGCGAAAAGAAGATATTATTCAAAAAAAAAATGAGTGCGTGTTTTATGTGACCGTGGCCCGATTTGTGTTCTTGCAAACAAAAAAAGAAAATTGCGTTTCATTAATCTTTCGCTTTGTCGACGATGTTTTTCCAGGAAATTTCTTCTGTGCAAATTTTTCAGTCGTGCGAGTAATTATTTTCCGAATGCGATTTTTGTAAATATAATAAATAGTTCGTCGAAAAATTATTGCCACGTAACCGTTTCATAATTTCAGATTATTCACAATTGACATTTCATGGAAATAATCGTTATAATAATTTTTACTATGAAACACTTATTTTTCATATTATGTTTATTATAATATTAGATTATTTTGCAATTATATCATAATAAAATTAAATTTGAATTACATAAGTAATTTTAAGCGTTGAATTAATACAGTTTGAGAATTAAATATAATGAGTTTTTCTCAATAATATTTTATATAATATAATTATTATTAAGAAAAATATACACACCATGTATACATCTCCGTGACACCAAACTTTCCATATTTTCTTTATTGATAATAACATTTTAATTTTCATGCGTTTCGTATTACGGTTATTTCATACAGCATTTAACAATCTGAAAATAAAATAAATTTTAATAAAAAAAATCTTAATTTATTTTAAAAATATATGTATATAAAAATAAATAAATCGTAAAAACTCGGTTCAAATCAGTTTACGCAAACATATTAATATTTTTTATCATATTTGTATATAGTCTAGGTTTTTTTTTAACTTAAAACTAATTACGACTGTTTTTTCATTACTTTATATAATCATAAATTGTTTAGTGTATCGAATAATTTACGACTATAATCCTGAAAGAAATTTTTCCATTGAAAAACCTGAAAATGTTGACCGTTTATATATATATATATATACAGATATATATTTATTTTCCCTAAGATAAGAAACTAGTGTTGTTTAATATTGTATATTATATTTAATAAAAAAACATTGTTTTTTAAACAACCGGAAAATTTTAATATTTATTATTGATATTTTAATAATATTTTATTCATTAATATGATAAATAAATAAATAAATATATATATATATATATATATATATATATATATATACTTGAATAATTATTAAGTTAAATTAGTTTATTCATTGCAATTTAATATTATCTATATCTGAATAAATTATATATAGTTTTATATATAAAGACTTATATTTTTTTAATATATATTAAATTACAAATCTGTGGTTCAAAAATATGTAATTGATATATAACACTGTAATCAAAAAGTAAGTTGAGTTTGTTTATAAAACATAAATTCTCTATTTATTCTCTTAAAATCAATTTCATCCACTTCAAAGTAATCCTCGTCTGATAAAACGCACTTTTGCCAACACTTTTTGCAGTTCTCGAAACAGTCGAAATTGTCTTTTTCCGGTATATCCTTCAAGACCTTCTTTGATTCCGTTTTTATCTTCTCAATCGTATCAAAGCGACGTCCCCGCATTCGTCTTTTGAGTTTGCCGAATAGCCAGAAGTCGCGCGGAGCCAAATTTGGCGAGTACGGTGGTTGCGGAACGATATATATCGAATTTTTGGCAAAAAAAATTGCGAAGAACCAATGCAGTATGACATGGTGAATTATCGAGATGAAGGAACCAAGAGTTGTAAAATCACGTGTAACTTGGAGATAATTATAGCTTTTAACAAATAGACGCTTTGCAAATGTTATAGATAGTTCTACCAACCTAGGAAAAAAAAATACAATTAACCTGCCTTCCTTATGCCCGGGTGTTTTAAATGACAAATTCACCTTACTTTTTAATCACAGTAGTATATATAAAACTGTTATTTTTTTCGTCAATTCATACAGGAAAAACTGTCGTTAACCGGGTGTGCCGAAAAAAAATTGACCGACCAATTTATCAATTCGTCGTCGAATCCACTTATTTCATATAACGACGTCGTATTGCGGATTGAAAAAACGCGGATAATAATATAATATAATTTTGTCGTTCAAGTGCAAGGGCGAGGATATGTCGTGCGATTATACGATAATTTCTCAAATATTTTCATAAAGAATTATTTGGTGAAAGATTATTGGAAAAATCGTGTAATCGATGTGTGATTTTTTTATATAAAATCTATACTACAAATCTATAAAAAAATAAAAATTGACGTTGATTAAACGTATAGTTAATTTCGACTTTAACAAAAAAAAAGTGATTTATAGATTTTAATTTTTATTATAGAAATTTTATTCCACTTCAATATATTCTTATTTCTTCAAGTTTTTTTTCCACCACTATTTTTAAAATTTACTAAATGAAAACTCAACAAAAAAATCTTAGTTTGCTTTGTGTGTTTATACACTAAAAATTTTGAGAATCTGAGCTTGAAAATAATTACATAAAAAATATTTTGATTTATCGATATGACATATGAATTCATATCGTGTTCTTAATTATATTATTGATTTAAAAATAAAATATACATTTACAATTAAAAACTAAATAAAAATTCATGAAAAAATTATGTAAGCATAATTTATTAAGATAATAATTATAATATTTATTTTTTCAATTTATTAAATGGAGAGAATATATCATGATATTCATTGAAAAAAATCATTTAAGCACTTCTAAATCTAAGTAAATTTTATTTTATTTTTAATATAATTTTTTAAAATATTTATCGCATTTTTTCTAAAAAAAAATAAACAAAGAGCGTAAATTATGCAATCGATAAATTTTTACCACATCGATATTCGATTTTATGCAACGCGGATGTTTGAAAATCACCGATCGAACCGTATCTGATTACCGACATTGATTCGATCGTTTACATTATGTAAATAAATTGTTAAGCGGCAATCACACTTTTTTTATCTTGTACCCTATATTGTTCTATATTTTTCTATATCAACATATTAATATTTCATCTAGAAATATAATCTATTTAATATCGACAAAATTAAATATTATAATTCGTTAAATTATAGCTATTATATTTCATTAATATATTATTATAATAAATTACATTAATTAAATAAATTTATTAGATAATATATTTATATGATACGATAAATTAAAAATTAATTGTAAATGCATTTCGTGTGTTATATAACATAAATTATACCTTTTATTTTAAATATTCGAATTAATAGATCAATCTTGTTTAAGTTCTTGTGACTTTGAACAATCACATAAATTTTAAAATAATAATACAACAGACAGATAATATAACTATTAATATTAATTTATATATTTTGTATATTTTTCCACTTTTAATTTACTATTTATTTATTTTTTTAATTTTAAAATTAATGCCCTCCGAATTAAGGTCAAACGTAAAGTTAACGACTCGACCCTGTAAAATTAAATCGCTTTAAAATTCATTACTTAAAAGGGCACAGATTTATATATATATATATATATATATATATATATATATATATATATATATATATATATATATATATATATATATATATATATATATATATATATATATATATATATATATATATTAAATAAAATCTAGAAACGTTTATATTTTAATACGCTTTTTATCTATTAGCATTTTGTTTTTTTTTTATTTATGATATAATTATATACAATTATTTTAAATAGAATAATATTTAGTAAAACGTTTCTATTATTTAATTTTTTCCTACTAGAAAAAAAAATTATATATATACTAAAATTATAAAAATTTTAATTACCTGAAAAAAATCCTTTAAACTTTAAATTTTATCTTACATTTGTATGATCACTTTTAACAAATTCGACTTATATATATATAAATATTATTATTATATAGTGCGACTAGTTAACGCGATTTCATTTACGAAAACTTCAAATTACAATCATGTCGCACGAAACAAACAATATTTTTACACATATAATGACGATTATAAAAAAAAAAATAAATAAATAAAATTTTAATTGAAATCGCGTTAATCGAGGGACGAACGCGTGTTAACGGTTTAGCGTCCACTTCGCTATTGCGCTCGTACACTCGATCAACTACGCTATTTATCATTATATATTGCATTCGCATGTGTTACCGACAATTATTGTTTATTTTCACGTCGGTAAATGTTGGCGTCGGTAAATGTGCATATATTATTGAATGCAAAATTTTGCTAAAACTGCGGCGAAAGTACGTAAATGCGCTTTATATATATAAATACGTCGAAAATTCGCTGAACATAAAAAAGTGCGATATTTCTACTGAAATCGATGAAATTATTTTTTTTAATATATATTTATATACGTATTATTTTAATAATGAAAAAACCTATAATTCTAAAAAAAATAAATATTGATTTTTTTTTTGATCCGGTTTGGGAAAATAAATTCGTCATCTTTTCATACGCACGACAAATAGTCGCATATAAATATGCTTAAAAAATATTTGAGAATTGTATAATATGTTATTATATAAAAAAAATGACAGTGATGTTCAATCGGCGTGTCGCAAGTTTTAAATTTTACTTTTAAAAATTGAAAGATTCGATATTACTTATAAAAAAAAATGTAATTTCTTGTATTATTTTAATTAAAATTGAAATTCTAAAATAAATATTATAAAAATAAACAATGATATAAAAACTAATATTATTCATAAAGAACAATGACTTCTTTTTAAAATAAAAAAAATAACTATAAAATATTTTTTTATAATATATAAAATTTTATTTTATATTTTATCTGATTTTTATTAAAAAAAATTGATTTAGTTTTTTTTTTAATCAATATTAATTAACCATTTTAAAATATGTAATATGTCATTTATTATACATAAAAATATTTTACAATATATTAGTTAATATTTTTATTATAAATAAAAATATCAGTATTTTTATATGTGTATATATAAAATTAAAATTTCAGAAAATACGCAAAAACAAATATTTATACAAATAACGAAATATTTATTATTAGAAAACGTGTTAATTCATCCTTAAAATATTTGAAAAACGAATCATTTTTGGAAAACTTTTACGTTGATAGTTTCATATAGTATTTTTTTTTATAATATTTGTGTACAAAAAAATATGTTCATTATTGAAAATTTTCATTCAGGGTTTTTCTCAAGGAAAATATCTTTTATCTCTACAAATATTCATTATATGTATAGTAAAAAATATCCAAAAATGTCTTACTTTCTTATTAAAATATTTTTTTTCAATTTTGAAAAGATTTCATTATAAAGAAAAAATATTTTAAAATTGTAAATTCGTTGCTTTGAAATGCTTTCATAAAATAACGGAAATAGATTAATATTTTTCTTTATATTTCATTTCGATATATTTGCAAATTTATTTTAAACATTATTATATATATATATATATATATATATATATATATATATATATATATTATTTTAGACGATTAAAATCTTAAAATATCATTAAATTTAATAATATTATATATTAATTAATAAATTTTAAATGAAATATTATTTTTTAATATTAAATGTGACTAATAATATATTAGCAAACTCGAATGGTGTAAATATTACTGCAGGTGTTTTATTTATATTATTTAAATATAGTAGTGATATTTTTTGAAAGTGAATTATTATTTAGGATTTAAATATTAAAGCGTTATATTTTAATAAATATATAGAATTTTTTATTTTTTATTGTCACTTGGAAAAAAATGTAAAATTAACGTCCCGATAATAAAGTACTAAAAATTAATTCATGACGTTTTTTTGTAATTACTATGACGATATTCTGTGTTTATTTTTCTAAACAATGGTCAATTACACATATTTAAAAGCGTAATTATTATATAAAAATTAGCGAAAATTGCTCTATATAATCTTAAAAGAAATCTTAGTCATATTTTATTTAATTTGCAGCAATAATTTAATTCATTGCTGAGATTTTTCGCTGAAAAATAATACTTTATATATTTTATTGTATGTATATAGTTTTAATATATTCTTAAATTTACAATATATAAAATAAAAATTGTTGTCACATAAATTTTAATAAAAAAAAATATATTTTATATTATTTATGATTTTTTCCAACACTGTTAAAATTATTTTTTATCGCAAAAATACTTACAATTAATGTGTATAGAATAATTATGATTAGAATTAATCTCGTTTTAACGTTAATTTTTCTAACGTCTCATCTAAGGGAATAACTCTTATTTATTTATATATTTTAAATTGTCATTTCCGCATATGTAATACTTATTCTTTCATAATGATCGCGTGTACGTATTTTTAACGTTTTAAATAATAGAACTGAAAAAAATACTAAATATTAGTTAGTATAATATTTTATATTTTTCCGCGTATTCTCATTTGACATATTTTCAGCGAAAATTTTTGTTTTTCATGAATAAATTCCGTAAAAATGAAACTTAAAGATCGAATACAACACTGTGATCAAAAAGTAAGGTGAATTTGTTTATAAAATGTAAATCTTTATTTATTCTTCCAAATCAATTTCTTTTCAACGCTTTTTCCAGTCCTTGAAACAGTTAGAATATTCTTTTTCAGCCTTCAAGACTTTCTTCGATTAGGTTTTTATCTCCTCAATCGTGTCAAAACGGCGTCACCGCATTTGTCTTTTGAGTTCGCCGAATAGCCAAAAGTTGCACGGAGCCAAATCGGACGAATACGGTGATTGCAGATCGATATGAGTCGAGTTTTTGGCAAGAAGGTCGCGAAGAACCAATGCAGTATGACATGGTTTATTATCGTGATGAAGGAGCCAAGAGTTGTAAAAACACGTGTAACTCGGAAATAATTAAACCTTTTGACAATCAAATGTTATAGACAATCATACCAACCTAGGAAAAAAAATACAATTTACCTGCCTTCCTAATGCCCGGGTGTTTTAAATGATAATTTCACTCTACTTTTTAATCACAGTAGTAAAATTGTAAATGAAACTAAAAATAACCAATTTCAAGGTACACACACACACACACATATATATATATATATATATATATATATAATTTATAACGTTTATTCATTTCTGTAAATTACGTTCTATTAGTGCTTTTCTACAATATACTATAATATATTATTATTATATGCTAGTCGTTTATTTTTATTTTTACTATTTATTCGTTTCCTATTTGTTATATGTCATATATAATATGTTTAGAATTTGTCGAAACGATTCATCAATATTAAATTATTATTTATGATATATATGTTTTTTTATATGAAATATTCATTTCGCTTTTACAATAAATCTCCATACAACATATATAAAATATATGATTTAATATAATTTTTATAAAATTGTAATTGCAATGTATTTATGTTATTATATGAAATTGATCAATTACTAATATTTACTGATAATATATTGATTTTTTTCTTATTCTCAATTGCTTTCATTTTTCTTAGAAATTATATATACAATATATTGTTAAAATTTAAAACGCACTTAAAATATGTAGTATTAATCTTTATTAATATTAAATATTTTAATATACTTCCGTATAGTCTTATTATCGAATAAATATATCAGTGTCACTAGTCTTTATAAATCTAATCTATTTTATACATGTTATAAAATTTTTATTTATTTTTTATAAAATCAAATTACAATCTATAATATATAATAATGTAAGTTCTCTGATGAATTTTATATATAATAGAAATTTTATAGATTAACATGTTTTTTTTCATTTTTAATATGAGTTTAAAGCATTTATTTTAATTTATATTTAACTGCATGATTTTAAATATTTATTTTATATAGATATTAATTAAAAAAACTTATTTTATAATATTATCCGTATTTTTATAAGTCTATGTGTAAATATTTTCTTAAGATTTAATAAAAATTCTCGATATCCTTGTAAATTCAATTTTCTAACAATAAGCATCGTAAATTATTTACGATTTATTTTTATATGAAATGAGAATTTTTCTCGAAACGACAAATTTTTTTTCTTCTATATAATCCAATAATTTATTTTATTATTATTATTATTTGTCTGAATTGCGTTGTATGGATATTTTATCAATAATATACATATATTTAAATAATACACGTGATAAACTCAACACTAATGACTATAATCGTTATGATAATAAAATATTACAAAGCATCGGAATACTGTTTTCATGCAAATACATCCTTTGCGTTCTTAAAATTTATAAATATATATTTATATATAGAGTACACATTAATATATATATATATATATATATATATATATATTAAATATCTAGAATATTTAATGTGCATCACTGATATAAATAATATGAGACTCACCTTAATAATATTATATAAATATATTACGTCGTTTATGTAAAAAAAAAAACACTATTAATTCGTTTTCGTTTATTGTAATCAATTTTATATTATTTCAACTTTAATAATATCGATAACAATCGGTTCGTTTATTATAATCACTTATATTTTTACGATATGTGTGTGTGTAACTCGGACACCGTTTAATGTAATCGCAGTCATTAATCGAATACAATAAATTGCACAATCGATCGATTTTTATATCCGCGACACAGTTTGAGAAATTCGAAACGATCATCGATTCTCCAACTTTAGCCGTGACTGATCTGACTGCTCTAGATCGGTGTCCTGAAGGCTGACATCCTTGAATGTGGAGACCAGAATATTGCCCAAAGCGATAATTTTCCGAGGTTATATTATATATATATATATATATATATATATATATATATATATATATATATATATATATATAACGTTTTTCCTGTTTTAACTTTTTTACTGTTTTTTTAACTCGCAATGAAAACTTTATTTAACCGTTTTATCGCATTTCATAAAGCTCACGTCCTCTACTTTCGCACAATAAAAAAATACGAACTATATATATATATATATATATATATATATATATATATATATATAATATGTAATCACGATTTCCTTATTAACAATCTGGTATTGTTTGACTTTCATTATAAAGTTTTTTTTGAATACTTTTAATTCTGTTGAAAAAATAAAAATGCGTTTTTTTTTTATTTTTAGGAAATATTTTTCCTATCACTTTTTAATATATTTATGAAAATTTTTAAATTAAATTTATTGTAATTTCTTATTGATATTTAAAATGTATAATTTTAATTGAATGGTATTTAGCGACTCGAAAAGATTGAAAATCGCAACTCTACACTTCTTATCAATTTAATTATTGTTTAGTTTTAAAATTTTTATAGTTCTATTATATTT
This sequence comes from Leptonema lineaticorne, assembly GCA_024500535.1. NCBI lineage: Eukaryota > Metazoa > Arthropoda > Insecta > Trichoptera > Hydropsychidae > Leptonema > Leptonema lineaticorne. The sequence continues at coordinate 14,524,320 of JANIJI010000006.1, forward strand.
ATAATTTAAAAATTTTCTATTAACTATAATTTTTGCATTAAAAATGTTAATTTAAAAATAAAATCGACATAGGATTTAAAAAAAAAATGTTAAGATCTAAAAAAGCTTGTTTTTTTAAAAAATAAAAAATAATATTATCGATACGTATTTTATAATCGATTATAAAAGAGTATCGCAAACAGATTATCATAAATTTTTCATTTTCATCTTGCATTCAAAATTGTTTTGCAATCATATTCTTCATTTATAATCTTTGCAATTGTTAATTATTGTATTAAACACGTTTCATAAATACGTAATTTATGTTTTCATTGCTTCTAATTACGATATACGACTTTATATGCTATATATATATATATATATATATATATATATATATATATATATATATATATATATATATATATATATATATATGTGTGTGTGTGTGTGTGTGTGTGTATGTATGTATGTATCTCAATGTCATAAAAATAATATTCTATATTTTGAAAATATTCTCTCTAATAGAACCTTAATTATAATTTAAATTGTTAAAAGAAAGCGATTAATTTATTTATTATTCTAGATCTAAAAATTTTATTTTTTACAGTTAATAAATATTTTATTTTTTACAACTCAACAGTATATTGAACTTTCGAAAGTAATAATAATAGATATTATTCAATTAATAAGCATAAATAGTAAAAATAGTATTGCAATTACAAAAGCGATTTTCTCGCGAGGTTAGCGACTTTTTTTCTCGTTACGCTTTTCACGGCTCGTTATAAACATATAAACTATTCAAACTATAGTAGTTCATATATATATACATAACTCTGTGATCAAAAAGTAAGGTTAATTTGTTTATAAAATGTAAATTTTTTTATTTATTCTTCCAAATCAATTTCATCCCCTTCAAAGTAATCTCCGTTTGATAAATCGCACTTTTGCCAACGCTTTTTCCAATCCTCGAAACAATTAAAATAGTCTTTTTGCGGTATAGCCTTCAAGACCTTCTTCGATTCGGTTTTTATCTCCTCAATAGTGTCAAAACGGCGTCCCCGTATTACTCTTTTGAGTTTGCTGAATAGACAGTAGTTGCACGGAGCCAAATCGGACAAATACGGTGGTTACAAAAAATTCGCGAAGAACCAATGCAGTATGGTGTGGTGCATTATCGTAATAAAGGAATCTAGAGTTGTAAAAACACGCGTAATTCAAAGATAATTGAACGTTTTGACAAACAAATGCTTGGCAAATGTTATAGACAGTTCTACCAACTTAAGAAAAAAATCAAATTTACCTGCGTTCATAATACCCAGGAATTTGAAATGACAATTTCACCTTACTTTTTGATCACAGTAGTATATATATACCATATATATATATATATATATATATATATATATATATATATATATATATATATATATATATATATACATATATATATATATATATATATATATATATATATACATATATATATATATATATATATATATATATATATATATATATATATATATATATATATATAATGTTATGTGTCAGATTTTTCAATGTCTCCAATTTTATTATAATTCTAGATTGTTCTGAGGAAGACAAAAAAAATGTAAAAATGATGACGAAATTTTTCCGATTAATATGATAAAATGTTAAAATTAATATTTAGATAAAACGAGTTCGATAAAAACCATGACCCGCTTTTTTTAATATCATAATCCTTAAGTATTTTATGAACCAAAATTTTTCTATACTAGTATTGAATACACTGTGACTTAAAATGATCAATTTTATTTTATTTTTATTTATATATTTGAAATATCTATATATTGTTTAATTTGATTTATCATCGAAATCTAACGATAAAATAGTTTTTCTTCAAAATTCAATAGACATCGATATTACGAAATTTATATCTAATAAATTATGTCAAATTTCCAAATACATAAAAAAATTGTATAATAAATCTTTTTTCTATAAATAAAAATTAAAGTAGAAATATGACAAATTCAATATTTTACTCTCCAATGATATAATGATTTCATAATTAAAAAATCAAAAACAAAATTTGAAACTATGAATTTTCATGTACGATAATTTTAATTTAATTTTTAATGAATATTAAATTTATTACACAATAATCGTGTAATTTAAATAATTTTTGCATTGCTGGAATATATTGAACTTGCATAACTCGATTTTACATAATGAATATTGAAATCATAATTCAAATTATTATTAACATCACTTCAATATTAATTATTAATGGAATGTTTTACTGAATATTTTAATCTCGTTTATTGTTTTTTAATAATATGAAAAAAAAAATGAAACGTACGCAAAATTATAACGCAAACTGTACAAATATAATAACGCATATTATATCGATTTCCTGTTTTCTTCCTGTAGTTAAAAATTTTCAATGTCGACCGACTTGTATCGATTAAATCGGTTTGTTGAACCGCTTAATGTTTAATTTATTTATTTATTTATTCTGTCGCCATTTCATTCTTAACAATTGTTTATTTATTTATTTTTCGTTTCGACAATTCATTCTAATTTCGCATTTTCAAAGGCCGCATCTTTGTTTTTTTTTTTTTTTTTTTTGGTATATTATATTTTATATTTTTATAATGCATTGATCGACATTTTCATTCGTGGAAGGAAGGAAGCAAAGATTCGCATTATAATAATTTATTCATTACTTTTTTTTATCAGAAATATTATTATGCTATTGATCGTTTCGAAAGGTGTGACCTTTCGTATTCTTCTTATTATCATAATAAATCTAATAATTTATATCATGTTTCACTCATAGATCGCGCATTATTTTTAATCCTTTTATTTGCTATTGAATCAAATAGATCAGTGCTGATTTTCTAAAACGTTGCACATCCTAGTCCTTCCTTAATAAATCATGACCATTTATTTTATTATTTTAATAAATATTTTTTAATATACTACTGTGATCAAAAAGTAAGGTGAGTTTGTCATTTAAAACTCCCGGGCATTAGAAAGACAGGTAAATTGTAATTTTTTTCCTAGGTTGGTAAGACTGTATAATATTTATCAAGCGTCTGTTTGTCAAAAGATTTAAATATCTCCAAGTTACATGTGTTTTCACAACTCTTGGCTCCATTATCATGTCATACTGCATTGGTTCTTTGCAAATTTTTTGCTAAAAACTCGACTCATATTGTACCGCAACCACTGTATTCGCTTGATTTGGCTCCGTGCGACTTCTGGATATTCAGCAAACTTAAAAGGCCAATGCGGGAACGCCGTTTTGATACGACTGAGGAGATAAAAATCGAATCGGAGAAGGTCTTGAATTCTATACCGGAAAAAGACATTCCGACTGTTTCCAAGACTGGAAAAGCGTTGGTAAAAATGCGTTTTATCGGACGGAGATTACTTTGAAAGGAGTGAAATTGATTTGTAAGAATAAATAAAGAATTTACATTTTATAAACAAATTTACCTTACTTTTTGATCAGAGCGTTACATACAAATTGAATAGTTTTCACTAGAAACATCTTATTAAACGATTTACAACGCAACTATTCGTCACATAATCATAAAACTATTAAATTAACAATACGCAAACTTTTTTTTAATACTTCTAGAAATTTTCTAGAGTCGAGGCTTTTCATTCGTACGATTTTTTTTAATTATTTTAATACGTTAAAGTACAAGAACGTGCATAAAAATCGTTACAAGGCTGATGACTCGACTTTTCTCTGTAAAAATTGCCGATTTAAAAGCGCGACTGCCCGAAAAGAAAAATTATAATTTAATTCGTTTTTTCCTCCTCCTTCTCCCCCCCCCCCATTTAAATTAATATATATACATATGTAATAAAAAATCATTGTATAAAATTTGGGTTACGTTTTGTTATTGAAAAATGTTCTATGAAAATATATAACGCAATTTTCTCGCATACAAATTCATTTTCACACACACACACACACACAATCATTGACTTTCACTACATATTTATGACATAAATTAACGTCGAAGTGTAAGAAAAAAATTACAAATGATTGATTCGTTTTAGATTGGTTTTAATATTTCGGAAAAATTGAATCGCCGCTTTTTCGCACTTAAAAACTGAGGTCGTTCTCTTGTTAACCGCAGTTCAATGTTAAAAAAAAATCACTCATTGAAACGTTTGTTGTCTCCGATTGTTTATTTATTATTATTCTGGGGGGCATTCGATAACATTTCTATTTTGACAGTTCATTTTAAGTGTTTTAAATACAATGAACTTTTAATTTGAAAGGTCGCGTTTTTTAGAATTCTCCGATTTAATGCACAAAAAAATATTTGATAGAACATTTTCCTTAACATATTCATTGATATATATAAAATAAATTATAAATTATAATTACTATAATAAAATGAAAATATATATATATATATATATATATATATAATAAAAATCTATATAATTTTATGATAATATTTTATATGAAATATTTTTTGAACACTTTAAAATTACGGAAGTATTTATTTTTCTTATTATTATTATTAAAACAAGAATTAATATTATTTTGAATGAAAATGTGCAACAGGGTCAAGGCAAAATCGTTTGAGAAAATCGAAAAAAAATGTATTTTTAACCGCATTTACATAATGAATTTATTATTAAACGCATGCAAATTACCGTTATAAATATTTATCATTTGCAAAATACGTATTCGATGCACTTTTCGATGAAGAAAAAAAACTATAATTTATTACAAAATTAAGCATCGATTATTTTACATATTTTTATTGAAAAATTTGGATGTTTAACTATTTTTTTTATGATAATCATGATGAATAATAGACTATCCATATAAAACGAACAATGATTATCACAGTATTATATATGATAATACAAATCGAGAGGAAATGTTATATATTTGAATGAAATTATATCTAAAAATATTTTACAAATAAGAAAAAAAATCGTTTCAAAAGGTAACAGGAAATTATCCTAAAGAATAGTATATAATTTTATGAATATTTTTTTACAGAAAAAATATATCGATTTTACTTTAATATTTCATAAACTTGAACTCGATTTACGATATTAGTTTACTTTAATTAAATGTAGTTGATAACATTAAAATATTTTTAAGTTAATGTATTTCTTTATTTTAAATGAAAAAAATAGTTAAGATTCATATTTATCGTTTAATCTATCAAAGAATCATATCTGAAACAACATGGCAAATTAAAGTGTTTTCGATTAAAAATTCATTTTGATTAAGCTAGTTAATTTTTGAATGAATGAATATAAGATATAAAAAATATGCCTTAAAACATTTTTTTTATCAAAAGAAAATCGTATCAAGGCTGCAATACGGAAGATTAAATCGATTTATGTCAAGAGAACTAACTGCCTTTTCGAAATAATTATGATCTTGTCATTTTTATAAAAGAGATCGTAAATATATATATATATATATATATATATATATATATATATATATATATATATATATATATATATATATATATATATATTAATGATACGATAATCCTTACCGATTGCATGATGCATAAATATTAATATATTATTAAAAATAAACTAGATTATTATTTGACTTACCATTTGTGAGTATTTCGTGCACATTTCGCATTTGTTACCTTTTGACACTTCGTCCGTGAAAGTTGTACTTGAAACGTTCGCTATTTAAGGTTTAAAAGCTCTGGTTATATTAATAAAACTAACCGCTTCAATTTTTCAGGTCATCGGATTAGCGATTTTACAAAATAATAATAATGAAAAAAAAACGAAGTTTTCACTTTTTTATTATTATTTTATTTAAGCCGAAGAAAAAATATCGAATTTTGCAAAATATATATATATATATGAAAAAAAAATCGTTCGCAATATCGAATTGCGAAAAATTTTATAGAAAATCGCATTTCGATTTTATTCCATTTTGTGTTTTGAAAAATTGTAATGTCGCGTCCACACGATACGTTTCCTTTTTTAATAAAATATATAGGAATATTCGCCGCTCTTCAATGATAGATAGAATCGACTGATGATTTTCTTCTATTTTTCCTCCAATTTGACACTAGACGCATTCCGATATTTCTCTAGCTAATTATTACCACATATGACCTTAGTCAATAATAATCATAAACGATCATCGATTCTCAAATATTATCTTCTTGATATTATTTAAAAAGAAAATAAAAAAATGTTATATAATCAAATGCGAAATTCGTTATAAATATTAATGAAAAATTAAATCAATAAAATTTTACATATATCGACACTAATATATAATAACTATTATATTACATTTTCGAAAATTTTAAAATAATTTTTATTTTGAAAATAAAATAATAATAGTTTCATAATTCAATTAACTTGAAATTAAAATAATTTCATTACAAAATTAAAATTATTAAAAGAAAGATTAAGAAACACTGCTCTAACATTTAACCTTTTCACTACTTTAGACAAAATAACTCATCAAATATTTATATCTTCACCAAATCAAGAACGAAGTTTGTATATTCATTAATTCTATTTTTTTATTAAAATAATAATAATAATTTATATATTTGGATTATTTTAAAAATTACTATTAAATTTGGCAATTTAATATTTTTTTATTTATTTCCTTTTGAAATATGCAAATATATATATATATATATATATATATATATATATATATATATATTTGAATCATACTTTTTCGCATTTCTCAATCGTATCATTTTACGCACAATAAAACCGTTGAGAAACACCGATCGAACAGTTTGTTAAACGCTTTGTGTCAACACGTTATTTTTATAATTATTTATTATTACGACTTTGACGATTGAATAATGCAAATGAATAAATTACTCTTTAATTACGTTAATGGCGCTCATTTTTTTTATATTCATCACGTGAGATTTTCATTAATTAATTACTCTTATATGCGTGATTAATATATTGTCTCTTTATATATATATTAATATAAAAATGTTAAATATGACTTATAAAATTTATTCTTTTTTTATATATAAATATAATCAATTACATATCGAATCATTTTTTATTTGTTTACTGTGGTCAAAAAGTAAGGATGAAATTGTCATTTAAAAATCCCGGGCATTAGGAAGTCAGGTAAATTGTATTTTTTTTTCTACTTTAGTAAGACATTTTCAACATTTTCCAAGCGTGTGTTTGTCAAAAGGTTCAATTATCTTCGAGTTACACGTGTTTTTACTACTCTTGGTTCCTTCATTACGATAATGCACCACACCATACTGCATTGGTTCTTTGCCAATTTTTTGTAACCACCGTATTTGCCCGATTTGGCTCCATGCAACTACTGTCTATTCAGCAAACTCAAAAGAGTAATACGGGGACGCCGTTTTGACACTATTGAGGAGATAAAAACCGAATCGAAGAAGGTCTTAATGGCTATACCGCAAAAAGACTATTCCAATTGTTTAGAGGACTGGAAAAAGCTTTGGCAAAAGTGCGTTTTATCGAACGCGGGTATTAATTTTGAAAGGGATGAAATTAACTTGGAAGAATAAATAAAAAATTACATTTTATAAACAAATTCACCTTACTTTTTTATCACAATGTTATAAAAAATAATTTTATTTTATATATTGCAAATATTTTTTCTACTATTGTCAGTGTTTTGTTAAGTTTTTTTTACTGAAATCTCATCTATATTTTTTTTCTTTGCAGAAGAGCCTCCATGATGTCACCACGTCAACTGATGAGAAATTCCAATATGACACAGAAATGGCAACGACGTGAAATATCCAATTTTGAATACCTCATGTTTTTAAACACTATAGCTGGTAATTATTAAATAAAAAAAAAATCACTCACCGTATATTTTAAAAATCGACGTGCAAAATTTATATTAACGTTTAAACACCGTTTTGTAACATAACATTTTTATTAATATTTGTTTCGTATAAAAAAAAATCGACTATTTCTACATTCGGTTAAATTTAACCGCACGGTAAAGTCTGTTGAACTCGGTCCGAAGTTCTACTGAATACTGAAAGATTTCGTTTTGTTTTGTTTGTTTTTTTTTTCTTTTTCAAACGCAACACAGTTTAGAAAGTTCTTGTATTTAATAACGACGCGACATTTCGTGTCATTCTCCAACAACAATAATATATTATAATATATATATATATATATATATATATATATATATATATATATATTGTCTAATTATTATCGTTATATATATATTTATATGTGTCGACATTGCACATATATATATATATAATATAATATAAAAATAGAAAAAGAAAAGAAAATTGCCCGATTGACATCGGAAATGTTACAGCGGTTCTCAAACGTGCGCGTTCATCGGAACATGACGATTTTATCAGTTTCTCAAATATTTTTTAGATCCTATACAAATGTAATAAAAATAATTTTTAAATGATTTATCATCAAATGGTTAAAATTATTAGACATTTATCAGTTATAATATCGTTTGTGCGTTGTTAATTTTCCCAACAATTGTTTAACCTTTTAACATCAATTTTCTTATTATAAAATATTGGTATTTCTTCATCATTATAATGCATTTGTAATTTTCATTTCTTACGTAAAAAAAATTTTCACTAATTATAAATCAATTACTTTCATGTAAATTATTCCGTTTTACTATTGATCTAATCACATTTGCAAACAGTCAACGTTCGCTAAATATTTTAACCTCTTCTTTTTATAATTATCGCGTTTTTTTTTATTTGAAAAAAAAAATCTATTTTGATTTTTTTTTAACTAATTTATCATGTCTTTGTGTGCTCTTTTAATTTAGTTCAGTTGAAATTTTTAATTAAAATAAACCGTCACGTGTAACCGAATGATTGCAAAATTTCAAGTTTTGTCATTTTTTTATTGCAAAAAAGGCTGTAACACGACATAAATTTGATGTAGATTTGACGCTTTGTTCTTATAGAGGCATAATAATGCACTTATAATTATAATATTGCGTAAAATTTTATTATTACAATATTTACGACATCGTTAAACTGCTGTGTGTTTGTTTATGAACATGTTTTTAGAAACACTGAATTTTTAAATTGCATACGTATTATACATTAGAAATAAACGATTGATTGAATAAACTTTTATTTAATATATATATATATATATATATATATATATATATATATATATATATATATATATATATATATATATATATGAACTTGTGTATGTATATTTATAGCAGGAGTCCCCAATCGGGACCCGCGGGCATCATAGAAAATTTAAAAAAAACTATGTGATTGAAAATTGAAAGACTCTTGAACGATTTATAATTGAAATTTCAAAATCCTATATTTATTATAATATAAATTATTAATTTCGTATTTATATAATATCAAAATATGGAAACCTAGCAGTCGTTAAAAAGAAATTAAACGTTAAAAAAAAAGTGAACAACACGCTTACTAGAAATGACTTTTACCTGTCGTGACAATGCATAGTTTCCGCAATTTAAAACTTTTATTTATTTATCTATTTATTGTGATGTAACTTCAATTAATATCATTTTAAAAAATATTAACTGTTTTAAGTTGAAATTCTTTACTTTTCAACGTGTTTCTTGTACCATTTTTTATTTATTTTTAATTCATATTTTTGGAACGTGAAAATATTTTATTTTTATTTATATGTTTGTGTGTGGAGTAATTGTTTTTAGAAAAATCGCTTCAGTAAAAAAATATAACCGTTTCTAAAAAAAAAATAATCGTTTAACGAAATAAGGTTTTTCTAAAAGAATATTTGAGAAATTGTAATTAAAAATATTTATAAATTTAAAAAAATAATCAAAATTAATTAATATATGCATTTCCTAGAAATTAGTTCATATATACAAAATATTAAAAAATAATTGAAATTGTTTTATATATAATTAATTATTATTCTAGTGTGAATGCGGCTTTAGCATGACTTTTTAACCTTTTTTTCCCAATTGACACCATATAAAGCAGTGCTTGTGAAAACCTTGATAACGAAAGCGAACCGTTCATGTGACAAGGTCTCTTATGCAATTGTCTTTTTTTTCGGTATATTTATTTATTTATTTATTTCGTTTTTTTCACATTGTTCCTATTTTACATACGATCGTGCAGAAAATCGGTAAAAACCGGAACCGGTAAACGCTTTTTTTCTTCTTTCTATCTGACCGTAAATCCGAACAGTTTACTGTTTATATACACATCGATGAATGTAAATCATTATAAAAAAAATATTTATTATAGTTTTATATATATGACAATTTTTGTACTATTTTCAAGATTAAGCAACATTTCACACAACTATATTTTTTTTTTGTTTCATTTTCAGGTCGTACTTACAACGATTTAAACCAGTATCCAGTATTTCCATGGGTGCTTACCAATTATGAAACTGAAGAACTTGATCTTAGTCAGCCATCTAATTACAGAGACCTTTCAAAGGTATGTTCTTTGAACCACGGACGTCTATCTCTTTATAGAAAAATATATTGTTTAATCTCAATATAAAATATTTTCAGCCTATCGGTGCCTTGAATCCAAGCAGACGAGCCTATTTCGAAGAAAGATACAACAGTTGGGAACATGATTCCATTCCACCGTTCCACTATGGTACACATTACTCAACTGCTGCCTTCGTACTGAACTGGATGATCAGAATAGTGAGCATTCTATTTTGTAACTACAAGTTTTACATAATTTGTTCATTAATAATACTCCAAATTTATTTATTTTTTTAGGAACCTATGACAACAATGTTCTTAGCTATGCAAGGTGGTAAATTCGATCATCCAAACAGATTGTTTTCATCAATTGCCCTTTCATGGAAAAACTGTCAGCGAGATACTTCTGATGTCAAGGTTGTTTTTTTTTTATTATTATTGAAAAAATATATATTTATTTGTATATTAATTGTTGTCATTTTTTATTCTCATAGGAACTTATTCCGGAATTGTTCTTCTTACCAGAAATGTTAGTTAATGGTTCAACCTTAAAACTAGGTGCTGGCGGAAATGGCGACGTACAACTTCCTCCATGGGCTAGTTCGCCAGAAGAATTTATTAGGCTTCATAGAATGGCATTAGAATCAGAATTTGTCAGCTGTCAATTACATCAATGGATTGATCTTATATTTGGTTACAAACAGAGAGGTAGCATTTATTTTCTATATTATAAACCTTATTCAATCTTGAATATTAATTAGTTATTTTTTATAAATTAGGTCCTGAAGCCGTAAGAGCAACAAATGTATTTTATTATCTTACCTACGAAGGAGCCGTAGAGCTTGATAGTATTGTTGATCCTGTAACAAAAGAAGCTGTAGAAGACCAAATTCGTAGTTTTGGACAAACACCATCTCAATTATTAATGGAACCACATCCACCAAGGAGTTCTGCTATGCATTTGGTATGATTTAATATAATATTTTTTAGCGCTTATTTGATTTACTTGCCTTTCGAATAATTCAATAATATTAAACTAATTATACAGAGTCCAATGATGTTCGCTGCTGCACCGGATGATATTTGCATGACAATGAAACTGCCATCAAACAGTCCCATATGCCATGTTAGTGCCAATACTTATCCACAATTAGCTACACCCGGAGTTGTCACCGTGAGTGCTGGTCACCAATATTGTGTTCACCGCTGGAGAGGCAGCTGTACTTCACCAACACCTCCCGCGCCATACGATCCTCAGCCTTCACATCATCATGCAGCCCAACCTCCAATTCTTATGGATCCTGTAATCGGTATGTTTTTATCAGTTTAAAATAAAATCTTTTTTTTTTCAAATTATATATAATTATATATTTCATATTTCAAATTCAGCACAAGGCGGTGCAAATGCTTTACAACGGCGTCATTTAGGAGACAATTTTAGTCAACGCTTAAAAACTCGAGGCAATTGCTTTGTTACAACTGTAGATTCACGTTTCTTAATTGCTTGCGGATTTTGGGATAATAGTTTTAGGGTTTTCTCTACTGAAACAGGTATACATATTAATATGTATATGTATATAAAATGTAATGGTTGATATCACTTATTAATATCATCATTTATTTACAGCAAAAATAGTTCAAATAGTCTTCGGCCACTATGGAGTCGTAACATGTGTATCTAGATCAGAATGCAACATAACATCAGATTGTTACATAGCCTCAGGATCAGCAGATTGCACGGTTCTTTTGTGGCACTGGTATATTAGCTTTACTAATTATAATTTAATGAGTGGTAATATTTTTTTTACAATTATTTAATAATTTCAAGGTCTGCTCGACACCAAGGGATAGTAGGCGAAGGAGATACGCCCATTCCGAGAGTTACATTAACCGGACACGATAACACAATAACGGCTGTGCTCGTTTCAGCTGAACTGGGCTTAGTTCTGAGCGCTAGCATAAGTAAATCATTGTCGATTTCGTGCCGTCTCTTCGATTATTAATGAGAAAAACGTGAATTCACACCTCATCATTCAATTACAGATGGTCCAGTTCTAATACATACAACGTTCGGAGAATTATTACGTTCACTAGAACCGCCCGCTGGCGCCGGATGGCCGCAGCAATTGGCATTGTCTCGTGAAGGACTAGTCGTTGCTGCCTATCAAAGGGCACATCTTGCAGCATTCACTTTGAACGGTCGACGCCTAAGACATGATACACATAATGATACGTTCCATGTACGAGTTATTAACTAAATATATATTTTATTAACTATGTTTACAATTTAAAAAAAACATACTATATATATATATATATATATATATATATATATATATATATATATATATATATATATACTTATCATTTTATTTTAGTGTTTGTTACTATCGCGGGATGGAGAATATTTAGTAAGCGGCGGAGAGGCCGGTATCGTTGAAGTGTGGAGAGCTTTCACCTTAGCTTTGCTTTATGCTTATCCTGCGTGCGATGCTCCTGTGAGGTCATTAGCTCTTTCTCACGATCAAAAGTAAGATTCTTCATTATTATTTTAAATAACAAAAAAGTTCGTAATACAAATAGGAATTGAACTCTTGAACGATTGGAATTATCGTAATGACCAAATAAAACAGCCGAGCTTTTAGGGCTCGCATGACTAATTACTGCGCCAGATCCATGAAACTTTACTCCCCATCGACCCCAATTAGTAATCGCTCCTCAAATTCCCGTCCTAATCAAAATCACCGTCCGTCACATTGAAAAGGTTAAATGACATAAATGTATATAAACATAATTTTTTATCTGATGGTATTATTTTATATAATAATTACAATGTACGATAACTTGTTTACAGATTCTTGTTGGCCGGTTTGGGCAATGGTTCGCTCGTTGTGTTCCATATAGATTTCAATCGATGGCACCACGAATTCCAGCAAAGATACTGAAATCGTGTCTTTTGAATTAATAGCATAAGAAATATTGCTCAGAAGTATGCTTCTAATGTCACATTATGTAGTTATGTAATTTAGGGAATTCGATAATAATTTTCTTAAACGTGAATGCTTATCAATTAGAAATTGATATAGCTTTGAAATGAAAATTTTACATTTATATATTATATATACATACATATAAATACACTTAAATATATATATATATTATTGTAACAAAGAGCGATCCGCTTTTAGTCAAAGCTATTGCAATTTTTTAATTTGTATTTTTTATCAAGAACGATAAATGTAAATGAAAAATTAGCATGAAAATAATTTTCATTCCTGAAATTTTCTGTACTTAATATTAAATGTGATTGTTTTTCTTTTTCTTTATTTAAAATATATTTATATTGATATTATCATGTTGATTCAATATATATATATATATATATATATATATATATATATATATATATATATATATATATCCACACACTTATTTAAGAATAATTTTATTAATATTATTTAATTTTTCAATGAACTACATTTTTTTCAAGTATTCCAAATTAATTGTATTATTGTTCTTAGTATTATTTTTTTCATAATTCATTTGATCTCATTTTAAATTTGAGACATTCATATAAGATTTCTGCTGTTGACATGATTCCTCAAAATTGTTCAAAGACTTTGTCACAGATGATTAAATTATAAATCAGCAAATATACGGCTGACAAAAGACATTTTTAAGTTTTTTTTTTATTAAGAGTGCAATTTTAATTAAAATTACTAAATATATTATTTTATATTGATATCCCATTATAAATAATGGTCTAAAATTCATAATGAAATGAATTTTTCAAAACTATAAAGTTTTTGAATTATTATTATTGAAATTGGATATAATATATTTTCAATTATAAAAAAAAAATATTTTTATATAGTTTTCTATTGTGCTACATTTGAATGTCATTAATATTTCAACTTATTTATTTTTACATAAATTCTATTATTTATTTATATTTATCTGAAAATTTGCTGTTATTCTTACAGGCACTTATTTTTATTCAAAAACACTATTGCAAGTATAGCCAAATTACTTATCATTATAAATATCTTTCTTTTCTTATAATATAATTAATAATAAAATAGTTTACTAATTCAGTACAAATCCTTTATTTTATTCGAATATTTTCTAATACACATAAAAATATATATTATATTAAACGAAAAATTTAAAATATGTTGGCTATCTTTTTTTGTATTATTATTCATTATTTATAAAGTATTATTTTACTTTTATTTGATATTAAAAAAAATATTTATTTATTTTGATATATTAAAACAAGCTGTTTTGATCATTTAATTTGTATAAATTACTTTAATATTTAATTATTATTTTACACAAAAAGCATATGTTAATCCAAGAACTAAGTTCAATACTTCATATGAGATATCACTAGAAAAATAAAGTGGGCATTCAACATTTTATTGAAAGCAAACAAATACAAAAGCGACAACATAACCTAACCAAAACATCGTCGTTCACGGGTCAGGTTATCTTTTCACATTTATACAGTACTGAAATTAGTTTTTGGAACGCTTTCGATGAAAAACTGAAAATTTAGAAAAAAAATATCATTTTTACAACGTTTTTATTTCTACAAAATGTAACATTTATATCGTAAATTTGTAAGAAAGTGTGTGCGTGTGCATGCCTAATGCGTATGTAATGTTTCTAGATTAGGTTAGTTTCCTTTAGAATCAGTGCCACAACATAATACAATGATAAACTCTCATAAATTAAACAAAAAAAAAAAATACGTTTTAAAAATAAGTAAAGGTATAATGTAACGTTTAAAGCGATATGCTTTTTTTTGGTATATATGTATCCAAATTAAAAAATAGATATATATCCAATTATATAATTATATATAAAATGATGGTAATGATATCGCTTGCATCGTGTGTGCATTACCTTGATACAAATTTTAGAATTATATATATATATAATTTTTTTTATTCGTAATTTAGCATTGAGAAAGCCACTTTTGCAGATTTTCTTATATTTTTTCGATGATCGCGTTTTTTGTGTCTATATAACGGCTGTGCACCCCCTATTTTAATCCCTTCACCGCGAAGAGATTCATCCCAATTCGCTATCGACATTACAACAACGCAGCGACATCTGTAAACGAATGCCGCCGTCTGATTGAAGTGTCGGTAATAAATTGCGGTCGACATATTAACCCTCTATCTGTCCATAAACATTCTAAATACTACAGCAATTAAAAAAAATAATAATGAAAAAAAAAGATATTTTTGCTTTTACACATCTACGATAAGCTAAATTGTAATATCCTTACCTTTTTGCAAAGCATGATCGATTCAAAATATATCGAGTTATTTGTAATGTTCACGTTAACGCTTACATTCCATCCAAATAAATAAAAATAAATAAATAAAAATAAAAATAAAATGATACTTTTTATGAGTAATCTTATGAAATATAAAATATAAAAAAAAATACTTGGTCGTAAGTGATGATGAAAAATAGCTTAAAATTCACGATGTAAGATAAATAGCATTTGCAATTATTCTGTCCATTGAAATATTATATATATGCTAAGATGTCTAATATTTATAATTTGTAATGTATGTTGTTCACAAAAATAAATATGTAATTTGTATATATACATTTGTGTATAAAAATATAATGAAAAAAAGCATTTGTCCGATTTATAAATTATCGCAAAAAAATCAGCAGAGGAGAAAATTGACTTAAATAATCAAAAAAAATCATTAACGGACAAAATTTGCTAGCCGTCACTGTAAAAAAAAATTAAACGGCATATTTTTTTTAATCTATTTTCTCTTAAGCACTGATCCCCTATATTAGGGATGCGTAGCAACTGTGTTAATTAAAATAAATAAATAAATAAATAATAAAAAATAATTAAAACGCACTTTATATATGTATATTTCCAGTGAGAAATATCATTGCAGTTTGTTTTCGACGAACTAGACGTTCGGTACTTAAGAGGTTAAAGCAGAAAGAAAGAAAAATTGGAAATGAATAATAAATAAATAAATAAACATTCAAATGTGCACATGAAATTATTAGATGTAGTGTCCATGAAAAAAAATTAATTGAAAATTGATAATTATGATGAAAAAAAAATACAACTTTTTGCATTGAAAAATGTTATAACAGTGTTGTAATAATAACGTCGCTTTTTTACTTTATATTTCAATATAATTATTTTTTTATCATATTATTTCGGTGGTGGGTCTTTTGTATTCTCTTTTATTTTAACATTAAAAAAAAGACAAAATATTCATACATTTTTTTTGTGTCTATAGGAAAACAGTAACAGTTTTTTTATATATAATCGCTACATGTAAGCATATGCAGTTTTCAGTACAAAAGACGAATTATCGAACCGATAATTCGCCTTTCATCCTGTAAACATTTCACATTTTATGGTGATTACATGTTGCAAACGCTTAATACAATACTATATTCCAGGCAAAATTTAGAAAAAGGGGAACTTTATTAATTTTATGATGCATTATTATCACTATTATTATTGCTTGAAATTTTTACAATGCTGTACATTTTTTTTTGTAACGATGATTTTGTGACTTAAAATTAATCAAACTTTTCCCCGTCTATTAGAATCCGAATAGTAAAAAACTCGTTTCACTACTATCGAATTTATTTTACATAGTAAAATCATCTTATGGCTTTTGAATTACCCTCGTAGATACGTATTTATTATAAAAATAATATCATGATTATATAAAAAAAATATTGAATAAATAAAAATAATGAATAAAAACTGTTTCTTCTCAAAATATGTTTTTCGGTTGTAGTGAACCATTAGTAAATAAACGACACAATTACTAGAATAGTGTTATTAAATTATATTAAAAGAAAAAAAGCTTTTTTCATTAAATTTTTCAAATATATTTAAAAGCCATAATAGTGAATATTGTTTGATATAAATATATAATAAATCATATGCAAAGTTTGTTTTATTGAATTTTTATATTTACTGCACCGTTTTGATTAACACATAATTTCATATGTAAATCTTTAATAAATTATTATTATTAATCGTACTTATTATTATTATTATTATTATTATTATATAGTATGTGCAATTTGAATGATAAACATTTATATATTATAAATAGCTGCAATTTTGTTGAATAGTTGGAATAAAAATATTAATATTTTAAGTGAATATATACATAATATTTTTTGCAAATATTTCATTGTATTATGTGTATGGAAGATGTTATTTGTATTAAAAATTAAAAACAATAAAACAGTATTGAAATTATAAAGCTTTTTTATATGTAAAAAATATTTTGATTTAATACAAGTAATTTCATTTGATTTTTTTCTAATATTTTAAATTGAACCGAAGCTACGCAACCGATAATTTTGTGATAATTTTTATTAAATACCTGTTATAAAAAAAACAACTTCCCTCCCCTCTTCACTGAACGCCGCTGGTTTTATCACTTTTATTTACCATTTTAACATTACAAGTCAACGTTACAGCGATAAACGCTCAATTATCAAATTCTTTTTAAATGCATTTCTTGAAATTTTTGAAGAAAAAAAATTCAGTACAATATTTATATAGTATTATATGGTATATAATAAAAATGAAGATTTTTTTCTATTAAAAAAAAATAATATAAAATAAAACGGAATAAAGTACAAAAAATATTCTTAGCGTAGTTTATTTATGAAATATATAAATATAAATATGGATGACTAAATTAAATAATCACTTGACAGCTTTCATTTGCCAAAGACCATCGTTCAAGTAATGACAATTTTCAACACCAACACCTTTGTTGACTTTAGCGCTGCAATAAAAAATATATATATATATTTATATAAATAGTCCATCGACAGCAAAACTGATGATAAATAAATAAAAAATATGTAGAACATGCAAGAAATAATAATATTTAAACACACATATCTTCGGTCGACAACGTGGTAAGACCGATAGCTAATGCATTCTGCTTTCCTTCGGCCATTATGGCGACGACGGTTCCTTTATCGACGGCAGACATTTTAGCACCGGGCGAAGTCAAACCCGGACACATTATATTAGCACCGCTTAAAACGAAACGTATGGCTCCTTTATCGACCTGCTGCATCGGTAAAAAGAATGGATCTGAAAAATACATAATTCACGTGTGAATTGTAAATTAATAATACTTTTAAATAATTCATAATGTTTGAATCAAAATATTATATAAATAGTGGAACAACTATCCAGAAAAGGTGATTGAAGGCCGGCTTCTGGACAAATTATAATAATTCGTTCTATTGATACATATACATATAAACTTATATTGGATATTTTTATTATAAATGATTTAATTAAATTAAATATAAATGATTTAATTATTAACAAAGTATATATATATATATACATTTGTGAAGAAGTCTCAAAGTGGGCATCCAAGGTCCATCTCTTTGTCTGAAGAATAATAATTCGCCAGTACCGTTTACTATTATTTCTATATGATCATGACTGAAAATAGATGAAATTAAACAAAATTAATTCATGATATTTTTTTAAATATATATATAAGAATTAAAAAATAAAACTCAGATGTGTATTTACCATTTCACTATTTTGCATGCTTCCTTCTTCGGTAATATCGAATCAACATGAGTTTCCAGATATGGATACGACTCTAATAATTTAGCGCGGATCCCTTTCTGAACAGAAGATTTCAGCTGCTGAACGCCTGAAATGCTTTCTTTCTCGTCGAATCTGCAATTTTGAAAAAATATATACAATTATAAAAAAATGCATATATATACATATAGTTTTATAAAAAAAATATTTTTTTTAACTCAAGCATTAATTATATTTTTAATTGGAATGTTATCAAATATAAATATAAATGTGTATAAAATCAAAATATCATTTATTAAATCTGAAGTTACAAGTTCAATTTCAATGTACATTGATTAAAATCCCGTTTAATTACTTTTTAAGAATTTCAATTGTGATTATATTGATTAAAAAATATTTTTTTCTTTAGATAATGATAATAAATTATTTATCAGTGATAAACACAATTACTAATACCAAAAAAATCTAAGAAATGATATCATTCTATATTAAAAATATGACTTTGATTTTATATTTGTTTCCATTTTACAATTATCACGTTAAGATATGGATTGACAAAGAAGGATATCATCGCTGATTATTCGAGTTACTAATCCAAATTCCACATCTATTAATAGATATATAAATTTATCAGTATGTTTTGATAGTTAAGTTCAATAAAAAGTTAATTAATTTATTTACAGTAAAATTACAAAAATATACATGAAAATAAAAAAACACAAAAAGATTGTCAAACATTAAAACATTTGTCTTTTTTTATCAAAATTTATCAAAAACAAATGTTTTAAGATAAATTTCAAAATACTTTTAATAGATACAAATGAAACGCTAATTTAGTTCATAATAATATGACAACATACGATTTGCAAATTATTATTGATTTATTTATGCACATACAGAGATGATTTAATATTAATAAATATATGTATATAAATGATATGTGCAATAATGAAGTACGAATTTGTAATGTATTTATTGCATTAAGCCAGCGCCGCAATTGAGCTTCAATCAAATATATATATATATATATATATATATATATATATATATATATATATATATATATATATATATATAATAAATATACAAAAAAAAATCGAGTTCCAACTAATCTAAAGCCGGTTAAAGATGAAATTGTTAAAACGTAACTTTTAAAATCGATCACAAAACTCAGTGACGCATTCGTGTTAAACACTAGCTAAAGTCGCGTGTATCGCACGTGACACACACACACACACACACACTTATTAATCATTATTGTTATCTTACAATAATGATTAATAAGCTTTTTATGTCAATTATATATATATATATATATATATATATATATATATATATATATATATATATATATATATATATATATATATATATATATATATATATATATTTAAACCTAGTAAAAATCATTTGAATAATATTAAATATTCAAAATATGTAATTATATAAGATGCGCTTCTCGTTATCTTGCAATTGTCATAAAACGTTAAATTACAATTCTTTAATCGCATATAGTTGAATGTGAAATTATCATAAAATAATATGTTATTGAAAATTTAAGAGCAATAAATTTTATAATTGAACGTTTTATATTCATAAATGCTTATATAACTGTTAGTATATTATATTATATATATATTTTTTTTGAAATTGAACTATTTTATGATCCAGAAAATCTAAAAAAATGTCAGTATATATTGAATTCTCAAACTAACAATAGTTAAAAATCTACTAAAAACTATAAAAAGTCATTACTTTTTGAATATTGTATGTATATAAAGTGAGAAATCCAAATATAATAATATGAACATAGTTTAAAAGTAAAAAGAATGAATTAATTGAAAATATTAAAAAAAAATGAGACTTCACCAAATAATGTTCTGAATTCCTAAAACGGACAAAATCATAAATTCAGAGGCTCTGCGAAGATTTGAAGTGAACAAATAACTTTTGTCATGCTTCAAAGTTCACAAAGTCATATATAATACCATATATATATATATCTTATGTGAAGAAAAACACTTTCTATGTTTAATTATAGAAAGGAAATAAAGGAGACAGATGTACGGATTAAGAAATATTACAAGATAAAGCGACACGTCACTAGAAGAAAAATATTATAATTGTGCAAAAAACTGATAATAGTAAAATATGTTTTACTACTAAAGTAATAATCATTTTTCTAAAAAAAAAAAAACCAAATTAAAAACATTGAACCGTTCACGTGCACCGCAATTTCCTGTATCGGAGCGACCTTTTTGACATTATATCGTACATGTATAATATTTATTAGGAATGTTTGTTTGTCGTCGGCTATCATCTGTTGCGGGTGTCGCATCAAGAAGTCGCAGGTCCTCCCTTGCAGCAAAAACTAAAACACGGTCGCCGCTGATCGATAAAACATTTTTGACGCACTACGGACTCGCGAACACTTTTTCGAATACGTTTCACTCTACAAGTTTGTCGACGATGTATGGTATTTTTGCATAAAATATGCGGATAGAAAAAAAAAATATATATATATAGATTATTGAAAAATGCGATACAATGGCACTAAGCAAAAAAAAAAGCAAGAATATTGAAAGTGTCATCAAAAAACAGCGGTTCGTGTGTAACGTACACTAGAATTCTATCCGTAATTTGAAATTTATATATATATATATATATATATATATATAATACAGTCAAACCTGTTTTTGTGCGGTAGATAGGGACCGCACAAAAAAAATATTCAGAAACTTCGTAAATATAACAGATAATTTTAACACAACATATGATTTTTTTATGCGGTAAAGGGAAATCGTATAAAAAAAGGTCGGCGGCAACTAACTGAAGTAATGAAGTTTATGCGTAAGAATATTGAGCATGACTAATGAAATAAGCTGATGCAATATGTACATACACAATGTTAGAAAAAAAGTGAACCGAAACTTTTGTAATTCAATGAGTCGTATTGTGATTCATACACCGCACAAAAAAAGGTTTGACTGTAGTCTAAGCCAAGAATTCCCAATAAAATATATACTTTAGATGTCGTTTTCAGAAAAGATTGGAAATCTCCTATTATTGTTCATACATTTTGTATTACTTTTATAATTAAAACATTATATGATACATCACAGTTAAAATTTAACTACGGGGACCAAATCTTTATATTCTGGAATGAATAAACTATTAATTTTAATTGTAAAATTTATAATCGATTTCAAATATTAAAACTAAAATAAATATATAATTTGGATTTGAATTCGTCCGATTAAGTTATTGATGCACTGTATATGGTAATTTAAAAAAATGAGATATTTAAAAAATGATTAGACGCAGAATTTATAGGTCAATGATTATATTATATAATATAAATTATTAGATAAAATTAAGAAATAGTATAATAATTATAATTAATATAAAAAACACAAAATATCAATCAAAATTAATATAATTAAATATGGTTATGATTTTTTTAATAAAATATAATTTTTAATATCGAAAAAAAACAGAAAATTTGATTGAAAGATTAAAATTGAATTATATAGACCGTGAATTAAAGATTAAAATTGAATTATATAGACCAGTCTATTGTGACGCCATTTTTTTTAAATTATCGTTTTCATTTTGTTTTCCAATTTTTACTAAACAATAAAAATATTTATATAAATTATTAATACGTCCATATATTGAAATAAAAATAAATAAATATAAATAATATGATAATAAAAAAATATCACAATACTTTAAATATTTTATTTAGTATATATTATATTTAAAATGTCCACTTTATACCTAAATGACTAAATAATTATTTATATATAAATAAACATAGAATCAATTATAAAAATCAACAAAATGCAATAAAATTAAAAATTTTAATACTATAAAATAACTCAATAGTATTTAATTGGGTTAGTAAAATAATCATAATGTGGTCAAATAAACGTTTAATATCTTCAATTATAGTTGAATTTTATGTATATTTTCTGTGTCATTAATATATAAAGCCGGCGCTAGTCATTGTCTATATTAGATTATTATATATTTTTAGAAAAACAATATATTCTCATACACAATTTTTTTTTTCAATTTAATATATATAATCATAAAATAAGATTTTAACAAAAAACAAGAAAGAGTTCATCGTTACAACAAAAAATTCTGTTAAAAATTACAGCTTTTTATATATTTATATATTTTTTTACGTAACCTAAATCATTAGCCACCAAAAAAAAAAGTAAGTTGAAAGGTCTGAACGATCGTAATAAATGTCGATTTAGTTATTTTTATACGGCTAATGGTTAGATTGTGGTTTGATAAAACGGCATATATACGATCGATAATTATTTTATCAATATCACAATGAATAATATACATTAATTTCTCACATAATATCAGGTATTGATGTGATCTTACTTATAGAAAAAGAACATAATTAATCACTATCATTACTGATTATATACATAAACAAAATAATATTTTAATAATTATTAAAAGTAGATAAAAAATATAATATATAGAATGAGGTGACCACCAGACGTACGAATTTTGGCGGAACAGTCCCTTTTTTGGGAATTCGTCTTGTTTTATAAATGTTCCGCTTTTTGTGAAATAGGCGATAAAGTATTTTAGATAAAAAAATTGAAGGAAGTTAATGTATTTTTTTTTTTTTTTTTTGGAAGTCACTAATGTTGAAGTGGATAAAAATAAGAATGGTACCAAAGTGTTCCGCCTTCAACAATGTTCAACAAAATCTGGTCACTCTACAATATAAACGAGCGGCTTCTTAGAAAATAGGAAAAATTATCCAAAACAACGAATTCCTTTGTCAGACGGCATTGTTTACCGTCAGTCAATTTCTTGGCAATACACTTGTTGGTCAAACAATAAATTACAAATACGTTTGAAACATTTGCCAAATAATATATTTACAAAACTATGTACGAATATACTTTTTTTTTTCAAATATATAATCATACATATATATTTATAAATAAACCGATTTGATATTTTTCCTGTGTGTACTTTGAACCCAATAAGATTACATATTGTGTTCTAAGTTCGTTTCATACAATCTGCTCTAGTTTATTTGACAAATATATATATATATATATATATATATATATATATATATATATATATATATATATATATATATATATATATATATATATATATATATATATATAATTTTAATATTATATATTTCAGCTAAAAATTCCGACAATAATATGAAAAATAATAATAGTCTTATTTGAGATTACGTTAGGAATTTACATCATATTATTGTACGCGTAAAAAATGATAATTGAAAATGTCGGCGTAATTCGTCACCGAAAGTCTGCATGCAATATTTATATTTAATTAAAATACATTATTATAATTAAAAAAAAACAAATAGATAAAATAATAATACAAATTAAACAATTCGTATTTATTGCATGTACATAGCTGTCCGTTTGCATATATAATACATATGCATTATTTTCAATCGCATAAAGGAAACAAAAGTAGAATTATTCATCAAGTCGTGATCGTTTATATATTATGCCACATAACGGCATTTTTAAACCGAGTGCCCCCCCCCCCAAAATATTTATTATAAATATTTTTATAATTAGATGAATCATAATTTCTTTTAATTGAAAATTACGCTTAGCGCATACAATAGAGCAAAAATAAAAAATGAAACTAAGTAACACAATTAAGCTTTAAAATGGAACAGTCGAAAGGTGATATTTAATAATATATCTTGAAGAACTACTAAAATATATCTTCTGAAAAAATTGAAGGTCGGAATTTTCAAATTCAGATCATCTCATTTTTTTCGTTCAAAATAAACGCTGCAATCGAATAATCGGTCCGTATCTTTCTGCAATTTTATCTTCACATTTTCAATTGCGGAACCCATTTTTCATTTATCATCTTTCATTAAAATTATTTAAGATTATCACAAATAATATCTAATTAAATGAATAGATGGCAATCGAATGTAAAAAAAATAAATAAACAATTCATTATAAATGAAGTATAGTATTTTTTTTAAATAACTCCAATGACATATATGAAATCCAAAATTATCACGTACCGTCCCGTGCGTCTGTCTGTCTGTTCGCGAGTAACTTTTTCAATAATAAAAACGGACGGAAGTCAATCGATTGTGACGTGACTTTTACGCGCGCACGCACATAAAACGATCAAAATTTATATAAAACCGTTACGGAAACAAACGACAAAAAAGAAAAACCACTTTCACCGAGATGGCTCCGTCGATATTTATAATAATATTACATTCGACTCTTTTTTTACACGATTTTTTTTTGTTCCAGCACGAATTCCTAAAATTTTGATTACACACCTTAATAAATTTCACTCGTCTGTTTGTCTGGATGGAATTTTGTAATCGATTTTTTGAGTACATCCCGATGTCCGATTGAGCTGCAACTTTGCACACTTGCTCATTCTCGATGACAATGCAAGAATCAATTTACAGATTTATAAATATGGATTTCATTATTTTTTTTTTGCACGTGTTTTTGATAAAATGTGTGGAGTTTTTTTAAAGTTGTGGAACATATCCTCAAATTTACCATAAATCGTATGCATTTATTTGCACGTTTTTTTTTCCTACACGTTTGCTTAGGAACGTATCAACCGTGCAAAAAAAGAGTTCGGTGTGTATATATAATAAATGATTGATTTTAAAAATATATACATAACAATATTAGTGGCATGTTAATCTAAATATCGTCATTTAAAAATTTGCGTTCGACATGCATTTTCTTATTATTAAATGTATACGTGCGTGTACGTGTAGTGTGACGTACGCTAAAAATGATTACACGGTAATTATAGAGAACACTTGCATTACAATTCTCAAAAGACGCGATGGTGAACCTATGGCACACGTACCGGCGGCACGTAGAAAATTTCGCTTGCATGCAAACCGATTAGATTTAATATAGATTCATTTCTGAATTAAAACACGTTTTGCATTAATTTTCAAACGCGAAAACTGTTATTTACTATTTACATATGAATCAAATTGATTCAGTTTTTTTAGGTATGCTCTGTGTAAATTTACACTATGCTTTCGTTGGAAACAATTGTTCATCTAAAGAAAAATATGAAAAATATCATAATTTCGGTTTATAGTTATCTAATAAAATACTGGGTCCCATTTTTTTGTTCCATAGATAAAATTCCGTTCCGTACATATACTCAACGTGTGCATTGTGAATTAATTATAAATAAGTAATTCCACTGAAATGTTATATGTTAAAATAATTTTATATATTCAAAAATATATCGCCATTAAAAATTGATAATCAAGACTTTATAAAAATACGTAAATAATAATCATTTGCAATTAAACATAATTAATGATACTCATTAGCATACACTTATCAAGATCAAAGTTTTTTTTATTTAATTAAATTGCAAATTAATACAAACGCTATTTAACAATAGTTATAGAAATAAATATATAACGAATGCTAAACTGTTTGTTTTTTTTTTCAATAAACGATTTCTGAAATATAACATCCTTCAATACATATTAAATTTCATAATATTCCAATCGTTATTTCACAATTTTACAGATCCTAATTTTGTAATTACAAAACAATGGATAGAAAAAAATTTTCGTGCATGAATTAAGTACTATTTTTTGATAGAGAAAAAATAGTATCGAAACCAAACACTGGCACTACATCAGAGAAATCTACTATTATTAAACTCTCTGTTGACGAATAAAGTAGAAATTCTAAAGCAAAATATTTTTTTTAGCCAGACCGGATACTTATTAATAGATTTGTTGTAGACATTTAATTATTGTTATAGAAACTAAGACGCTATTGCAACACTTGATAAGAACAATGTTTACCGGTTTAACAACGTCGTTATACAACTTACGGCATATTAGTAAAATCGCTATTTATTTTATATCTATCTAATAAAAAGATGCGCAAATAACATTTTCAATATTCTCAATAATCAAAAATAATTTCAAAATTTAAAATACATAAGTATTAATATCAAAAATATGATGTAATATTTAATAACAGCTCATATCTGATTAAATCATAAAAAATAATAATAATTAATGTAATATATTTTTTTTATTATCTGTCAAAGGTTTATTTATATTTAATATCAATTTTATATCATATCATTCAAGATTTGATGTCAAAAATATAAATAAATAAAAATTTCTTTAATAATTAACCGATTACATAATTTAGACAAATCATTAATTATAATTTTAATCAATTAAAAGTCAAAAAAAAACCTATAACAATTTATCAGAAATTAATTTAATTCTATCATTTTATACAAATCAATTGTGTTTATTATAAGTAATAATATCACTGTTCGTTTTCATTGTTGCTATATAATGTGTATATAATATAATAGATAAAGAAAACTATTCGAGTGTTCCAAAAACGTATTCGAGAAATAAATGGGAACAATCGGATTCACAATGGAAACAAATAATCACACCTCATAAACATAAAAAAAAACGATAAAAATAACGAGCCGATTACATATATAATGTGAATTAGTAAAATTTACATATTGCTTTCGTCACAAATAAATAATTCAACATTTACAATATCGTCGCTCAGGTTATTTTTTTAAATATTTTTGTCTATTTTTATATTATATTTTCACGAATCTCAACGGAATATAAGACTTATCATACATTTCAATTCCGTTCAATCCTGAACAAGCAAAAGTCTGAAAATCGTATTATATGCCCCCCTGAAAAAAAAATAAATATATATGTATTACTGGCAATTTTTACTTAATAAACGTAAACAAAGAAGGGCGAAATAGGTGAAGCGAAACGATCGCTTTTATTGCATCGCCGCGAAAATTGACATAAAATATTATATCGTGACGTAACCTGATCGAAGATTACCATTTTCTGGTCTGATGGAGTTAATCGCGTTACGGACGAAACATAAAAAGAGGTAAAAGCGCGAAATTTTATATGGGTTTAAGTGAAAGAAAAAATAGTATGCTATATAATAAAAACGTAAAATAATAATGACTGCCATATATATACATATATATGTAACACTTCGACATAAAAAAATCATTAATATAATAATTATTTTTATTATAAAATTAAATTAAAAATATAAAATAAATTAATAGTGAAACAATCTTACATATATATCAAAGAAAATATTTAGAGTTTTACGAAATAGAATCAACATTTCAAATTTATTCATTTTGAAGAATTTTAATATACTGTCGATATTTTGTATTTGAAACGTATATAAAATGTATATTTAAAATAAATAAATAGTACAATTATAAAATTGGAAAATAATTTATATAATGGTTTAAATTTTCATAACCCGAACGTCCTGATGTGGATAAATAATTATTCAGGCATTCAAGTATCAAAAAATATTAGCAAATCAAATATTATTATTATTATTATATATTTCTATGAAATATTAAATTTAGATGAATTTAATAAAAAAATAAATCAAAAAAGAATGATTTCAAAAATAAATAAAATATAGTCATAGAACAAATAAAATAATAAAAAATATACATAATAATACATTGATATCAAACGTGATTATTATTGTGGAAAAAAATTCAGACTTATTATTACCGAAAAAAATTTTCAAAGTACAAATTTTATTTCAAAGTCAATAATCAACGTTCAGCGCTGTCAATAGTTTTAAATAATCGATATAATATAATTTGATCGATCGTTTTATTAATAAAATATTAAACCGCAGTAATAGAACATTCCGTGCGAGACTAGCGTAATAGATAAAATGCAAAATGGTTCAATATCGCGTCGTTTTATAAAAGTAAAAAAAAAACGATAAATTTCAAAAGATACATACAAATATTTTATATTAAAAATATAAAACAGATTATTTTATGTTATATATAATATTTTGATATTTATAATGAAAAATTATATATATGATATATTATGTAATATCGACATATGTCAATTTTCAGACATGCTCTTGATATTATAACAATAGTTCATTATTTCAATACAGTGTCATTAAAATTTGAAATCAAATATATATGTAATGATAAATTTTATGCGTATGTATCTTACACAATCTAGCAGCTTTTATGTAAAATTATTTCTATATAATAGATGAAAATAATACCGAATATGTCGATGCCATAACTTTTTTTCGATTTTAACGATATTCATTCAAGAAAAGCTTTGAATTGATAATGATTGCGCGTAAATGATGAGAAAGGACATGAAAAAAAACTAATATGTGTTTTTCGGAAGCGAACCATAAATCGTTCCGTGTCAATCAAACGCCGTAGAAATAGCAAAATAGTATTACAAAAAAAAAATAGAAATAGAAAAGCTAAGTTCAAAAAAAGCGACGTGAAAAATTGATTCGAACGACGAAAAATTTATGTAAGTCAAATCAATCGACTTGCATACACACACATGTGCACACACGGATATATGCTTTTATATATATATATATATATATATATATATATATATATATATATATATATATGTGTGTGTGTGTGTGTGTGTGTGTGTGTGTGTGTGTGTGTGTGTGTATTGTGTGTGCGTAAATATAAAACTTTATTTATAAAACTGCTTACCGACGAATCTGAAATTACAAACGGGCGTGTGTGTGTGTAATTTAAAAAATATATATAAGGACTATATTCGGAAAAATCGATTTGTTATTTACTAGAATAAAAATAAAAATAATTCATTTTCAATCACTACAATATAATGAAATTAAATTTTTGATGGCATAGATAATATATTATATAATATAATAGAAAATATATAAATAATAACTAAATTTTTATAACAACATTTCTATCATATAAAGTCTACAATATAAAGATTCCTTGCAAATATCATAATTATCAAAAATTAATAAAAACCAAAAAAAAAAAATGTGAAACAAAATAAGTGAATATTATCATTACATATAATAATAAACTAATTTGATGCAATTGCATTAATCAAATTAACTCGCGGCATATTAATAATGGCAAATTGACAAGAATAATATCGATGATTACATTTTTGCACCTGTTAACCGTTTATTAATTAACACCATCGCTGCTTAGTTAAAAATTGTTAACCGTAGCACAAAATACGCAATAAAAATAACGTTTCTCATAATACTTCGCTTTACCGCATTCATTCCGGTTCAAACTTCAAGAGAACAAACGATAATTAAAACCGTATCGGTTTTCTATTGGTGAACCGTAAAAAACCAAACAAATAAACGGAATTAAAGATAAAAATAAATAAAGAGTAACAACGTGAAAATTAAATTTGATCAATTCTAAAATGTTTCTAAAATGAAAAAAAGGAAGAAGTTCGCAAACGAAAAGACGGTCTGATGATAACCTTTTTCGAAGCGACACAGTTCGACTCCACTTCGCAAATGACCAATATGTGCTCTTGACATTTAGCACAATTGACATAATAATTTTTGGTAAAGGTTATTATTACATACTATTTAATATTCTAAAATATCTGTGAAAAATATATATATATATAAAAATCGTAATCACATTGTGATTGAAAAGTAAGGTGAATTTGTTTATAAAATATAAATTCTTTATTTATTCTTCCAAAATCAATTTCATTCTCTTCAAAGTAATCTCCGTCCGATAAAACGCACTTTTGCCAACACTTTTTCCAGTCCGGTATAGCCTTCAAAGACCTTCATCGAATCGGTTTTTATCTCCTCAATCGTATCAAAACGGCATCCCCGTATTGGCCTTTTAAGTTTGCTGAATAGCCAGAAATCACACGGAGCCAAATCAGACGAATACAGTGGTTGCGGAACGATATGAGTCGAGTTTTTGGCAAAAAAGTCGCAAATAACCGAGAGTTGTAAAAAAAACATGTGTAACTCGGTGATAATTAAACCTTTTGACAAACAAACGCTTGGCAAATGTTATGGACAGTCCTACCAACCTAGGAAAAAAATTACAATTCACCTATCTAAATAATGTCTGGGAGTTTTAAATAAAAATTTCACCTTTATTTTTAATCACAGTAGTTGGTCACCGAACATATGGAGCATATTATATGTATATAATATGCTCCATATGTTCGGTGACCATTTTTATTGTATCAAAAAAAGACGAGGAGCAAAAAAAAATATTAAAATAAAAATAAAAAATTTTGGAAATAAAAACATATTAAATTTGAGTGAAATTTAAATTTCATCGAAAAACAGTATAAATAAATAGGACATTTATGCTTAAATAAGGACAGTATCTTAAAAAACAGTACGAATGGTCACCGTATCCATATGAGAGATGAACTAATCGATATAATAAAACAGAATGGAGAATAAAGTAGTACAACGTTTAAGTATAAAATATGCAATAATATACCGAATGTCTATACTACAAATTATATTTACATTGAATTTGTTCATTCAAGGTTGAACATTAAAATTTCACTTACGCCATCCTCTAATTTAGTTTTTTTTTCTAATTTAGTGACCAAAGGTTGTAGTAATTGAAGTTGTTTTCGAGGGTTATTGATCTTAAGACACCAAGCTATCTTGGAAAATAAAATATTATTAAACACGAACTTAATTGTTAGTCAAAATTATAATTATTATTTCTAAATTAAAATATTTTAAAGTAATAAATGTATTCAAATAAAAATTTTAAATTAATATACATTAACTATTTATAACTACAAAATAAATTTTCATACTTCCTACAACTGACATTTGAACTCCTTGATATAGATAAATTATTTCAAAATACAGTAATCAAGCACGTTTTACAAATAAATTACATAGTATTGATAAGCAATTTAAAGGTCAATGATAAAAAAAATATTGCTGACGATGGTCCGTAAAATTATAAAAATAATAAAATTAGTTATCATTTGACGCACAATAATACGATTATTACATTTAATACACGTTAAGAAAAATAATCACTAAAATCATGTTTAATCATACATTGATTTCAATTTATTTGAATACGTTCCTGATAACAAAAATATTATTTTATTTATGGTCTAAATTCCAAACTTCAATTGTAACATTTATTTAATATTATATCAGTTTCATGTGTTGTTAAAAATTATACAATTTACATATAATATAATATTAAAGAAAAAAAACAACTTAATAATCTTTTACCGATTGTAAATTTGTACTATAATCATAAAATCAATGTTTTAACAAAATACTACTGTGATCAAAAATTAAGGCGAAATTGTCATTTAAAACTCCCGGACATTAGAAAGACAGGTAAATTGTAATCTTTTTCCTAGGTTGTAATACACCATTTTATACCGCCGTATCCGCCTGATTTGGCTCCGTGCGACTTCTGGCTATTCAGCAAATACAAAAAGCCAATGCAGGGATGACGTTTTGACACGATTGAGAAAATAAAAACCAAATCGAAGAAGATCTTAAAGTTTATACTGGAAAAAGATTATTTTGAATGTTTCGAGGACTGGAAAAAGCTTTGGCAAAAGTGCGTTTTATCGGACGGGATGAAATTGATTTGGAAGAATAAATAAAGAATTTACATTTTATAAACAAATTAACCTTACTTTTTGATCACAGTGTTATATGTTTTCTATATACAAATAATAAAATAATGCAAAAGATATTTTAATAATATATAAGCAAATTATAGGGTTAGGGCAAAAATAAAATATTGAGCCGATCATATATTTTCAATTTATAAGAAATAATATCTGTCAAAAAAACAATCTAAATTGGTAACAATAAAAATGATGAACAAACTATATACGTTGTTAATTATTTGTTCAAAAAATATATATATTTAACTAAATAATTATTATGCACTTACACGCGCACAAAATTGCGTCATATTTTCTATCTCACGTATAGAATAAGCTATACTGTTCACACGTTCACGTCATATATATATCTCAAGGTTGCGACCTTTGACATTTTGTCTCCAATATGCATTTGATCTATTTTACTTTATACATATATATTTAAATGATCAATAATCGTAACCGAAATTTTATAAATATAGTTTTTTTTGTAATATAAAAGTAACTCGACATTTTCAGAAACCTCTTTTAATAATGAAGAAACAATTTTATAAGTATAATAACGTCATCAGGCAACAAAGGCAAAAAATATCGTTTAAAATATATAAAACTAGAAAAAAAACATATATAATAAATTTATTCTCTTATTTTCTAGTCAAAATGACTAGCATCTGTGGAAAATATACAAATATTGATTTTTTTCATTGTAATCAAGAATTTTTCATGCATCGCTTTTTATCTCTAGACAGGAAGAAGACTGATTTGATTTAAAAAAAAATAACTGCGCATTAAATGCGACACGCCATACGTGAAAGGGTTAACTCACGAATTCAAAATAATAAAAAAAAAACGGTTATGTTCGCATGTACGGAACAAGTATGAACTTCAATTCGAATCAATTAACGTCGTTTGAGAGAACATTATTAAATAAATATACGCCGACTGCACATATTATGCTCATACAATTATAGACACATTATATACATATATAAGTTAGAAAGTTGTACAAAAAGTTAAAATATGTCTATCATCATCATTAAGATTAGGCATCAAATGGCGGCAAACAGAAAAGAAATTAGAAAATTATTATACAATCGCAAACGCGGAAACGCGATTTCATTTCATAGTTATGGTCGCTAATGACCAAAATCAAAATTACAATACACAAGAAAAATAATCGGGGACTACATTTAAATAAATAAAAAAACAATACAATATTTATAAAAAGAATAATGACGATGGAAAACTTAAGTGTTCCAATTTAAATTAAATATATATATATATATATATATATATATATATATATATATATATATATATATATATATATATATATATATATATATATATATATATATATATATATATATATATATATATATATATATATATATATATATTCAATCAACGACGAAGACAAATAGGCGTTATGTGTACAAACGATTAAACATGCTGAAAATTATTTTTGTCAACATCATTTTGGCACATTCAAAATTGGGCCAGTGTTAAACACTCCAATTGTAATCCTGGTTACCAAAAACATATATATATATATATATATATATATATATATATATATATATATATATATATATATGTATATATATATATATATATATATATATATATATATATATATATCAATAAACAGAGGGTCAAAGTGCATCGTAGCGACAAAAGGGACACTGAAAACGAAACGAACGAATAAAAAAAACATTTTTTTATTAATAATATTTATTATCATAATTATTATATATGCAATATATCACATGATTCAATTTTTTGTTACAATTTTATTTTTGTTGTTGTTGATTATTTTATTTCAAACATCGATAAATCTATCTTTTATTACAAAACAGTGTCTAAAACTCTTATTATAATAGTTAGAATATATGTAATGGGTACAGTATAATATCCCACATGTTTTTTTTTCATCTGATCTGAATCTTATCACAAATCACAATTCTGCATGATGTTATATATTGAAAAATGCAACAATAACAAAATAAAGTCAATTTTCATATACATATTATATGTTGGACTATTAAATATATTGATATCGTTATAATAAAAGATTTTTTTATATATCGATGTTATAATACAATATATATAAATAGTCACCCACTCATTTATATATATATATATATATATATATATACGCGTGTGTGTGTGTGTGTAAAATAATTAAAAGGAAATAATGTTAAATCGACTTTCTAGGTAACGTAAAAAATAGTTGAAAATTTCCCAAGAGAAAAAAAAACATATAATTAATACTTAAAATTAAATATACTAAAGTAACTAATTAATAAATAAATTAAGTGAGGTGCATTAAAAGAAAAGCGAATATAAAAAAAACAGCATCTACTACATACTTATACGGTACATCGCACTACGATATGAATACGATCACTCAATTTTAGTTGCGATTTTATTAATATTAAAGTGCGATATAATATATTGGGTTAAGCGTGAAGTAATCAAATTTACACTGTGCTGATTTATCATACATCAATCATATATGTATTCATGAAAAATATAAACGACCTTTAAGTGACAATAATAATAATAATGGATAAAATCAGAATTTGTACTCAGAAATGAATTTGAAGAATGACAAAAGTTAAAGAATAAATATAAGTACAATTTTAACATTAAAATAAAAATAATAATAATAAAACAACAAAATTTCCTACTTATTACTAATCAGGTATTATGAGTCAAGATGAGACTCAGATCGAATATCAAATGTACATCCCAACTACAAGAGCTGCAAATAACACAATTGGAATTTAAGTCAAAAAAGTGGAAAACAGATTTTTTTCCTTGGATAAATTTCAACAATTACACCAGAATACACAATCAAAATTTAAATTTAAGATATGCGTGCAAATATTCTCTGCGCGAATGATTACTATAATAAAAATATAAGAACAATAATTGCATAGCTTTGTTAGGATGAAACGTGAAAATCAGTATAATAGGCTTTCGATTTAAATCATGTTAGAAAAAAAGTTTTTCATATAAATTTATTGCATAAAATATTAAAAAAATACATGTACAAAATGAACATATTTTTTTTTCTTTTAAATCGAAAGTCTATCGTATAAACAAAATAAATTATATGCAATATATCGTCAGACTTGTTCCCTTTTCATCTTTTAGATCCCATCCATTCACAGATCAGAACATTCCATTGAACTTGGCTCAATGACATATTTTAATAATAAATTATAAATATATATAAAAGAACATATAATCAATAAAATGAAGCAATTTTTATGTATGGATGAGATTCTTAAAGCACATTATTCTCAATTTATAAATGAAAATGTTGATGTTTCAATCAAGATGTTATTAAGGATCTTAGGACACCAGACTAACGCATTTATTCTCTGACTCACTATATAAATACAACAATAGTTATTATTGTAATTCTGTAACAGTTTGGTGTCAGCTTTACAAAATCGATAATACTGTCAATACTGCAGAGCATTTTTCCAAGTATTAATAATATTATTGATCAATAAGGTCCTTATTAAATATATAAAGTACACAAAAAAAGGCAAATTTCACACATTGACAACGTGAATACTAAAAAAATACATATATACATTATACATAAATATTATGGGATAATTATAAATTTATTATCACTTCTTGACATCATTTTTTTTCTTTTTTTTGAATAAAATAGATTAAGTAGTATAAGTACAATTTCATAGCGCATGTGGTGAATTAATAAAAATACTACATTTTTTACAAGTTATAATTATTTAATAATAATTTCTGAAAACGATAATTGCAATAATAATATAAATACGAGGAACAGATTTGGGACAATTCTTTATATTATATAAAAATTTTGTTACATAATAAAGGTGGAAATGGCTCTAAAAAATACTAAAATCAAAAATGAAATTTAAAAAGTAGTAGCTTTTTACACATGTATATTAATTGGATTGTATTTATTCATATAGTAAGAGCGGATACACGTGATTTTACAAAAATATTTAGTGAAATAATACATACGAATAGTTATTTTTGTATATATTTCATGTAAAAATAGCTAAATATCCGCATATACTATATAAATAAATTATAATATATATATATATATATATATATATATATATATATATATATATATATATATATATATATATATATATATATATTACCAATCAATACTCATATATGCATATGACCACCACACGGAAATTAAATTATCTTTGAATATTTTTTTGGAACGTAAAACCCGATTTTTAAATAAAGGGTCGGTTAACCCGAAAATATACAACGTCATCTGTCGCCCCTTTTCTTTTTATAATCGAAATTTAGCGCAGATCTGAAACGCTAAACATGTGAGACTAGCTACATTATGTTCCCTGTATCACCGCACAGTGTGTATATACAGTTTTCAATAAAAAAATTACAATTATGAAACATTACAAACGACGAAATCATATCGAATACAATATATGCGTACGCATAATGTGCACTGGAAGCCATTACATTATTTTTATTTATTATTATTACAATCTTTACTTTCCTTTTTTCCTCTTCTATGAATGGCTAGCTTTCATATAATAAGCACTGTATAAAAAAATTATATTAACGTTTCAGAGTCGAAATGAAAATCGGAACGGAAAACGATTCATCCCGAGTCCCGAGTCCCGGCGATCAATTTTACGCTTTACTCTTTTTAGTCAACTCCGCGTTTATTTCGCGTAACAATATTCATATAAAAATACACTTTTATTATCATTAATTATTTAATTTAATTTTTATTTAACGACACACGACTTCAAACCGAAAATTGTTCCGTCCGCGGGGGAAATTTACAAAAATATTACACATTTAAAACGCGGTCAAATCGTAAACGGAGAGAAGTTTCCCTTTAAACAAAGAAAGAACGCGCACGCCGACCTTTCGATCGACGGGTTCGCATCGATTCGACGTACATTATTGCAACGCTACGAATTTGGAGTCGGCTCAGTCGTCGAAGAGGGCGGTGTACAGCTAAAAGAGCACGCCGGACGTGGTGCGAGGGCACTCGCCGACGGTCATCCTGTAGGAAGCCATCTCGCTGATGCCGTGGTAGTGGACGAAGGCGGCCGCGAGCACGAGCACGTGGAAGATCTGGTGCGACTGGAACCAGATGTCGCACTTGCCGGGGAAGTACCTCTCGGGCACGCGCAGCGCGTAGATCACCGCCCCGACTATGTACAGCAGACCCATCAGGACGAGCCAGCCGAGCGAGCTCTTGCTGATCTGATTCGACCAGCCCTCCATGATGCCGTAGTGGACGGCGGGCACGACGCCCGAGAGCCCGAAGCCCATGAAGACGCCCGCTCTGAGGGGCCTCAGCCTCGGCTCGGAGAACTTGTCCCACAGCGACATTACTATAGAGGCGAGCCCCAAGATGACCACGACCGACAAGTATATCAGCTTCGGCTGGTAGTAGCAGTAGAAACTGTAGTAGAGCCAGGGGACGAACGAGCCCATGATCAGCAGAGCGATCCCGCAGTAGTCCAGCTTCGAGAAGAGCTTCCCGACCATTTCCGAATGACAGCACAGGGTGTGATACGCGAACGAGAAGCCGAGACACACGATGGCCCCGACGAAGAACGCGCCGAAGATCATCTTCTCCTGGATCTGGATTTCGATCGACGGCCTCGACACGAAGTAGACGGCGACTCCGATGAAAGCGACGCAGCCGAGCAGGTGCGTCCAGATGTTGCCGGTTTCGGTGTGAATGCGGAAGATGCTGCGGAAGCAAGCTCCGAACGAGGGCAACGGCGGTCGGTGTCCGCGGTGCAGGAAGTCGTTGTCCTGCAACCACCTGGGCAGGTTCCGGAAGTGGCACACGTTCCACGAGGCCTCCCAGACCTTGCGCACGAACTCCTCCGCCTGCTCGGCGGCGTTGTGCGCGAGGGCCCCCAGATCGATCTCGTCGGAGAGGACGCCCGCCTTGAGCACCTCGCGCACCTCCTCGGCCAGCAGATGCCTCTCCTCGGGAGTCGAGGGCAGCGGACAGCCGCCGCCCTCTTCCTCGGCGAGGTCGTCGTCGAGCAGCTCGTGGAGCCCCTCGAGCCGCTCGGGAATCGCGATTCCGGCCGACAGCCGTCTCCTCCTCAGCGAGGTGGCCTCGTCGGCGTCGCACATCGCCCCGACTCCGGGCTCGCAAACGGCGTCCTCTCGCGAAGACCACATTTCCGCGCAGACGGCCGAAAAAAATTGACGCGAACGCGAGACGCGTGCGGACGACGCGACGTTCGCGAGGACACTAACGCCCCGAACGACGCTCGCGCACACTTATAGTCGTAACGGCGACGATCGCGACCATCGCCTACGAGAGAGTGCAAAGTCCACAAGGAACAAATCTTTATATTTAAATAAATACGATGCTATTTTAACATACGAAAAAAAAAGATACTAACAAAATAATATACGTTATTTATCGAAATAAATATTACTATAAAAAAATAATAATTATTATGAAAGCGTGCATCTCGTCGATTAT
This sequence comes from Leptonema lineaticorne, assembly GCA_024500535.1. NCBI lineage: Eukaryota > Metazoa > Arthropoda > Insecta > Trichoptera > Hydropsychidae > Leptonema > Leptonema lineaticorne. The sequence continues at coordinate 14,563,423 of JANIJI010000006.1, forward strand.
CATATAATAAAAATAAAAACGTTCTATAAACGATAATAAATCGTGTCGTTAAATCTAATACCCCGCGACTCGTCATATATTTGAATTTTCTTCATGAAAAAAAAACGAAATTAAATCATTTTATTGTCAAACAGCGCGATTCAAAAATCTTTAATACTTGAAATTAAAATGAAATAATTTATACGTTAGATTTCTTTAAATTTTAACGTATTCGATTTAACGGTTAAAAATTTTAAAAAAAGTACTCGACAAATGATCAAAACCCTTTTTTCCAAGTTTTTAAGTTCGTTGAATCGGAATATAATATAATAATATCTTTAATGTGTTGAAAATATAACGCGTGTTCGTCTAAAATATAGCAGCTTCAAATAAAAAATGGATTTTAAAACTAAATAAGATACAAATAATTCACATAAATATACTATAAACTGATTTTTATACACAAAAATGAATTTAAAATATTGTTGATATTTTTTCGTATCATTTATTTTCTCAAAAAGATCGATTCCTAGTTTAAAAGTGAATATACATATTTATATTTATCCCGTAAAGACAGCATTATATTAATTCTTTATAAGAATTAGTTTTCGGTTACTAAAACATTTACGAGAATAAATATATATAAGATTCGATCGAGTTCTTTTCCCGATAATTTGATACAAATCGTATAAATATATTCAAGTATTCTTTCTAAACATTCGAGTATATTATTTGTTATATTCTTTTATGAACTAACGTGAATATTGGCAAATTTGGTTCACGTATCAAATACCCGCTGATAGTATATTTTTAATAAATAAATATTACCGCAAATAAATAACAGAAACATATCGAACGATATAATTATACGTCCCTCTTCCGTCTAATAATAACAAAATTGTCAAAATTGTACAATAATTGTGTTAAAAATATATCGAAAAATACGTATAAATTTTAAACTAATTTCTAGAACCGGATTCCCTGAACATATAAGAACGCGTACACATCAAGCGACGTACGGAACTATGTAAAGTCTTACGATTATTTCATTATTAAATTTTTATAATACAAAAATATTAATAACCGTAGCGAACCTAACCTAAAACGTTTGAGATATTGCATTTTTTTAGAAATATATTGATCTATCGTCGAATATGTTAAGCCCGGTTATTCGATTTTTGAATACGTATAAACGTTTATAATATAAAAACAGAGAACATACTGTCAAAAAATATAACCTATAATTAGAAATGACATTAGACATAAATAAAATCCGAGCAAATAGTTGGGGCACTTTCGTATCGTTATATATATAAAATATCTTTTGCAAAAATAAAAAAAGCGTTAAAAATAATAATAACTCACTTCTTAAACATGTTGAAAAAGCCGAAGACGGATCAACGAACGACCGGCTCACGCGTTCGTAGTTCACTTCTTATTTAGACCATAATCTGTAGTTTTTCTTTCTCTAATATACTTTTACCGTAAAAAATATATAATCAATTTATTAAAATAGATAGTTTTTTAAACCGTATATGAATATTTAATACATTATTATGTAAATATTTCATATTTTTGTTTTAGCATTTTTGAAAATACTTTATTTAAAGCTTTACTGCACTACTCGTTTTTAAATTTTGTGCTCGCTGTGCGTATTGATTTCGTGTATAATCATTTTTAAAATTAAAGAATCACAGATTATGTTTTTTTTTTTTAAATATTCGCAGAGTTAAAAATGAAGAATACATTACAAGTTTAATCTTGAAAATACTCAGCGAATATATAGTGTTTAACGTTAAACTAAAAAAATACAAGACGCGAAAATACTCATTCAGAGCGTATGGGGAACATATTTTTTGGACGAACATATACGTGCGGAGCGGTCAAAGGGTTAAATATTATATTAATTGAATTGCGATATGGTCGACATTTATGCTTTTGTACGCGGTAAATAAATGCATGCGTTCACAAACGTCACGAGAGCGGCGCGCTGTAAAGTATAAGCGGTAAGCGTTTGTTTGATAAGTATAAGCGGCAAGAGTGTGTTTAATATGAATGCGTAACGCGCGTTTTCAGATGGACGTTCTTGAGGTGGCGATAAGCAGCGAAGCGAGCGGTCAACAGTGGAATTCGTCCGTGTGGAATATACGTTCGGGCACGTGTCTCACGACTTACAAAGGCGGAGGAGTTGCGGCTCCGCGAACCCTGTGTCTGGTCGGCGAAGATTACATAGCCTCCGTCGAAAGAACGAAACCTATTCTTCACGTGTGGCCGTTGAATTCGCACGAACGCGTTCAGGGACTCCGTTTCGTTTTACCCGGTAGACCGACGGCGTTGGCGTTTTCGCCCAACGCCAAATATTGTGTCGCGGGAATTCAAGAAAAACTTTATATTTGGCAACTCTCGTCCGGTTCGTTATTAAACATTCTCACCAGACACTATCAGACGATTACGAATATTAAATTTTGCGATGACGGATCGCATTTCGTTTCGGCCGGAGACGACGGTCTCGTATTGGTGTGGACTTTGCATAATATAATTTCAAATCCGAGCACTAACATAACTTCGCAATCCAATAACGAACCTTTATATATATTCTCGGACCACTCGCTGCCGGTTAAAGATATATACGTCGGTAAAGGAGGCGTAAGATGTCGTTTAGTGTCCGTTTCGATAGACAGAACGTGTAAAATATACGATTTAGCAACCGGCGAATTATTGCTCAACGTCGTGTTCGATAAAAGTTTGTCCGCCGTCACTATGGATATTGTGGAAATGAACGTATACGTCGGCACTACGGACGGAGACATATTTCAGTATTCTATTGTGAATCCTCCCAGGACGAGAGAATATCATTTTGGCGAAAAAGACAAATCGGGAGTATTTTCGGGACATTCTAAAGTTGTAACGTGCTTGTCTATATCCGTGGACGGAGAAACGTTAATATCGGGTTCAAACGATGAGACTTTAATCGTTTGGCACGTACCCAGCGGGCAAAAGACTCTCAGCATTCCGCATAGAAGTTCCGTTTTAAACGCTTTTATGTGCATCGTTCCGAAGAACATGTTCGCCGCTACTTTTAATCCTTCGATTGTGCTACACAGTTTTCAACGAAGCGTCGATTTCAACAATGACGTCGAAGTTATCACTAAAGATTCCGGAGATTTCTGGAACGAATACGATAAAGATACGACCGTCAATTTTTCGACTAGTGATATGTCGAATACTACCAATATGGGAAACTTTGAAAAATTGAAAAACGAAATAGCCAATTTAAAAGAAATTAACACTAAACTGTATCAATTTGCAGTGGACGGTATATTTAAAAATATTAAAACGAAAAATAAATAAAATTCCAATTAATACACTTTCTAATGAAAAAAATTGAAATATTTAAAAATATATTTTTGATCTTATATAACAGGGATGTCCAAATTTTTGACCGCGGAGGTCGCCTTTAAGTGACGAGCTAAACTTACAATCGACACCCCTATTATATACATATAGTGACTTATTTTTTTGTACATATATTAAACTAATAAATATTGGTAAATCTCTTGAAAATTTATTTAATCATGTACATTATTTGAAATGTAATTTTAAATACTTTCCTATTTTCCTCTGAGTACATATTGTGGAAGTAATGTCTTGTTCACACTTTCATTTCTAGTCATAAAAGGTCCTATGAAGAAAACTTGTTAATTACTTTTCAGTCCGTTTATAGTTGTTTTTTTTAATTTACAGTTACAAATATGTAGAATTTTGAAATGCTTATATGTGTACGCGTAAATTAAAAACAGGCCGCTGTAAAATTTTAATTAGTTGATAAATCTATTAAGTTATTTGTGTATTGTCATCGAAAATGAGTAAGTATGTAAAATTTCAATTCAATTGGTTATTGGGAAGTAGTCGAAAAATCGATTATAAGAGTCCACTCCGACAAACAAATAACGCATGTTAAATAAAATGAAAAAAAAAACAATTTAAAATTGTTTTTGCAAAAGAGAAAATTTATTATACAAATGATTATAAAATTTATTAGTAATATATTCATGGATTGCTGTCGAAGGCGGCTGAAACTCTTTTCTTTCTCTTGTCTTTTAGAATGTCCATTAGGAAATCGTCAATTATTTATCAACATTCTTCAAAGCTTTTAACTGTTTACAAAGAATAATCGAAAGTCGACAGTCAAAAATAAATAGGTAGCTTTTCATATCCTTTGGAAATGCCCATCGCTTCAGAGTGAAAAAATTGTTTGTTAAATAAATTGAAAGAGTTTCAATCCATACTAATTTCTCTAATCTAATTCATATATTAATTAAAATTGTAAAAAGCGATTTTTGAATTAAATATATTGTGAAATTATTTTATTTATTAAATTAACTTTGTATATATAAAATTTAATACAATATTACTTTGGAATATTTTCAATTTTGATATCGTATCCCTTTAGCAATTTTATATGAATTATCATTTTTTTGACTAAATATATACAAAATGTACCTATGATAATTAAATGTAAACGGTAAATTGGATTTGATAATTTTGATTAAATATAAATTTTATTTAGCAGCTAGATATAAATCGAAAACATGAAAAATGAACGCTCTAATTTATTTTCCAATCGAATATATCTGAAGTTTTATAATTTGAAAACGCAACGGTTAATAGGTATGTACGTGCGATAAAAATTAACGTTTTTATCCGACGTTGGTCGTAAAAAAATCGCAATTAGGAGCAAAAGCGTCGTACGTTTAGTCAAGTCTGACGCGTTCGAGGGTGTGGTCGTTTGTCGTTCACCGTTCACAATGGCGGCTATGGAAGTCGACTCGAACAAAGTACAATATTTCCGCGATCGTATATCGCGTGTCCGACGTTTGTTATCGCCATTCGTACCGTCGTCGACATACCGGTGTACTTTCACCGACATTAAACGAACCTCGTTTTACCCGTATGCGTTGTGCCGACATCTCATACTTATATATATATATATATATATATATATATATATATATATATATATATATATATATATATATATATATGTATTACACGAGAAATCGACGATTTTCTAAAATTCGCTTTTTAACGGACCCCGCCCCTCCTTTTTGTTGTTATCGCTTTTAACGTGACGTTACTTTCGGACTCGAAATTGTTCGAATTGCCACTTTATTTTTGTATGCAAATTTGCGCTCGTTAGGTTTAACACTAATCTTGTTGCGTTAATTATTTTTTGTCAAAAGAAACGAGCGAACGAGGTTCCATTCAAAAATATATTTTGTCATTATTTCGAGTGACGTTTTTAACGTAAATAACTTTAGATTATTGTGTGGATTCGATCGTTTACTAAAATCGGTACAAATTTAGTGTTTATTTATTTTTGTTTATGACGCGTTTTGCTATATAAATTACGAAGTTTGTTATAATATTTAGAAAATCGAAACGTTATTTATTTAAATATTTTTTGAAAAATTGAACATAGCAATGTGTGCTTCGGATCGAAACTACTTAAATCCGGCTTGCCGCTCTATGCTATAAAATAATCATCGAAAATTAAAACGAATATTTTATTGTATAATTAAAAATAATATATTTATTATACGAATTTTATTTAAAATTTTATCCACGATTAATATGAATCGATCCGAAGACGAAAGAATCCACAATATTTACGATATCCTACCGCGTTATTTTTATTTTTCATTGTCTGCGACGGATAGTTGTGACGTTACGCAATATTATAATTGCTTATACAGTTATACGTGACTTTACCCGTTTTGAATTCATAACGAGAAATAAGATTGTCATTAAGTATTCTTTTGTGTATCGGCAAAATAACTGTTTTGTCATAACGACACGTTAAAATGTGTTCACATTACCTAGATAATATGTTAACCGTATTATATCACATATATAATACTTTATCGTTTTTTTTAAGTAAGTTTAGAAAGTTTGCTTGTATTGTATCGAATATGTTGTAGCATATAAGTCGGTTTTTAGACTTTTAAAACTAAATACTGCATTTGTTTAAATATGGAATTCCGTTAGTTGACTTAGTTTTTACTATATTATTTTTATAAATTATTTCTATGTTTTAGATTGAACCGCTACTTCGAAATCTCAAACTTGCCGGTCATGTAGGCTTTGATAGTCTACCCGATCAGCTCGTAAACAAAAGTGTTCAAAATGGTTTTGTCTTCAATATTCTCTGCATTGGTTAGTATTTTCTATATATTTTCCTATCAACATTTTTTAATAAATTTTTACCCATTTTTATATAATTTCTATTGTATAGGTGAAACCGGTTTGGGTAAATCGACTTTGATGGATTCGCTTTTTAATACTAGCTTTGAATCTACTCCAAGTCCGCATTCCTTGCCATCAGTAAAACTAAAGGCTCACACGTATGAATTGCAGGAGAGTAACGTTCGCTTGAAGGTATATATTTTTTTTGTAATCGTACAGTTGTTAGTTGTTGCAATAAAACAAGTTTACGTTTTATATTTTAGTTGACTATCTGTGACACCGTTGGATATGGAGATCAAATCAACAAAGACGACAGTTTTAAAGCTGTTGTTGATTATATAGATGCTCAGTTTGAAGCTTATCTTCAGGAAGAATTAAAAATTAAACGTTCTTTGGGCACCTACCATGACAGTCGCACTCATGTTTGTCTTTATTTCATTTGCCCAACAGGTTCGGAAAATAAATAAATAATTTTGTCATCATATAACGTTCGTTACATAATCAATATTTTTAGGACACGGGCTTAAATCAATTGATCTCGTCTGTATGAAGAAACTCGATACCAAAGTTAATATCATTCCTATTATTGCGAAAGCTGATACGATTTCCAAAACAGAATTGCAAAAATTCAAAGTAAATCAGTTGGTTTATTTTATAAAATTGCATTCAAACAAATATTCATTATTTATATTTTATGTTTACAGACTAAAATCATATCTGAATTACAATCTAATGGTGTAGAGATATACCAATTCCCTTTGGATGATGAAACTGTAGCGGAAACCAATACTTCTATGAATTCTCACATTCCATTTGCTGTTGTTGGAAGTACAGATTTCGTTCGTCTTGGAAACAAAATGGTTCGATCAAGACAATATCCATGGGGAACTGTGCAAGGTTTGTTTTATAAATACTTAGATTTTATTCAAATATTTTATATTATTTTCTTTTTAATATTGATTTTGTCGTACAGTTGAAAATGAAAGTCACTGCGATTTTGTAAAATTACGAGAGATGTTGATTCGTACCAACATGGAAGACCTAAGAGAAAAAACTCATGTGAGACATTATGAACTATACCGTAAGAAGCGTCTTCAGCAAATGGGCTTTACTGATGTGGATTCTGATAATAAACCCGTGAGTAACAATTTGATTAAATATATAAATTGTGATTTTACTCTATGATTTTATTACTAATAACAAATAAACTCTGAATATGGTGTAATAATATTAGCTTTATAGTTTTGTAGTGTGTAAATATTTAGTTTTTACTGAAAACTGATATTTTTAAACTAAAAATCTAAGTTACAATCTAAAAGAGTGACGATTACTGATATATTTATTTATATAATGTATAATTAACTATTTATTATAGATAAGTTTTCAACAAACTTTCGAACAAAAACGTAGCACTCATCTTCAGGAATTACAACAGAAAGAAGATGAAATGAGACAAATGTTCGTGTTGAGAGTTAAAGAAAAAGAAGCTGAACTGAAGGAAGCTGAAAAAGAAGTGAGATTTTTTATTTTCGTAAAAATTTTAAACGTCTTAAAAATTGCTTACTTATTTATCGACACATTGTTAAATCCTTTTAGTTGCATGCAAGATTCGACAAATTGAAAAAGGATCACACTGAAGAAAAGAAGAAATTGGAGGAAGCTCGCAAGAAACTCGAAGACGATTTGATTGAGTTCAATCGTAGAAAACAGCAAATGACCCAAAGCCACCACACTTTAACCCTAGGCAAAAATAAAAAGAAGTGAAAATACGCCATTGGGAGGAGCAATACCGTAAATTAACGGTTTTTGCAACTTCATATTTGTCGACTCATTATGGCATGCTTTATTTTCGAAACGTAATATAATTAATTGTTAAAACGTGCGTATTTTCTACAGTTTATAAAAAGTGATGATAGTCAATGAGCAAAACAGTGATTTCGTAATATTACTAGTTGAGCAAAAAAAGTGAAAACTTAATTTTTTGGATCATATATAACGGCTTTTTATGACAATTATATACAAAGTGTATAAGTGTATTAAAATTTTTTAGCTTGTAAAAAAACCAAGTCCACATGCAGGTGAATATTATAATATTAAAAAAAGCTGCGTTCATCGAATGTGGATAAAAGCTTAGTATTTGAATTTTTGCATGAAATTTCTCCCTTAACTCGCTTGAGATTTTTAACATTTATAAGAATCTTCTTTTTTATTTTTCATCGATCGAATATTTAGAATTAGACCTTCGTCCTCTTTCCTCACTAGTAATGTTCTAAATGTTAGAAAATATTGACGATATATGAATAAATAATATTAATATATATACGTTTCCATTACACAAACATACACACACTAACACATACCTTTTAACTTTCATACGTGTACCATTTAGTATTTCATAATGATTCTTCAAATATGAAGATGAAAAAAATATTAGATATTTATATTTGCACATTTTTTAGTCTATCATTTCTTCATATTTTTATCATAATTTATATATTTAGATTTTTTCCTTATATATAGTATATTGCTCCATTACTTGCATTTATAAATATTGTCATATTATTAATCTAGTTGAAATATAGATGTTTTGACGATTAAATTCTCAAATCCAGTATTTATATATTTATTTTTTTTCCAAAAAATATCTTATTTCTTACATAAGCATGATGCCAAATTTTTACACGATACTGAGTAGTTTTTGTAGTTACTTGTGGTATTTAATTTGTATGTAAGTAAATGTATTCCATTTTTTTATATTATATATAATCGATATATTACTTTTAATTATTATTTATATAAGAGTTTTACTTTGTCACCAAATATGTGTGTTAATTGAATATATTTCATATTTTGTATTTTTTTTAATTTCTGTATTGTAATTCAATAAATATTTTATATTTACGTGATCTTCTTCGTTTAATTAAATATATAATAAGCACCATTTTTTTTACAAATATATTTAAATTAATACCTTACAATTTTATATTTGTTTATGAAATATTCACACAAATACGAGTATATAACATTATACATTAAATATATTTTATGTGTTTAGGGAGCCAAAAAATTCAACATTATGTAGAAAAATGTTTTGCTGTTGAAATAAAATAATTTTGCGAAGACAACGTTTAAATTATTATTTAAAGAATTATAACTATTGTTTCGTGTTATTATACATACTTTAAACCGGTAATTATTTGCAACTTAGCATATTGAATTTTCAAGTTATTATAAATAGTGAGATTTGGATTTAATTATACTAAAATATATAAACGTTGAGAACCTAATATCGATATTTTGTCGAATAATCTTTAGGCGACACTACGAGACCTCTTCCTTTTCGTGCTCCTCTATATACAGTTTCTATGATGTCTATCATTTCTTGTTTATCTTCTAAAGTCCAATTAATTTTATTGTTGTTTCCGGTACCTAAATCGATCATGATATGCTTGTTTCGGAAAAAGAACATAACCGTACACGGATCGTACAACTCGTACCTGAAACGAATTTGTAATTAGTAATTGTAAATTAAAACCAATATTAATAATGTAAGGTGTTTACGTATGAAATGTCTGATTTTTACTATGGAACAAAAAAATGTTAATTCAATAGAGAAAAGTCATTGTATATAATAAAAAAAAAATATAAAAAAAAGAATTGCTCTTTTAAAGTGAAAATATTAACAAAATTTTAAATACAGAAACGCAAATCTATACAGATCGATAAGTACACATTTAACAATAGATAAATTTTTATGTGAACATTTCTTATGAAAACACCGAATCGGTAATCGATTATAATTATTACATTTTATTGAAATCCGGTACTTCGGTAATGTCAACTAGATAGATTACTGCGAAATTTTTTACTTTCTCTGCGATACTATATAAAACTTCGTCCATCTTCATGCATGTGGGATCCCAATCGTGCCCAAATCGAATAACCTGTAAAAGAAAATAAGACTACAGTGGTCATTCGTCATTTTGCTTTTCGTCTGTCGCGAATTTGCTATTTTGTAGGTTTTCAAAAAATATTGATGTAAAATATTAGTCATCATGCTAGGCGGGTTTTTGATTAGTTTCCGTGATATTTATAGCATTTTCAAAGTAACAGGTATAAAACAAAATGAGAACGGTTATTGAGGAAACGGAAAAGAAGACTTAAAAAATTGTGTTTAACTACAAAACAATATAAAAATATTAAAGTAAATATATAGCGTCCCCGCTTCGAGAAATGATAGGGATTACTGCATTACTGATGTAAAAGAAATTAATTACATTTTTTTAATTGAAATGAAACGGTGAGCGTGAAAACTAAGAACTTTCTAGAATTATCGCGCGTCGACAAAAAGTTGAGGCTCGGAAAAAAGCGACATCGAATAATGAAAATAAGGTTAGATATATAATAAAAACAAATATAATTACGACGACGCGATCTTCTTCGGAGAGGATGGCTTGATCCACTTGCCAGCCGTTGTGAAGGTGACCTAACATGTACGACATGTTCGTTCGATCGTTGTCAAAATCGCAACAAAAATAACAACACACCGACCGTAACGTCAAACGATTACTAACGTTTTGACAATTATCGCAAACGTTACATATTGCGGCCATAAAATTTAATCGTTCCAAAGTAAAAAATAAAAAATTTCATATTTAAACTATTATCTATTTACTATTTAAATGCTTGCATATTATATTATAGTATTATATAAAGAAAAAAAATATATTTATAATTGATACTTATAAATCTTAAAAAAAATAAAAAAATTATAAGAATAAAATTTATAATATTTAATTTTAAAAAGATTATTTATTTAAGAAACAGTTTTATTAAAATAAAAATATTTTTATCATAATAGAATATTTGTTTGGAAATGACGGTGCATAGTCGTAATTGCGGGCTTTGAGAGCGCGGACATTTAAAAGTGGTCGTAGAATGGCGAATTAGCCGGTTGTCATCGGTCGCCCTTCCGTCTTCGAAGACGGTGGACGGCGCTCGTCTTCGCGTTTGAAAAGGAACGGGAAACTCTCATATAAAAATTGTCCGAGACGCGCACGTTTAAAATGTAAGTCCGCCCTCGCTTTATTTATTTGCAAGCGAACAAGTGTCAAAGCCCACACGTTCCCTATATTTCCGTCGGTCGACCAATTTGCGATCACCGCGCGCTTCGCTTGCGAAAAACGCTACGTGTCCTTTCCTTTAAAATGTTCAATTTTTTTTTCGAACCCTTTCTACTAGTAAAAATAAAAAAAATGCTTCCCTTTCGATTGTTATATTCTAGCAGGTACGTTTATTTTCCAAAATTAACCGGCCGCTTTTATGCTTTCTATACCTGAACAGAACAATCGAGCCTAAAACTAAATTTAGAAACGACAAAAATATTCTTAAAATTTGTGTATTTTTTTTATAAATATAATTGTCAAAATATATTTATTTTAATATATCTTTAATTAGTATATATAAATATATGTGATTTTTTTCATGTTATTCGCATAAATTATTATGAAATATATTTTTTACGTTGTTTAATTATTTGTATTTTTAAATGCTAATATTTTCCGGTTTGTCCTATCGGTAATACAAATTATCTCCGAACTCACTTTAGTAATAAAAATTATTCAGTTCACGAGCGTTCGCGTAGTTTAATAATGTTTATTTTTATCAGTATGTAGGATTTTTTTATAACTTAAATATTACAAATTCGAGTCGTAAAACAAAAAAAATAATAATACTACCAAAATATATTAAACTCGAATTTTTTTTCCTCTTGCAAATTAAATTTTATAACTAAAATATGTCAAAAATTTGTTCGAAAATAAGAATGTCTTTTTTATTAACGTGATTATTTAATTTTCTTTTATAAAATTGTATGTAATTGAAACTATTCTTCGTGTGAACGTTATTTCTAAAATTTAATATTAAAAAAATATTTATTCAATACTGTATATATAAAATATTTAGTCAATATGCATTAAAATGTTATTATAACTATCGTAACATTTCAAATACATTTTTTTTGCGATAATTTCAATATATTTGTTGTCACTTAGTATTTTCATTAATCAAAATAAACGTTTTTATTTTTTTAATTTATCATTAACGACTAAATTTAGCATCATTTATTATATACTATAATAATTAGCCAATTTTAAAAAATATATGTGTTTAAAACATTATGAGATCCGAATACCGAAATAGATTTGTATTATTACTCAACATAAATTTTTAACAATCTGGCAATTATCTGGCAAGTTATTACTCATATTCTAGAAAAAAAATCAACGAGTAAAAGATTTATAACATATTTTTTTTGCCAATGTTACAATAAAAATTTGTAAATATTTTTTCAAAATAAAATGTTTTTAAGAAATAAAGTTTATATTGAAGATATTTTTCCAAGTAAAATTAGAAGAATTTATCGATACAATGATGAGTAATAAAGTTTATATTATTGTTTTTACGTATTTCGTTTATATTTCGACTCCCCAAAACTGAACAGGTTTCAAATTTAATAAAATGTACTAGCGATAACAATAAAAACTCTCTAGAAAAACTAGTTGTCTGCAGCTGGTCGATGAACTTTTAAACATTTCCTAATAATTCCACGGGAACGCCGTCAAACTTGTTCGTTTCTTATCATTCTTGAAAATTAAAACTTTTTAAAAATGTGATTTTATATATATATATATATATATATATATATATATATATATATATATATATATATATATAATACTTATAATTTATATATATTGGTTTTTCAGGATTATATCAAAAATTATTTTTCTATTTTTATACCTGACAATTTTACCATCGAGCTTTGGTAATAGTGAAGAAGATTATTATCAACTATTGGGGGTAGAAAAAAATGCAGATGTTGTGATTATACGTAAAGCTTTTAAAAAACTTGTTATCACAAAACATCCTGATAAAAATCCGGTTAGTTTTTCAAAAAAAAAAAAATACTGTGTATTCTTAGATTTTTCTAAGAATTTAATTTTCGATTTTAGGACGACCCTGACGCGCATGATAATTTCTTAAAATTAGCAGAAGCTTACGATGTTTTGAAAGATACGAATAAACGTGAACAATATGATAAATATGGCAAAAAGGCATTTGAAAAAAATTCCACTCCACAATATCATAGCTACACATATTATAGAGATCATTTTGGTATATATGATGATGATCCCCTCGTTATTACTTTAGGAAGAGATGATTTTAGTAAGTTTTATTTGAACTATCCATAATGTAATAATTTAAGGAAAGAAATATTAATTTCAAATAATTTTATTGTTTAGAAAACAGTATTGGTAATGGAATTTGGTTTATCAATTTTTATTCACCGCTTTGTAGTCATTGTCATCATTTAGCTCCAGAGTGGAGAGAATTGTCTAAAATTCTTGAAGGAGTTGTGAGTATTTTTTTTTTTTTTTTTTGTAATTTTACTGTAACGTATAATTTATTTTATAGCGCAGTAATTTTATAACAATTCATGTATTAAGTATGTCAATTTTTTATGCAGTTAAACTGCCAAATATGCTAATGGAAAATAGGAAATTAATTAATTATAAATTATATGGAAATTTTTATATTTCGTGTGATTTATTTTATTGACTAGTTATTATTGCTTACAGATAAATATTGGCGCTATGAATTGTGAAGATGAAAGAAATTTATGTTTGGAATTAAGTATTCGACGTTATCCTACGTTGCTATTTTATAAAGAAAAGGTTTTTTTATAATTTTTTTATAAGTATGACATATTATTTATTATTTTTATTTAATTTTGGCAATTTATAGGTTAATGTATACAGCGGTGAAGATTACTTTGAAAAAAATGTTGCACGTGATTTAGAAAAATTTGTAATGTCGCAAATATCTGAAACTATAAAAATACATGAAATCACAGTACTACCTGATTCCCCTAAAATCCCTTGGGTTTTATTTTTAGATTCAGTACCAATTGACTATAATTCATATGAACAATATAAGCGTATTAAATTAGCCGCAACTTTGGTTGGAACAATTATTTTTATTAATTTTACTTTTTATTATTTATGAATATAATAAAATGTATACGTTTATTTATAGAAAGGTATTGTATCAGTTGGCTATGTAGAAAATGATAATTTAATTAAAGAATTAGTTGACGATGCTACTGATAACAAAATTTTATGGCAACCGACTGAATCAAAAAAAGTAATAACTATACATGGTGATACTCATAAATTGCTTGCCGATGATATTTTACAATATATACCGGAAGTCTCTAAATTAAATGAAGAAGAATTTCAAGTATATATTTTTATTATATATGAAAATATTATTGGAGTTATAAATATATGGATAATATACTTACATTTTTTATAGAAAATTAGAACAACATTAAGGAATGGTAATTCCTTACCATGGTTAATATGTTTTTCATTAGACGCCGACACACAAAAATCAGTTATGTTAAAACGATTAAAGGGTACTCTCGATGAATTTAATATAGGTATTTTTTATTATATAGTACAGATAGACGCAAAAACTTTTTCTTAACGGCGAACACAAAAATTATTATAAATAGAAAGAAGTTGTCGGGATTGCACTGATAACTGCAAATCATGTAATTCTAGCATAATCCCCTTTTATATTTTACTCGATTCCACAAATCATGCAGTTATAATTCTTACACAACATGCATCTTGAATGAATAATTCTATAGCAGTTGTATGTTTGTTAATCTCAAATTGTCTCAACATTATTTAACATTTTATTCAGCTGTTATCCTAGTTCACTGCATTTCCTATTATTAAGAGATTTTCTACGTATAAAATAATTTGATTTTAGTCAAAAACCATAACTCGATCAATAAACCATAACCATAAGTCGAATATATAATACGCGTTGCACTGCAACAATGTACTTTTGCTGTAAATATATATCACTCGAGTTCACCTTATATATGTCTTTTGACTTTGTACTGTGCAACAACTTGAACGATTATTGGCTTCGCTTGATAGTTTTTTTATGATTAATTTCCTTTACAAAGAATGAGTTTTTGTATCTCGCACCTTATGATTACTTTATACGTGTATTTTAAATTTTGAAATGGTTTTTTTAGGTGAAATTGACTGTGCCAAGAATAGTGGATTATGTAGTTCATTGTATATTAATCGATATCCAACATGGGGTATATTGAAAAAAACTGGAACTTTTGAAGTACATACTGGACAATCATCGTTATATTCTATTGAAACATTTGCACGAAATGCCAAAGAAGCGACAAATTTGCAAGCGCTTTCGCCACAAGACTTACAAAAAATTATGTCTGAAGGTATAAGCCTTTTTAATAAAATTTATCAATATATATATATATATATATATATATATATATATATATATATATATATATATATATATATACGTATGTTACCATTTCTAATAGTCTATTACCTTTATATATGTTTTCAGATTCTCCTTGGTTAATTGGTTGGTTATTAACAGGATGTCCACCATGTAAAAAAATTCTTCCAGCCTTAAGACGTGCAAGCATTTTTTATCAACCTCATGTTATAAAAGTATTTTTAAGATTGGAAGATAAATATGTTTATTAATTTATAAAATAATTTTGCAATATTTTTTTTTATTATTATTTTGTAGTTTGGCACCGTGGACTGTGCGCAACATTCTCATATTTGTTCTCAATATAATATTCATAGATATCCAACAACGACTTTGTATAATGGAAGTAGTATACTCACTTTCAGTGGAGAATCAACTGGAGCTTCAATTATAGAATTTATAAGTACAATGAGAGCAAATGATGGTAATTTTTATATATTTTATTTACACATACGTACACACGTTTTACTTATTTATTATTGTTGTGAAACTTATATTATTTATTTATGAAATTTCAAAATATTTATTTATTTTCATTTTTAGTTATAACACTGAATGATGAAAATTTTGAAAGTGAGGTAGGACAGAAACCTGAATCCATTTTATATGCTGTTCATTTTTATGGACCTTGGTGTTACACATGTCAAAAACTCCATCCTGAATGGATAAAAGTCGCGAAACAAGTAATGAAAATTTAACGTAATATTGTAATTATTAAATATAAATTATTTTATTTTAATGCTAAAATTATTTGCAGTTATCTGGATTGAAAAATGTTAAGATTGGATCCGTTAATTGCGATTTAGAAAATGATCTTTGTGTAAAAGAAGGCGTTCGTGATTACCCAGTGTTTCGATTATATCCATTTGGTAGTTTTGGAAAACGTACAGTAGGGTTAGTTTTCTATTATTACTTTTTCTTATCATTTTTTTAATCCATTTAGCTTATTTCACAAATTGTTATTTGCAGTTTATTTCAAAATCGCAATAAAGATTTCAATGAATTAAGAAAGTGGGTACTTTCATTTATACCATCGCCAGTGACAGAGTTAAATCGTGAAAATTTTTATAATCATCTTCTTTCTAACAAGTAAAGATCAACGTCGATAAATTATAATTATATTTTAAATTTATTTACTATTATATAAGTGTTTTTTTTTTAATTTCAGAGAAGATAGAACGTGGGTTGTTTTATTCTATGCCCCATGGTGTGGTTATTGTCATGTGTTTGAACCAGAATTTTTCATCGCCACTGAGGTTAGATTTATCATATATATTTTTTAAATTAAAAATTCGATTTTATTATGCAGAATATAAAAAGTATAACGAAATAAAATCGTATTTTTTTTTCTAGTTTATCCTAACATAATTGCATTATAAATGAAAAAAAAACAAAAATATTTTGCATTTCAGAAACTGAAAAATATCGTTGTAGCCGGTAAAGTAAATTGTCAAATCGAAGGTGCACTTTGTATGCAGGAACAAATACAAAGTTATCCATCTGTTATTTTATACCAAAGATTAGATGGCGTGACAAGCCTTACTTCCGGAATAATGTTAGGGGGACACAATCAAGAAGCTTTATACACAGAAATGAAATCTTATGCCGCCAATGCTTATATTACACCGGTGGAACACGACGAATTATAAGTTAACACTAAATAATTTGAAATCTCGACCAGTGAATCTTCCAATTGAACAATTTCTACTTTTATTTCGTTCGATGGAGCTTTATAACAACAGTTCCTAGTTTCCTTGGTGATGGTATTTGCAATTAATGTTAATACAATTGCTTTAATTTTATGTTTAAGTTTACGTTGACACGAATCTCTTTTTTTATATATACATACATCAATACAGAACTGTTTCTAATTGTAACGTTATTCATACTAATGCGTTCTGTTATATTTTAATATTATTATTTTTTATTTTTATAATTAGTATATTATATTAACTTACGAATAATCCTAGTTAAAGCGCGTAAATACTGCCAATTATGTTGTGAGTTCGTTTTTTGAATGATTTTTTCTTTTGATATTAGTTTTATTTCATATTTTAAATATATGTAATGAAATAAATTATTCCTTATTTTAACTTGACTACATTGCAAATGAAAATTTTTTTAATTATAAAATGTTTTTTATCAATTTCGCTCCAATATACAGCTAAATGGATAAATATATTGCAAAAATGTTGCAATCATTGTAATGATAAAATATAACAAAGAATCTCCAAATGTAGATATTTTAATACCAAATAATTATGTAGTATTATTAATTTAGGATAAAACCATCGACGAGGATTAACGCAAACAGTAAACTTAGAAAAAAATTTTTTTTTTTTTTAAGAGTTCTGTTAAAATGAAAGGAAAGCATTGCAAAAATATGTGATATTTTATTAAATAATAAACTCAATCGATGTAAATACTTTCTTTTAATACAAATTTACAATAAATAAAAAAAGTGGAATGTTCATTTTATTTTTTTGTTTTTCGTTTGACCCTTTTTCATGTTAGTCGCACATATATTTCAATTTTATAAAGACGGTACTGTGTTGTGTAACTTTTTGTGCATTTTAAAATGGTTCGATAAATGATATGACGTAGAAAATGGTTTATTGCAAACTATACACGTGTACGGTTTTTCGCCTGTATGAGTTCTCATGTGTTTTTTCAGCGAATGTGAAACTGTGAAGAATCTAAAAAAAATAATAATTTTATAAAATAATATTTTTTCCTTAAAAAAAAAAATAAAATAAAACAAACAGTTCACTTTGCACATATATCGCATTGATAGGGTTTAAATCCGGAATGAATCCTTTCGTGCACCATCAAATGTCCTGACTGAGCGAATCTATAAATATGAATAATAACAATAATATATAAAGAAAAATATTTCTAAAATGGACGTGAATTTAACAAAGTATATGTGGAATAGTTTTATTTGACTACCTCTGATTGCAAATGGTACATTCGAACGGCTTATCTCCAGAATGAACGCGTTCATGATCTACAAGATTACCGTGGAATATAAAAGTTTTTCCGCACATTGCGCACATATATTTTCTATTCTTATAACGATCATTACAATAATCTTCGTTGCTATAAAAATAACTTTTATTTTGCTATTGTAATAGACAAGCGATAATCACATTTTCTATTTGAAAATTTTAATAATAATGTAAATTATATATCCACTATAATATTAGTATTGTATGAAATATATTTTATACTAAATAATTTTAATTTATTTTAATACAAAAGATTTAAAAATATGTCAATGTTAAGAGCTATCTTTGATTATATTGCATTGAATATACATAATAAAATCTTAAATTTAAATTGGTTTAATAATTACCTTGTCAACTTTTTCTCTGTATCATTTTTATTTTTATTTTCTTTTTCATCAATAATTTCTAAACTTTTTAAAATGCATTCACTTTTTCTTTTTTTCGAGTGTTTAGCTTTTTTAATATTATCTGTTTTTATTAAATCAGTTTTCGTTTTACATTTATCATCTAGAATATAAATGGAAAAAAATATGTACTTTTGTTAAAAATTAAATTTTAGAGTTAGAGTCAAAACTAACGAAAATCACTAAAATGGGCATCGTCGATTTTATCACAGGATTCATCGTCAACCTGAAAAATATAATATATTTTTAGGATAACAAATTTTATAATACTTTTATGAAAATTAAGGTCATATATATATATATACATTGATTTGTAGTTCTTCATTTTGGATATCTTTTAATCGTTTTTGCAAGGTAAACTCTGAATCTTCACATTTCTTTTTAAATTTACATACAATATCCAATTCGTTTTTACAAATATCACATATATTCGAAGGAAGTTTTTTGGATTCTTTTATCTGTAAAATGAAATAAATTATTCGTTTAAAAATGACATATTTACAGAAAAGTTGTGAGGATCGATTTAACGCATTTCTATAATTCAAATTAATATCTCCAATAACATTTATATTCTTATAGGCGCAGACGATGTCGCGAAAATAAGTTAGACTATTTGTTGAGTACAAGTAAAATAAATATGTTACAAAAAATAGTAATTAAATAATTGTACTTCCAAACCGGTGACGTCTTCTAGAAGGCGATATATCGGTTCATTCCCAGAAAATAAATCCGTAAATAAGCAATCAGAAATATTTAAACATATTCGACATTCCATAATCTTAATTTTATATTAAACGGGACGCCGTTTTGACAGCTGTCAATAATATTTCAGTCTAAAAGCAATATTACATCGCCATGTATAATATGTAAAAAAAATCACAGTAATGTTGTAGAAATCATAAAAATTAATATTAAAAACTAAGTCAATTTATATATTATAACAAAATATTAATTATTTAAAGAAAAAACGAAACACATAATTTAAAAAATATATGTTTAACTCAAACTCACCGATAAGCGAGTAAGAAATATTTTTGTCATTATAATACATTAATAAAAATAAATATCAAAAAATAAATATTTAAAAAAAATAGTAAAATATTTTAAACGAAACAACAACCGCGAATTTGTCCAATTCGAGTAAATGAAAAAATATTTTTTTTCATATTAAATTCTTTCATTAAGTAATAATATTTAATCCAAAATTTAAAATTTCAAGATATAAATTTATACATATATAGAAAAAGCTTACCCGTTTTGCTGATAAAATGTTTTTTTTTCAAAACTCAAAATTTATCAAAAGCTTATCGAAATTTAAAGTTCCTTTTACAAGAGAATCGGCATAATATAATATTCTCTTTGAAGCAATGGATATTTGTTACAGTTTGCTCCTTACTACGAGTATAATACGGATCATTTGACAGACAAAAACCAATGTTTTGATATGAACTTTCCGCGTTGAATCGAGAACTGCGAAAAATTTGATAAAGTATCAACTTTTTGTACAATAGTATAAATCAAAGTCTCGCACATTTCATTTATTTTATCGCCGTACATAAAAGCTGACCGATTAAATTACATTGTCTGTAATCCTAGTTAAGTTGTGCAATTATGTTTTATAAATCACATCTTTAACGAGTGGCAGAAGATTTAAAAGTGACCAGTGTTTGGAAAAGTAAAGTAGATCAATTTAGAAATTGTAACTACTAAAACATTGGATTGTAAAACTGGAAAAGTAGTAATCATCTTACATCGAAATATGGTATTTAACACGAGAAACAACAATTAAAAACACATGGGAAAAATAAGAGCAAACATGCAAAAGATTATGTGGGCCGATCCCGGCGGCACTGCAATGCCGGGCCAACCCGCGACAGGAGTGGAGCAAGCCCCGAACATCCCGTCACTTTCCAAAAATCAGTTTAATATACTGGTCCCGCGATGCGGGAACTATCAGATATTAAGCTGATAAGAACAGATACTACACTTTGATCTTAGCCAACAGGCCGAGAAGCGATAACTATTCACGCCACATACCGATCCTTATAAAATAAATTTACAATTTTACACTTGTATACAGTTGTATCTATTAGTGACATCTATAGTCTGCTACAAAACTTTCTACAATATTTCTACGCTTTCTGCTTAATTTTTCTGTACAATAAAGCGACATTATAATAATCGATTAATGTACCGACGTTGTAATTAATTTAAAACTAAATAAAAAAAAACAATCCGATAAATGTCAAAACTAAATAAAAATAAAAAAAAAGTTAAGGGCCAACAGCACGCGGTGTTCCCAGGCGGTCACCCATCCAAGTACTGACCGCGCCCAATGCTGCTTAACTTCGGTGATCGGACGAGAACCGGTGTATTCAGCGTGCTATGGCCGTTGACGACGTACCGTTATGAATATTGTGGTTAAGAATAGTAATTATTTAAAATTTAATTTATATTTTATATTAAATAATTATCATTTTCTTTCTTTTACTTAATAAAAACATTAAAATAATAATTAGTTTAGGAAGCGTGTATATGATTTATCTTTAAGGAACACGTATAATATAATACAAACAATTTTATTTACCAAATAAATCGTTTATATAAAAATAATGTTAATTAATGTTTGGTTTCAAGACTGAAGTCCCGTTTTTGAATAATTTCTATATACGAATGGATCCGTGTGCGTTAGGTCATTAGAAGTACATACCTTTTTTTATTATATATATTCAGTTTATTAATATTAAATGGCAATTATAAAAGTAACATAATAATGATCAAAAGTATCATAAATTAACAACTTATCTAACGACCATGCTATAACGCTCTATGCAATATTTTATACTGAAGATATTAATAAAAGACGTATTTAGTATTCATATAACTGAAATAGTACGTAAATAAAAAAAAATAAAGCATAATAAACGAAATGTAAAATAAATCGAATCGTAAGTATTTATTATATAATTTAAAATAATAAAAAGAATAATTACAATACTGATCGAAAACGTATAAATTTAGTTCGATATTTTTGGCATAAAAAATTAGGCATATATCAGATTTTATCAAATTGAATTTAAAAATAAGAAATAAAAGAAATTTACTTAAAAATAAAAAATTCACTTTAAAATATTTGTAAAATTTCTGTTACTTAAATTTTATATAAAATAAATTGTATATTATTTCAAATATAAAAGATCAATTTAATAAAAAGTGTAAAAAAAGCTAAGGGCCAACAGCACGCGGTGTTCCCAGGCGGTCACCCATCCAAGTACTGACCGCGCCCAATGCTGCTTAACTTCGGTGATCGGACGAGAACCGGTGTGTTCAGCGTGGTATGGCCGTTGACGAGTCTTCTTCTCGTATATTTGCTATTTATATCATTATATTTAACATGAGATTCGTGGATCACATATGATCCATTTAGATGTGTTGTTTATAACATATATAAAATTAATATTTAAAAATAAATTTAATATATTTTTTAATTATATGTAATTAATTCCGTTTAATAAAGTTCTAGTAGTGTGCAGTTTAAATAAATTAAAAGTGATTTTTTTGATTATCAAAATTTTTGCATACAATTTTGAAATAACGCGATTCATCATTTAGAATAAATACAATTTTTTTTTTTCTAGCATGAATCCCTAATTTTTGTTTAATTTTGAGTGTTTTGCAGAAACTTATCTACACAGCAACAAAATACAATTGGGGTATTCCTAATTAAAAATGGTTGGTTTTATGCCCATAAATGCGTTAGTGACTTGGACATATCCAACATATCTGCTAACATTAGCATTTTTGGTCCAGTCCGTAATAAACGTGCACACTTATCAAGTGGCGATAAATAGTTGCAAAATTTTGATTTGAATTTTTTTTTTTTTTTATGAGAAAATATATGGAGTTTATTTTCTCATCTTATTAAACGATTTCTAAAGTTTTGGAACATGTCTTCAAATATATCATATGTCGTGTGTATTTATTTATGCTGTTTTACATTAAAATTACAATGAGGTTCTCATATTATTTGCTATCAACTAATAGTAAGGTGACCAACTTATTTACAATGAAAAGGAGAACACAAATATCATTAAAAAAGTATTTCATTCATTTGGAATGATACGGTAATATACCGTATATATAGAGTGACCAAATTATGACGATGAAGAAGCAGGAACATAGATCTGAAAAAAGGCTGTTAAAACTCCGAAGACTCCAAAAAAAAAATAAAAGGAGGACTGTATTTTCAAAAGAAAAAAAAACTTTAGTAAAGAAACTAAACATTATTATTAATATAATAATTAATATTATTTTTATATAAACGATTCATTAGATAAATAAAAATATTTCTTTCATGTTTATATTAAATAAAAGAAAGAAAAATATAAAAAGTAAATTAAATTTTGGATAAATTTAATTTTTTACTACTCTTAACCACAATAATTATAACGGTACGTCGTCAACGGCCATACCACGCTGAACACACCGGTTCTCGTCCGATCACCGAAGTTAAGCAGCATTGGGCGCGGTCAGTACTTGGATGGGTGACCGCCTGGGAACACCGCGTGCTGTGTTGGCCCCCAATTTTTCTTCACTTTTTATTTTAATTTTTAATTTATTAACAAACCAAAAAATATATTTAATAATGCGAACATATTTATAACGTTTTGCATTTTTTTTTTGTATAAATGTAATATAATTTAATCGAATAAATATCATAGACTTCTGATCAGTTAGTTTACTAGTGTTTATATAGATGTCGTTTTTCAATATTTATTAAAATATTTTAACAAATAAATATATTTATTCAATATTATTATAGTCTAGAAATATCAAACACACATATATATATATATATATATATATATATATATATATATATATATAAAGTCTTTTTTTCATTGGCATTTTAGATGGTCATTTTAGTATTTCAATCGTAGTCGTAGCAGTGAAACATTATACTAAAACAAAGAGCATATGGTAGCATTATCTCAATATACGATTTAATAAATTATGTCTGCGACTGAGAATTTTTCTATTTCGCACTTGAAAATCACTAATAATAGACACTACATAATAATAATAGAGCAACTTGTACGAATAATTGGTAATTCCAAGTTTCGGTTCGTAGATTTTATACACATTGTCCCGACTTTGAATATATTCGATCGTAGAGTGGTCTGGCGCCTGAAATAAATACACAAGCGATAGTTTGAGATGAGAACAGAAGGAATGGAAAAATCCCCAGGAGTGGAATAATGTTCGGTTCTATGAACTTTATATAGCGGCCGTGCCGAATCTTTTAATCGAGTGACGGTCGCAAAAACCCTACAAAGGATTCCTTAATTTCTCTTTTTTTTCTACCCTCAATTTATTTTTTCATTAAAGTCACTTGAAAAAAAAAACAAAATCGTTTCAGAGCTAAAAGATATATACATTGTACATATTTTTTTTTGATTTATCAAAGAAGATTAAATTTAAAATTACACAAAGTGACGAATTTTTGGGAATAAATTATTTTTATAACATTAAAAATGTTGTCAATTTCTGGGATAAACGATGAAAAATTGATTTTTACAAATTATTTTGATCGAGTGCCTGCGCATAATCACGTTCAGTTTATTATATTGTCATTGTCATCCTTTTCAGCAGATATCATCGTTTGATTGATGGTTAGCGTACGCTGAAAATACAGATGAGCGCTGAAAAAAAAAAACAAAAATTGATATGGAAATATCAATCGAATTAAATATTATTTATATTTATTTATAATTTTAGATATCATTGTTTTGACATCAAAGATAAATCGATACGCTTAAATTTACAAAAGCATTTAGAATTTTAATGAAAACCAAAATATGTTGCGTAATAAATCAATTCAATTATATTTATTGACAGTTATAATATAATATGTGTAATATAATAATAAAGTGTTTTTCTTTATTGTTTTAAAAAAGATTCGCGCGTTTAGTAATGGTATAATTGATTATTTTATCTAAGATATTTATGTCAATCCAAGTAATTTTACTTTAACACAATTGAGAAATGTTCATCCTTATTTTTTTGAAATTGTTTTCAACGATGTCTAGACGATATAAAACCTGTGAAAGGGCGGCAAAGTGAATCGCGGTAAATAGTTATCGAGATTGAAATGTATGATCGATTTAAAAAAAAAACGCATATACCTTATATATATATATATATATATATATATATATATATATATATATATATATATATATATATATATATATTAAGGATATTATTATATTGTATTGTATATAAGGGATAAAATGGAATAATATAGAATTTTTCCAACAATGAAATATATAATACAAGATTGGAATTCGAATTTTCCGAATTTATTTTCGTTTCGGAAAATGTTTTTACGCGAATATGAAAATATCCGAACGTATGTTTCGTTTCAATGACAAAATTTGAAATCCGCATAAACGACGCGACTTTTCTTATTGTACGTATTATTGGCAATGCGTTATTTGAATATGGAATTTGTACGCTTTTTTTTTTATTAATTATATCGCTGAAAAAGTGAAATTGGTCAGTTATAATTTTGACCAGTTATAATGGTGATAATTAGTCAGATTGTATTGTGGAAAGTGTCTTTTGGAAATTTTAAAATTATTTTATGTGTTATATTATAGAATAGAAAATATTGTGGAATGTCAATAATTATAATGAAAATTCTTTTTATAAGTTTCAATATAATATTTTTGTATAGATTGTCGAGTTTCGATAAAATTCGATAGGTATATATGTATATTGTTTTATTATATGGGTAAATTTTGCATATTGCCTGCTGTATGTATAGGGATTTTATGTGCGAAAACGGAATAACAAGTATATGTAAGAGCAAAAAGCGCGATATTAACGTCATATTAAAAAGGCGGCTATAACGAAAAACACTTTTGGATTTTGGCCAGATTCATTCCAACACATTACGGCGGCGTCAAAGTGCGATGAACCTTATTTATATAATAAAAATAGGCGAATACGTTGATTATGACATATATTCGATAACGGATATGAAATATATCGATTTTCTACAATTTTCAGCAATAGTTTCCTTGTTAGGTCAAAAGAAACATAACGTACTACTGTGATCAAAAAGTAAGGTGAAATTGTCATTTAAAACTATCGGGCATTAGGAAGGCAGGTAAATTGTAAAAAAATCATAAGTTGTCTATAACATTTGCTAAGAGTCTGTTTGTCAAAAGATTTAATTATCTACGAGTTGCACGTGTTTTTACAAATTTTGGTTCCTTCATCACGATAATGCACCATGTCATACTGCATTGGTTCTTTGCGACTTTTTTGCCAAAAACTCGACTTTCCGTAACCACCGTATTCGCCTGATTTGGCTCCGTGTGACTTCTGGCTAGTCAGCATAATCAAACGTACAATGTAGGGACGCCGTTTTGATACGAATTGAAGAAGGTCTTGAAGACTAATAAAATAAATAAACTGTTTTTTTTAAAGCACAATGAATTTTATTTTTAATACTTTAAATTAAGAATATTGCATTTCTTATTTTACACAGTTTTAATAATGTTTAGATTTAAAAAATAAATAAATCTTTATTTTACTATCATTGAAGTTTTTCTTGATTGATAAAAAGATCATGCTTTAAAGGATTAATAAGATACTAAAAGTATAATAATTAAAATTAAGTTATATAAAATACAATAATTTTAATAATATATAATTAATTTTGCGATTGTTGCTGCAAAGATATGTGGTGAACTAAATCGTTTATCTATGTCAGAAAATGGCTTAATATGGTAGAAGAAAAATGAGTTTTCATATTTCAAATCAAATATAGAACAAAATGAGGGAAAAAGTCACATTTTCACATGACAAGAAAATATCATATCGTAGAATCAAAAAGTCAAAATAAATTCACCATTATAATCAATTAAATGTTGTACAATTTCAAGTGCAATTTTTTAATTGTATTTCACTATTTAATTTTATTGTTTTGTATAATTAGGATATCATTAATATTTTATTGATAACGAATACTTTGTGAGTTATTAAAAAAAATGTGTTAAAATTAAAATAAAAATATATTCATAAAATAGAATAGACAGTATATTCTTTATTTCTTTTGCGGTCGATTTACATCGTAAAAAATTACCGGGGAAAAAAAATTCATTCGGGCGCACATATTTCAAAGAGACGTCTTTTCGTGCGCAATTTCTTTTGAAAAATAATAGCGAGAAAGGCGACAGAGAGGCAAATAATATATATTTTTTTTTCAGCTGAAACATATGTAGTTATATCTCATTCTGAAGAGTAATTTACGGTGTTTAGCGAGACACGCGTCACGCGTCACACACAATATGAGATGTGTCAACGTTTCGAACTAATTCTACTTTAAAAAAGAAAAAAAGAATGAAAAAGAAAATGAGAGAAAATTCAAGAGAATTAACGGCGATACATCGAATTTATTTTCTTAAAAGTGTTTTTGAAATGAATTTGAAAGATTTTTTTGGCGCAGACGATTTTTCTTAATGTTGAATATAAAGGTTTAAATATTATCACGATATGTTATATTTAAATACATATATTATATAATGATGTATTATATTTATTGCACATATTTTAGTTATAACACTGTGATCAAAAAGTAAGGTGAATTTGTTCCAAATCAAATACATCCCCTTCAAAATATTCTCAAATAGCCAGAATAGTTTTTTTCCGGTGTAACCTTCAAGACTTGCGATTTGGTTTTCATCTCCTCAATCTTGTCAAAAGAGCGTTTCCGCATTGCTCTTTTGAGTTTGCCGAATAGCCATAAGTCACACGGAGCCAAATCGGGCGAATACGGTGGTCACGGAATGATATGAGTCGAGTTTTTAGCAAAAAAGTCGCGAAGAACCAATGCAGTATGACATGGTTCATTATTGTGACGAAAAAAACAATAGTTGTAAAAACATTTGTAACTCGAAGATAATTAGATCTTTTGACGAACAGACTCTCGGCAAATGTTATAGACAATCAAACCAACCAACCTAGGAAAAAAAAAATACAATTTACCCGCCTCCCTAATATGCCCGGGAGTTTTAAATAACAATTTCACCTTACTTTTTGATCATAGTATAACGAAAATATTGTAGCAGAAAATATGTATTGTAAAATTCCACATTGTATTTATTTAGTTTGCAGCTGTTAGTATTTGTATTTATTTATTATATTAGTAATTATTTTTGATACAAATAATATTACAATTTTAAATATGCATTATTTATATATCGTATTTCAATTTATTACGAATTTTTTTCATGTAAAATATTTTAGTATTTACTGTTCAATTTTACTTCGATTTTGACATTTAACCTATTCAATAGCGAACTGCGTAATACGCAACAAGCAATACTTTTTACAATCACTTTAATAAATATTTTTTATATATTAAAAAAAAATGTTTTGTATATATCACACAATATATTATTTAAACCCTAAATATATGATATATTATAATAGGAAAGTTTTATGTTCAGGTTTCAAACGCTGATCATTGTAAAATAAAAATCACACATAGAAATGTGTAAATTTTTTGATATAAGGGTAAAAGAAATATAATATTTTTAATAAATATAATTAACATATGGTGTTTCAATATACATTTCTACGAATATTACTATTAATATCGAAAAATATGTCTGTAGAAATTGTTGATTTATAATAGCAATCGGTATAATGAAGTACAATTTTTAATTTGGTATGTAATATGATTATTGCAGGTAATAATTTAAATGTAAATAATAATCTAAATGAAATTATAATAAACCACAAACCGTTGGCAATTATCGTTCGATAATAGTTCTGCTCGAAACCACAGTAAATTGCTCAATATTGCGGCCAAAATTTGACTTTTTATTTCGGAATTTAGGTCAAAGATATCTGTAAATATTTAGCTCGTATGAATGGATGATTTAATTGTAGTAATATTTACTTTATAGTGCGTTATAATAAAAATCGATGTTATATAATTTTATATACTAAATTCAATTGAAATAATTTATCTAATATATATACATATATATATTTGTATTTACATGAGAAGATTTATTCAGATATTTATAATATTTATTCAATTTGCGATTCAGTGATGATGAATATGTTACATGATAACTAGCATTTCAAACTATATTTAAATTTATCTTATAGTTTCTTTACGATTATATTATTATTTTAGAATTGTATATATCGAAAAGAAACACATATAATATACGTTACAGAAGGCGTTTTTCTAAGATTTGCATAGAACTATTTCTGTATACGCGCTTATCAAACAAGGACGACGAACTGTTTTGTTTGCCGTTCTGCGTTTCGGTTAAATTGACCCAGAAGAGGACATAAATGAAAAAAAAAAAGAAAAAAAAAGAAAAAAAGAAGAAAATACGAGCTTTAAGGACGAAATTTTGGCCGCAGTGGCGATTTTTATTCGCCATGGGCGGCGCGTGGCGGATTTTGGCCAAAACTAGGGCAATTCGCGTAAACAAAACAAAACGAAACTGAAAATATCCGATGGAAGAAAACGCATAAATTTTGCGCTCTGTTCCTCTTTTTCCTGTTCGATAAGTTGATATTGACATGTCGGGGTTGAACTTTATGTCGTATGTCATATGTCATATAAATTTATATATATATTTATATATATATATATATATATATATATATATATATATATATATATATGTGTGTGTGTGTGTGTGTGTGTGTGTATGTGGATTACCTAAGATATTCTTGACGCCATCTAAAAATACTTTTGAATCGTTATTACATAATAATATTATATATTGGTTCTCAATCGATGCATATCTTTAATGAAAATATTTGATTTTTTCACTTTTATATATGTTTCAATATCTGTTTGTTTGACTGGGTGGAATTTTGTAATCAAATTTTCTAACATTTTCCGATCTCAGATTGAACTGAGACTTTGCATACTTGATCACTTTCGATGACAATATAAAAATTAATTAATAGATTTACAAAATAATTGACCAATTAGTGGCAATTAATTATATCGATAGTACGATAACTGCGATATGACGAATAATAATACAATGCAAAATTTATATGATAATACAATGATAGTACAGTAATACGATATAAAAGTGTATTTTTTTTTGAAAAAAATATTTTTATACAATAATTTATTTTGGTATTTATTTTTTTTGTCGTCGTCGAAATGCATTATTAAAATTAATAATATTTACCATATTTTTGAGATAATAAAACGAGTTAAAAACAAATTATTTATTACAAATATATATTTTATATTATTATTTAAAGCAGTTGGTAGAGTAAAATTTTTATCATAGAATATGAGTTTTTTTTATTTGAATTAATCGTAAAAAATAATAATAAAATTATATTATTAAAAGAAAAAATAATGTTACGTGTATAATGTACAGAAGTGTCGGGCATAACCGTTTTGAACACATAAAAGCGTATTTTATTTTATAATAGTCGATATTTGTATTCGATACGAGCGATAATTGCACGGGCTTTAAAACATTAAACGTTGTAAACTTCGATTGTTCACCGTTTTCCGAGTCGTTAGCGCGCAAAACTAACCAACGGGATTAAATCGATCCTATTCCATGTTGAATAGTTTAAAATGGCATACGCAATACACACATACAAATTAATATATACTATATTGCTAGATAAAATTTGTTTAAATTGAAATATATATATATATATATATATGTACAGGGGTTAAAACGTTGCGTAATTTTATACTTTTTGAACAAATACAAAGATTTTTCTAGCCCGAGGGCATATTGATGAAAGCAACCTTGATAGTGGCCACTAACCCAGATACAATCTGACCCGGTTATGACACAAACACATCAGGAATTTCCCGCTTTTCCGGCCAGGATCAAATATATAAATTTTTTTTTTGCGAATTTTCTGACATATAAAAGATTTTTTCATTCATTAGTAGATTTAAAATAATTAAAAATTCACCTAAAATACGTACATATAAATAGAAAAATTTATAAATTCCAAAAATAATCGGTTGAATCTTTTTTATATAGACTCCATTAATATTGTGTTTAACAAATTTTGAGATTTTTTTTTCTTGTGTCGACGTTTTTCATTATTTTAACGGAACGTCAGTCGAGAACGCTTTTCTGATTTCCGCGAAAAAGAAAATATTTACACACACGCACACATGTATATATATATATATATATATATATATATATATATATATATGTGTGTGTGTGTGTGTGTATGTGTAAAATAAATAATAAATAAAATAGAAACGTTTTTTCCTCGCAATAAAACGTTTGGAATCTCGTTGGCTCGATGAATTTATACATCATTATGAGATTATTTTTTCAATTAACGCCCCCAAACTGAACGATTTTTTCAAGAGAAAATAAAAATAATAAACGATTTACAACGTTGATATATATATATATATATATATATATATATATATATATATATATATATATATATATGACAGCAGCTGAAGTTTTTTATTATACTTAAAAATATCAATGATAAAATTATAAATCGAATTTAATGTGGGATTCGAATTTTCTTTTTTTAGTATCGTAGTTAATATTAATGTTTTGTTATTAGTATTGATAATATAATCAACATTATTTCATTATAAATAATTATTCAGATAAGCGAATTTTATCACATAGTAATTTCTATCAAATTTTAAAAAAAAATAAAAAGAAAAATTTCACACACGAATAAATTATATTTATATAGATAATTTCGTTATATGATAATTTTTATTTATTATAGTATTTTTTTCATTTATTCAGGTCATATTATAATATATTATGATTAAATTGTGACGCGTACAAATATGTATATAGAATATTTAATATAAAATTTTGTTCCATAATCACGATTAATTTCAATTGCATTAAAATAAATATTAATTGGAAAAATTCATAAATATCTAATCGAGTTCAAGAAAAAAAATATGCAATGTTATTTTTGGGCTATGAAAAAAAGGGTGTCAATTACTCGCTATAAAAAGTGTTTCTATTTTCATGCATTCGAATTTTATTTCAGTTCTTTCCGTTTCGTGTCGATTTCAGCTGAAAAAAAGCGTTTTATATGCGCACAAACATAATAATCGAAGTAGTTACGGTTTACTGTTACTTAATGAACTTTTTTTATTGTAGAATAAATAATAAATATTTTTTTTAAGTGATTTATGTTTAGTAAAATAATTATGCTAATGATGAATGGCAATTGCTTTTTAATTAATTTGTCAAGATAACATTGTTGACTTTTAAAATGGGTTAATTATTTATTATGATTAAAATATGATGTTTACATTTGCCAATTTTTCATTTTAATATTGCTAATAAATTTATATTAAAAAAACGTATTTTTTTTTCGTTCTATTTCATTATTTATCATAAATGTATTTTTATAGATTATGAAATGAAATTAATTATTATATAAAAAATGAATGATTTGAATCGAATGTATAATAAATATATCCATATTTTTTTAAACACCAGTATAATAGAAAAAAATATAGCTCAATCCGAAGTTTTCATCTGATTATAAACTATTCCATGTATAAAATTCCAGGGTTTTCCAAAAAAGTTTTCTTTTCAACTCCACCTTTTCGACCATATATACCTTTCTGCTTAGCATTTAAATTACGTTCAACTGAAAATCCTCGTAAAACGAAACCAGTGTTTATATATATTTATGTATATATATATATATATATATATATATATAATACGTGTATAATAAGATATAGAATAAAAAATGTCAATCGTTATATAATATTTCTAATTAACTATTTTTTTTTGAACGATTCACGTTATTAATGTATTTATTTATATACTATACAACAAATTTATACATTCATCATTTAACGAATAATATATACAATGAAATATAAAATTCGAACCTTGATTATTACTCATGCAGTACGACCTCAATCGTTTCGAATAATAACGGTTAATAACATTGATGATGATACCGATTGTGATTATGTTAATATTTAATCTTAAAAAAAAAATATTAATATGAAACATATATATTGTATTTTATTCTTCGTCGGACAGAACGAGAATCGAATTAACGTGCGTACCTTTGATCGGTTACCCCTGGCTTAATAGAGGGGTGGTGGGGGAGGAGTCATATTTTGTGATTGTCAATGAAAACGCCGACGTCAATCTCCGTGAATGTGCACGTGTTGTGTTAGTAGAGTAAGAGAAGAAGAGTTTTTACGGCACGATCTTGGTCTAAAAACGTGAAAAAAGTCGGGCATGACACACGCCGTACGCGACTCGTTCTTCGGTCAGTTGTTCGTCGCCTTTCGTTCGGGCGGCACGCGCTTTCGGTTTGCTCCCTATTTTTTTTCGACTTTCGCGCGGCCGTTCTCGACATTCGTCGCATCTGGGTCATTGAAAAAAATAATAATAATATTAAATAAATAATATTTTTTTTTGTCTTTCATTTTATTTATTTCTTTTTAATTAATATGAAAAAATGTTTAATATTTATATATATATATATGTATATATAAATTATAAAGAGTAGAGAAAAAAAAAGATGTGTACGTGTAACTGAGCCGGTTCTTTTCGTTTCGCATTGAAACACATTCGACTATTATACTTGTTGTCAATATATTGTGATAACGTTTATATATTGACAATATTTATTATATATATACAGTGTTTGTGATAAAAATAATAATAATTATTATTATTTGTTTTCGTTGTTATTTCTCTTTTGTTGTGTTTTGTTTTAATTTGTATGTGACGTGATAAAACGCGGCGAAGATGTTATCCGTGATAATGATGAATATATCGTTCGTTATTTTCGATGGTATGAATTATTAATTATTTTTATTATAAATATTATTATATAAAAATTTTATTCAATTTGACTGTATAATATATAATTGTATTTAAATTAACACATTCAATTATAAAAATTGAAGCTCTATAGATATTTTTGTAGTTTAGAGAATTTTTAATGTTTCTAATAGATGTTATTATTATAGTTTTTATTTTCGTAATAAAATTTAAATTATTTTTAATGAGGAAAAAAAAGTTTTTCTTAACGAGTTCATGAAGTAAAAACTTTGAAAATCTCATGTAAATATATTCTGTATAGTTTATAAAGCGTTACACATGAACAAAAATACACACTGACTTATATATAATATATAATTTGATGTGATAAAAAAATAACTTTTTATTAAATATATAATATATTATATATTTTGAGATATCGTTGAAAGTTGTTTGTTGTCTTTAACCGGCAACATATAAAAGCGAGGAAATGAAACGATATTTAAATTCAATTATTGCGCAATTAACATTAAAATAATTTACATATAAATGCGATCGTTCGATTACAACATTTAAGGATGTTTTACCGTACCTTTTTTTTAATGATGCAATATTTGACTTTTGGCGCAATTTTTCGTGGCAACACACGATTATTTCTTTCATAATAAAATAAATAAAAAATCGG
The DNA here is from genome assembly GCA_024500535.1 of Leptonema lineaticorne. NCBI lineage: Eukaryota > Metazoa > Arthropoda > Insecta > Trichoptera > Hydropsychidae > Leptonema > Leptonema lineaticorne. Next base: position 14,597,975 of record JANIJI010000006.1, read on the forward strand.
TCCATTTCTAGCGGAGAGGTGGGAGGGGGGGGAATTGCAATTAAATTAAATATATATTTTTCAAGACACGTAGGAGTATTTTTATGAGGCGCGTTTATTAGCGCGAACGAGTTAAAATTTTATTATGAATACTACTTTTCTTCTCTATATAAATATAATTATCTATATAAAATAAGGCTGTATTTATTATGCGGTAATTATTTTTCTCGTTCGTGTCATATATAAACTTTTTGTTGTTTTCAATTAAAAATATATTAAATATTTTCATTTCAATCTCATGTTTGCGAATTATCACATAATTATGATTGTGGCCTTAATTATGGGCTTATCTTGTCGCAATTAAACTATTTTCTATTGAGTTTAAATCGAGTTCAATGGCAACTAAACGGTTGCAATTGAAAATTATCGCATAAATAACTGGACCGACCAACCGAAGGAGTATAAAAATAAAATTGATAATAAAAAAAGACCAACTGACAAATTAATAAAGACATAGCGATTAATTCGAGCGAATAAACGACGATAACGAGCATTAATAGAAATCAAGTTTTTTTTTTTTTTTTGAATATAAATATGTAATATGGTGAAAAAAGAATAGATTTTGAGAAGAAATGCAGTATTATAAAAATAATTTGATCTCAATAATAATTCGAAACTTATAGAATTGAAAGCACCGACCGACAAAATTCTGGAAACAAGTTTGTTTTTTAAAAAAGTATTGTTTACTATAAAATTTAATTAAAGGTGAAATATGAAAGTAGGATTGAAACAAATATTAAATTTCGATTAAATCTTTGTTAAATCTAGCGCAACATTTAACAAATTGTGATATAAATTAAGACCGATAATTTTGTGATAATAATAAATAAAAAGTCATCGTATAAATATGATTGTTATGTTAAAATACTTGTCAAAATAAGTAAATGCGATTTTATTACAATAATATATAATAACTGGCGGCATTTTTTTGAACAGTTTCAAAGAGAATGTTTCGACGTCATTCATGTGAAGTTCTTTGGCACATTTCGTTAAATTGCACAATATAATTGGCTAATAATAATAATAATATCGAAGAACTCGATAATTCTTTGTTAAGTTAATTATAATGATTTATTTAACGGAAAACAAATGTAATAATATAATGGTATTATAATTATAAAATTTTCGTACGAATATTCCGAGTTCACTTAAAATTTGTCATCTTTTGTCGTTTAATATATTATTTCGGAGTTTGTGAAATTTCGCAGTTGAAGCCTTTTGTTATTTTCCAACTTTCCCACGGCTGTCACTTTTAACGGAAGTTCTATTCTATGAAATCGGGAAGATAGTTCCGGAATCGATAGTTAGTTCATGTCAAACTTTATCGCCTTATTACTATTATAACTTGCCCGGTTATCATTCACAATGATAATAAATATATATACTATTTAATGTCGGTTTCGAGTTAATTAATTCGGGTTTGAATTTATGACCTGTTATTCGGAACGTTAAATTGGAAATATTTTTAATTATTATCTTATAGAGAATAATATAGTTATATTGAAATATAATAATAATATTTTAATACATGATATAACACTGATTAAGAGTAAGATAAAGTAAGTCCGTCCGATAAAATGCACTTTTACCCATGCTTTTACTAGTACTCGAAACAGTTGGAATAGTTTTTTTCCGGTATAGTTTTCAAGATCTTCGATTCAGTATTTGTCTCCTCAATTGTGCCAAAACGACGTCCCCGAATTGGTTTTTTGAGTTTGCCGAATAGCAAGAAGTCGCACGTAGTCAAATCAGGCGAATACGGTGGTTGCGGAACGATATGAGTCGAGCTTTTGACAGAAAAGTCATGAAGAACCAATGCAGTATGACATTGTGCATTATCGTGATGAAGAAACCAAGAGTTTTTAAAACACGTATAACTCGGAGATAATTAAATCTAAACCTAGGAAAGAGAAATACAATTTACCTGTCTTCTTAATGCCCTGGAGTTTAAATGATAATTTCACCTTACTTATTGATCATAGCATATACTTCAAATTTCAGGAGTGAAACCCTTTCCATTTTACGCTGAACACACGCGTGCTTACAAATTTTCTGCTTTTGCATATTTAAAAGTCGCGTGTATTTTCAAAAACGAATTCTATATGACTGCCGGTTAACTTTGAAGTAAACACATTCATATTAATATATATATATGCACGCCAAATATTATTTTTCAACAAAAATTTGTCAAACATTTATATAGAAAATACTTTTAATTTGATTATTTATATGATTACAATTTTCTTTCATGTAAAAAATACAGTTTTAGAATCACCGTATTAAATTCGCAGTTCAAATTGGATTTTGACCGAAAAAAAAGTTATGTCGGAACGTCGAATTTTTCAGTTACACATATCAGAAATGAATTTCAAATTTAACCGCGAGACGGTCAATAGGATTTTCGATGAGGCATTTACATGAAAATGTAATTTTGTCGAAAGCACGACTTTGGATCGAATATATATTTTTTTTCATTTTTTTTTGGAAAAAAGCCGCCGTTTTTCATTTACTTCTCATCGGAAAATAAAAGAAGCGAATGATATTTTTTTTTATTTTAAAATGGAATCGAATGTAAAACGAGTTTTCCGAGGATCGTCTAATGTATTTTAATGAAAAGTTTGACTTGTTTTTCGCTGAGCCGAGTCGGATTTTTCCGAAAAGGCGACGCGACATCGTTTTTCATCGCGTTTTCGTGTCGCTGAAAGTGAAATTGAATAGAAAACATCTCACAGATTTGCATGTTTCAAATTTTAAAATTAATGAAATATTATTAAAAACGTTACGTGATAAAAAGAAATGTTATAAATAAAATTTATTCAATTTAATTCTGTCGTTTACAAAAAAAAAAAAAAATACGGTGAATATATATTATGGTTAAAAATTTAAAACAGGTGTATTTTCTTATATGGAATGTTTAAATTGTAATAAAAAAGGATTAAAACTGAATTTAAAACGTATTTCGCTTTTATATAAAGTTTTTAAATTGTAAATTTTATTTTCAGAAACGTATAATATATATATATATATATATATATATATATATATATATATATATATATATATATATTAAATTTGGCTTCCATTTTAAAATATAAGTGATGAATATTTAAATATTTACGATACGTTATCGATGTCAATTTTATAAATAATTATAGAAAAAATGCAAATTATTCATGTTTGATAATAAAACACGTTAATTTATAGATTAATTAAAATTTTATGTAAATTTGATGAGTTTCATCCGATTAATAATTTATAAATATTGTGAAATTGAAAAAAATAAATGTGAATCAATAAATTGTTATCGATGCAAAATTAACGTTGTTATTTTAACTCATATATATTTGTTTATATATATTTTTTTTTAAATTTTATTAATATCGTTTTTAAAACTAGCGATTATTTTTCATTAGATATTATCTGAAATTAATTATAAAAAAAAATTATCGAAGTGTCGAAGAATTTTTTTCTTCGTAAAATTATCTATTTATAAAATCTGTTATTATATATAGATATATTTAATTGAAATCAATATTCAATTTATAAACAGGTAATATAATAATAACGTAGAAAATGATTAGAATCACGTCAGCATGTAAAGTGTTAATAGTAAAAAAATCTGATGATGGTGAAATCGATCATAAAGCAATTTAAATCGAAAATTGTATTAAATTATCTATACGTTCAATCATAATGAAATATTTTATTATCGTATATTTAAATACGATATATTTACTAATAAATTATTATATTTAAATTATTACATTTTACGAACAAGCACGTTCTAAATATGACGAAATTTTTTTTATTTATACGCGTATACTAGAGATATTTAGTGTATTATAAATTACGTCTGTGTATACGTGCTTTTTGTTTCAGCTGAAAAAAAATTATATATATATTTTTTTTATACGTACGCTTCATCATTGTTTCATCGTGTAATTTTACAAATTGGTCGTGCGATATTTTTCATTTTATTCAGCGTGAAAATGAAAGTTTTTCAGCGTCGTAAAATTCATCTCGCGTTCGTTTCGAATTAATAGCCGCATAGCGCAACAAAGGAGGTGAAATTTCATAAATTAAACGCTAAATCTAATGCGAATATATATATATATATATATATATATATATATATATATATATATATATATATATATATATATATATAGATATGAAAAGAAAAATGAGTTTGTATATATTAACTGAGAGAGTACAAAGGAATTATTTGCATGAGACGGTTGCGTCTGTAAAAAAATGACATTTATCGCTTAATATATATATATATATATATATATATATATATATATATATATATATATTCTGATATTAAATAAATTTTATAATTATTTTGTTAAGTTTTTTGATTAAAAGTTCCGTTGATTCAAACAATATTTTGCAAAGTTTTATCGCCGATATGATGAAATTTCAATGTTTAATCTTTATTTAATCGAATTATGAATGAATATACAAATTATCGTTTATATATTTCAGTAATTTTATACATATTTCAATTTATATTATGATTTGTTATTCATTATATATTTTATAACAATTTAAATTTACTTACTTAGTAAAGTATTAAATTTTTCTGAGTAAGTAAATTTTTCAATTAACATAAAATTTATATCTATTTTTATTATATAAATATGTAAAGCATGCACATTTTGTTCGAATATTAAACTAACATATTAAGCACAAAAATAGTATCAAAATGTGAATTCTTGTCGGTTCAAAAGAGTTCAAATTCACATTCATAAACATTGAAATATCTGTGATATTATTCACGAAATGGGAATTTATATACTTTTATAAAAATGTTTAAATTGATATTGATTTATATAAACGACTTCGTATTTACGTTTTCAGCGGTTCATATTTTTTTTTTATTTAAGAGACTGAAAAATATTGAAACACATTGTATTTATATATATTCGAAAATATTATAACGGGATTGATCAAAGAGTTTAAAATAGATCTTTCTAGTCTAGAGATTTGGAATTGGTGTTTTAATAAATCTATAAAGCCGAATGTTATTATACTAGTAAATATATCTGTATATTTTTAGTATCCCAATTTGAAAATTATCAAAATATATAACATGAAAATGCGTGCTATTAGTTATATAGGAAAAAAACAGACTTTCATTTGATTTTAAATTTAATATAATAAAAAGAGGAATTTGAATTTAAATGATAATTTTAAATATTACTAAATTAAAATAATATTATAAATATTTAGAAAACAAATCAATTTAAAAGTAGTGTTAAATTATAATAAAATATTCAAATTAAAAATTCATATAATAAAATAAAATTATTATTCAAGCTAAAAATAAAATTTCATACGCATATATTTATTGTTTTTTTACGGCAAATGCATGGAAAAAAATGCACGTTCGCACAATTTGCATATAATAAATGACGCGAAATAGGGATCGCGACGTGAAGCCAACGTTTCAAATGTCGACAATCCCGAAGATAATCACGAATGAATCATCGACGCAAAAGTGAAAGGTTGAATGAATGAATGAATGAATCCGTCGCAAGCAAGCGAACGAACGACGCCGCTCCACTATTCATTCGTGTTCGGTGTCGTTTTATTTATTTATTTATTTATGTGTTGTTTGTTTATTATCGCAGATTATAGCGGTCGATGATAATTGAAATATTATTTATCTGCAGTATTAAAATTAATATGTCGATTTAATTGCGGCCGAAGTATAAAAGAACGCGGGCCAATTGCGGCGTTTGTTTCACAAGGTGTCCTCGTTTGTTTTCTTGCTGTCTGTTGTTGCACAACAAACATATAATACGCACACACACACACATATATCATATTCAAAATATAAATTGCAATTGTTAAATAATTATTAATATTTTTAACGAATTTAATATATTTTTTTATAAATTAAATTTAATGTAGTCGTTCGTTTATAAAACTGTGATCAAAAAGCAAGGTGAATTTGTTTATAAAATGTAATCATCGTCCAAATACACTTTTACAACGTTTTTTCCAGTTCTCGAAACAGTCGGAATAGTTTTTCTTCGATACATCCTTCAAGACCTTCTTCAATTCGGTTTTTATCTTTTCAATCGTGTCAAAACGTCGTTCCCACATTGGTATTTTGAGTTTTCTGAATAGCCAGAAGTCGCACGGAGCCAAATCGGGCGAATACGGTGGTTGCGGAACTATATGAGTCAAGTTTTTGGAAAAAAAAGTTGCGAAGAACCAATGCAGTTTGATATGGTGCGTTATCGTGATGAAGGAATCGAGAGTTGTAAAAATACGTGTAACTCTGAGATAATAAAAACATTTGTCAAACAGAAGCTTGGTAAATGTTATAGACAGTCCTACCAACCTAGGAAAAAAAATACAATTTACCTGCTTTCTTAATGCCCGGAAGTTTTAAATGACAATTTTACTTTACTTTTTGATCATATATCGTCTAAAGTCTAATAATAACATTTTTGCGTACACATTTTAGGAAACGCTGTTTAAGTTTATAGAATATGGATAAATAAAATTTATTTTTTCAATATAGTAATTTTTATGATTAGTAATTGTAATCACATGTTTTGCCCTTAAGCTATTTAATATGTTTTTTTTTAAACATTGGTTATGAAAATAGTTAATACGATTACTAATATAGATTATTAACTAAAAATATTGCTTTATACGTCAATACTGTTTCGACAACAACAGTTCAAACAACATAATAAAGATGGAAATTGACCGCGCTTATTTTTCAATCACACCTGTCAGTGTTGCCAACCGTGCGCGACTAAAAAAAAACTTTTGACATTCGACACCTTAATCGGCTTTTATCGCGAACCATTTTGTAAACGATCGACTTTTACAAATTAATCAATCGCGACCAAAAAAAGAAAACACTTTTTTTTTGTCGATTTCCTTCCGAGGAAATTTTCGATAAGAGGATTTATTACGCAGAATCGAATCGAAAAAAAATTGTATATAAATTATAAAATAAAAAGAAATTAACGGGGTTTCGGGCGTCATTTTTTTTTTTTTTTGAGTTTCGAGATCGAATCGAAAACGACGACGCCCACACGTTTGACCCACAAAACTTGAACGAAGCGTTTCTCGCCGTTAAATATTTTCAAGTTCAATTCACGAATGTCACATAGTATATGTATATATATATAAATATATATATATATATATTTTTTTTTCGTTTGTGCGAAATTTTTCACGGTTAAAATGGACGGTTAATTTCGCGAAGCGGTTAACTCGAACACAGCCGCTGTGTCTAATGTTAACCGCGTCGATTGTATTGCGTCAGAGATGCGGCGCTCAATCTGTGGGACGGGCGTTGTATTTTATTTTATTTTGAAAAAAAAATATGTTATTTTTAATAATAATAATAATAATAATTAACATTTCAACGGATACGAAATTAATTGAACAGATAAAAGATTTTGATCAGATTATAAAATAAAACAAATAAATTAACAATTAATTGACCTCGAATAATTTGTCGAATATGTGAATAATTCGAACGTTGAATTGCTTAGAAAGTTGCTGCGATTTTTGGCGTGAATCTGATTTTATTTTCATACCATAAATGGAAGGTTGCAAATATTCGTTTATCAAGAAACATGTTTAAAAAAAAATCATTTGTTAGAACGTAATATAATGGAATGTAAGTATGTATATATATATGGTATATATATATATATATATATATATATATATATATATATATATATATCTATACATATTTATATTTATTTATAACGATTATAACGTGTAATAAAGTAGTTTTTGGAAACGGCCGATCCAAAGACACCGTTTTATATATTTAGACACGAAGAAAGCTTTTCGCAGAGTACAATAAGGGAGCAATAAATAATGAGGAATAACAATTATGTTAAATGTAGTGTGCCCCTTTATGCGTGTATGTATATATATATATATATATATACGTATATTAAAGATGGCAAAAACCATTGACCCGGATAGATTTTAGCATATTTGTGTATTTCCAATATTATTCCAACAACAAGTACAATAACAAGAACAACAACAAGAGAACAGAGACAACAGTCGTATTATTGTAACAAGTGAACAGTTTCATGATCAAATATTTACAGTCGTTTTCAGACAGGCGCAAACTGCAAGAACGCCATAACTCTATATATATATATATATATATATATATATATATATATATATATATATATATATATATATATATATATATATATATACGCGGTAACAACTTTATACTGCGCGGTTTTAAATAATACGATATTTGATGTGTTATTTTCATTTTTAGCGATCGATTCTCAATTATATAAATTTTCATTTCTTATTTTAATTGACGGTTCGTATTTTTTATTTCAAGTCGATAAGATATTGAAATATTTGTATCATAAAAAAATACATTAGTATTTCTGGGTAATTATATTTTTTTTTAACAATTCAAATTTTAATTATTATTAGAAAAAAATATACTTCTCTATGCAAAGTGTTATTTTTTGTTGATTAATCACTTAATATTTTTAAACGAGCGCTGCTCGCGCGCGTTACTCGTGCCCAATTGCACTAACACGAGTCTCGCTCGCAGATTTCAACTCGTTTATATTTGGTAATGATACACGAACGATCTATACTCATCTGATGCTGGAAATATTTTTTTTTTATTTTTTCATAAAATGTACATATGAAATATAAAAATAAAAAATCTAATGTTCATAGTCGCATTTATTATTCTTTTTCTCATATTATTCTTCTTGTGACTTTTGTGATGTTTATTATTTGTTCATTATTTTGTTAGAAATTTGAACTTGTGCTATTGATTTTGAATTTATAAAGTCTGTAAAATTAGTCAAATTGCTTAGAAATTTGATTCGTCATTTTAAATTCAAAATAATTCAAAGAAAAATATATATATATATATATATATATATAAATATATATTATTTTAACATCGAGTTTTTGTCTGAATATAAATGATTCGTGAGGCCACACAACCGACAGCGTACAAATATATATATATTTGTGCGCGAGCCACCGTTTGAGAAATGCAAGCAGATAGTCGCCTTTCTCGTCTCAACCGGAATATATATATATATATATATATATATATATATATATATATATATATATATATATATATATATTATTAAATCCGCAAGTGAGAGTAGATTTTTTACAATGGAGCACACATTCGCGACCTTAGCAAAAGAACTCGTACGAAAGTATTATGTACATAAATTATGCTCAGTACGCACTTCAATAGTCGAAATATCCAATTTCTTCTTCTATTATACTATTTTTTATCGATATATATATATATATATATATATATATATAAATGTGTATTTGTGTTGAAAATGTAAAGGGAATATTTGCACTAACGTGATAATTTAACGCCTCTCGATATTCATTACGCAGTACTCGCGTTATTTTCATACCCATCTTGCGTTCTATAAAGTTATCGGATGAACATATTTTTTTTCCACGATGACACCTTGGATTCGATCCAGAGATGGGCAATCGAAATTATGTACCGTTCGAACAACGTTATATATATATATATATATATATATATATATATATATATATATATATATATATATATATATATATATATATATAATACAATTGTCGAACACTCTCGTATCTAAATTCAAATCGTGACGCGTGTTGCAAAGTATTACACATCCGACTTTTAATCTTATTGTAATTATAACGAGGGGAAACTAGGGTACGCGGAATGGTTCTCTTGTTTATTTTTTTTTCTAGTCTGATTTTTTTCTTCTTCTTCTTCTTCTAATTTTACCGGTTCTCTCGTGCTCTTTTTTAATACGGAAGTGAGTCGTTTAACCGTACGAGTTAACTCTGGTTCCCGGTAGTTTACGTCGGTTAATCGTCGGCAATTTGTCGTCGTAACGAACTCTAAATCCGTCGTAAAGCGAATCCGAATGTCTTGTATGTAAATTACTATTGCCGTTCGTGTGAATTTACGCGTTTTAATTTATGTATAGTTTTAGATTTAAAATACTTATAATACAGTTATTTTTTTATAAAAGTTTTCTGCTCGTTAACTATATCGTTTTTTTTTAAGTAAAAATTGTAAATTTTTATCCGAAAAGGGTGCTCTTTAGATACGATTAATCATGAACTATTAACGCCAAAAACCGCTGAATTTTATATAATATTTAAGACAAAATTATATTATTTTGTTTAACATAATATAATGTTGTTTATATATTTAGTGTACAATCGTAATTCGAAATAGAGTCTTAAGATTTCAGTTAAATATTTAATTTTAAGTTTTACTCGAAAAATTATTGAAAAAAATATAATGACATATAGAAAGATTAAACATATAATTGAAAATTATTATTTTTTAATTAATTATAATGATAAAACTCAAAATTAAGATATTATATTATATATATATATATATATATATATATATATATATAAATATATATATATATATATATATATATAAATATATATATATATATATATATATATATATATATATATATATATATATATAGGATTGTTGATTGAAATATTAAAATGATCAATTAAAAATATTAAAAAATATCAGTGTATGTATTACATATATGAAAACAAAATTATAAAATTTGGTTACACGACGTCTAGATTAGCTTTTAAGAACACACTTTGCATTTAAAATCCCTTTAATTAGCTCACTTAATATTATAATATAATCGAGAAGTAAAATGCACGTAACAGTCTCGAGTTTTTCCTTCGCTACGGGCGAAAATTTAGGAAAAGCCGTCTAAACTATTAGAATTTAACGAAGAAACTTCTTTATAAAAAGTTTGCCTTTGATCCTAAACTTGCAGTTAACAACTTTCGTTACTAAGAATTAACCGAATATATTCTTAAGTTTATTAAGAATATTTTTTTTAATCTATATTATAGTCTTGTATTTTTTTTAAAGCGATTCAAGGCTTTGAAATAAAAATAAATTTTATGATTTCATAAATTTAGCATAGAAAGAAAGACTTACTGAATTCGGATAATCCGATTTTTTATGATTTTCTCGAATTAATTTATTTAAGTCACACTCGGAGAACGTTATGTTCGTCGCTGATTTACGACGTCCGTTAGTGTTTTATTTACGTATATAAAGTCGTATTATATTTATTATTTTGTTGATTATTACGATTATGTTTGTTTTGACAGAGTTTACAGTGTTTTAACTGCTGGATCTGTCGTCGAAAATCGTTATTTTTGAACGGCCAATATCGCACCATTCGCGCATAAAATTCGTCTATAATTTAATTTATAACACTCATATAAAATGCGATTTATATTATTTATTCATGCGTTAAATTGATTATTTCGCACTTTTAGACCGATTATAATGCGCACAAAAGAGACAAATAATAATAATATTAAAAAAAAAGCTTTTGAATAATTCGAACTTGAACTTTCGAACGGCATAAATCAAGTATTCTTTTCGGTTCGGACGAAATATTTGCATATTTTTTTTTATTCTAAATGAAAATTGAAATAAATTCCCGCTTTTTTTTAAATCGCCTTTCTTGTCTTATAAAACAATAATAATAATAGTAGTAAAAAAAATGTAAATTATAATGTCGCGTTCAGCGGTTTTAATTATTCATGACGGCGTTGCTTTTTTTCTTGCGGACAGGACGTCGTTAAAATATAATTAATTCGAAAAAGTTGCAAACTAAAAACGATAAATCTGTTATATTATTCATATTTATGGTGTAATATCGAATTTTGCTTTATTTATAAATATATATATATATATATATATATAATAATTTGTAAATTGAATGTTAAACATATTAAAATTATATAATCGCTTTAGCGTACAAACAAACATATGTTCGTTAAAAGTTATGACCGAATATGAAATATTTCATTTGTTACCTACTTATTATTATATGCAATATTTAAAATTTAACACTGTGATCAAAAAGTAATCTGAATTTGTTTCTAAATCAATTTCATCCTCTTCAAAGTAATCCCTGTATAGCCTTCAACACCTTCTTCGATTCGGTTTATATTTTCTCAGTTGTGTCAAAACGGCGTCAAAAGTTGTATGGAGCCAAATAAGGCGAATAAGGTGGTTGCGGAACGATATGAGTCAATTTTTTTGCAAAAAAGTCACGAATAACCAATGCAGTATAACACGGCACAATATCGCGATGAATGAACTAAGAGTTGTTAAAACACGTGTAAGTCGGAGATAATTAAATCTTTTGACAAACAGACGTTTTTTAAATGTTGTAGACAGTTCTACCAACCTAGGAAAAAATACAATTTATCTGCCTTTCTGATGTCCAGAAGTTTTAAATGGTAATTATTTTACGTCTTAATATATCAACATTTTTGAAAAAACAATAGCAACATTTTTTTGAATTTTGGTGCCATCAACGAGTATTTTTTTTAATATCTTAATTAATTTACCCATTTTTCCCTTATATTTATCTTTCTCGTCGTGAAACATAAAAATTCGTAAACAAAAAAAATAAAAAATAAAAAAATAAATAAAACGTAAATAAACTTCGTAAAAATTAAGGTCGCTCTAACTGTGAAGAAAGTGAGATTTATGTGCGCTCGCACATTTTTTTATTTTGTTTATTTCACTCATATTTTCCTTCGTAAACCCGAATTATCTTTAAGGAAGGGACGTCCCTCGGGAACAAAAAAAAGGTTAATTATCTTCTGCGGTAAAAACCGTCTTTTTTCATACGTTTTTTGCATTTTTTTTTCGACTGAAACGGGAGTCGCTGAAAATATCTGGAATTAATCTTGTTAACCGAGAGAGGTGCGATAAGACTCTGAATAAAATGGGGTTGAAAAAATATTTGGAAATACTATAAAATCGAACATTACGATGTAAATTATTATATAATATTAATGGTAATATGATGAAATATTTTTTATTTTTTGTATAAAATATTTTTTATTTTTGTATATTTATAAGTATTAAATTTAATTTAATGTAGTGTATTTATTCAGCATAAATTTAAAAAATCATGAATACATCTATTTTTTTATTTTTATAATATATGAATAAATGAGAAAAAAATGGCTAAATTAGATTATTTCAATTGTCGTTTGAAATATGAAACTTATATATAATTATTGTATACGAAGTTTATTTTATATTTTTCTATATAAGAAAGTTTAATAAATATTGTTAAAACTTTAGTAATAAAAATATTAAGAAATAAAATATTATTTTTCAAGATATATATTATAAATATTTTTATTAAAAATAATTTATATTATAATTGGTTGTTAGATTTGAATATGCGTTTATATTGTTCGAAAAATATGTTTAAATTTAAAAGAGCTTTTCTAAGAATTTTTTTTTATTATTAATGATTAAAAAATACACTTGTCCGTTTTATTATATTTTATCTAAAGTATTATTTGATGCTGTATAATTTCAATATCGTTTTAATTGTGTATAATATTAGATAAAATTAATAACGAAAATAGCGCGGGGGGGGAGTGAGGTACAGAAGACAGTCGGAGCAAAATATAAATAAAATAAAAAAAAATGATAAAAATCAAATCTTGCCGAATAATGTACGTAAAAGTGGCTTGTTTCGTTTTACGCTGAAGTGTTGCCAAATATTCCATTAAAAACGAACATTTTTCATTTTTAACGGGACGTCCATATCAATTGACAGCACAACAATCGTTGCCTCTTTTTTTTAAGGAAAAAACGCCCCGTTCGATCTATTTATTTCTTCCCTTGCCCCCCTCTCCACAACTTTCAACCCCTCTTTCCCCTTTTCCATCTGAAGCGTCCGTCTGTGTGTATGTGACGTCGGAAGAATTTTTCCGTTTATTTGATATATCATCGCAAATAATAGATTTCGATATGATTTATGATAGGAAAACTCCTTTGAAAGTATCACACACACACACACACACACATATACACATAATATACCATATGCATAAATGTATATTATATTATGATTACGATTATATTATAAAATCATTTTTATTAAATAATATAGAACGTGATGATTCCGCTTCAAGTTTGATTAATATTTTTTAATTTTCATACAGAAATAATAATAATATGACTAACGGAGTATTATATATATTTAAATTATTTTTTTATAACAATTAATATTTTAATTGTTTCAAACGTCTTTATATAGTAAAAATATTGATGAAATATAAATTAATATTTTTAAAAAGTCGGCGCTATATAATTAGTAGACTTTTCCATGTATAGAAATTATTATATATAATATATAAAATATATTATAAGTGAAACGATTTGCGCATTTAAAAAGATTTTTTTATGATATGTTATAATTTAAATCGACTTGTTATATGCTTTATAAGGCTTCGTCCATATTATTGAATTACAATTTTTATTAATTAAACTGGAAAACAGACGAATGACGATAATTTTTATTTTTTTAAAAGTAATAATATTTAATTTTATAGAAACTATGTACTTTATTGGATTAATTTCATTAATGATGTATTATATGTTACATAAAATGATATTATAATTGAATAAATTAGATATTTTTTTAATTTAGGAATAGTAGTGGAACTTTTAATTAGTATAAAAATATATTATAGATTCGGTAAAAGGGAAACTTAATTTGTATTTATGTATAAGATATATAAAATTGTTTTATAATAATCTATTTATTGTTCATTGGATTTGTGTATTTTTTTATTTAAATATTTTAATGTATCTATTAAATAATTAGTATTATGATATATTTATAATTAAAATTGGAAGACAAGTTATATCAGACAGTATTACACATTTTCTCAGATAATAGTTTTTGATAATCTTGTAGAAAGTAATTAGTTTTGATTGAACGCTAAGATGTGCAATTTTTAGAATTGTTCAATTTTTTATATTGAAAAACTAATATTAATTTATATACAATACAAATTATCATTTTACTATATTTTTATTAAAAACGTTTTAGAGTTTGTTTTTATTTTTAATATTTTTATATTAAAATATGTTGTGTTTTTATGATGAAATCGTAAAATTGGTAGTTTTTCTGGATTGTATGCTAAATTCAGGGATGGGCCACCTTTTTACTCGTTAAGGTCATTTTTTAGCAATAATCTTCATGGAGGTCAAACGTGAAACTTCTAAAGATTCCTTCGAAAAACCATGTATATATTTCAAAAGTGTTAGAATTTTTTTTAATGAAATATATGAATTTCACATATCAAGTACATCATATAATATAAATATTAATGCGTCTCTTTTTAAGTTGTAAATTTTCTAATTTTTATTTATTTCAATTCCACTATAATTGTTTTACTTTTTTAATATTTTTTTTTCTAACGAAAAATAATATTTAATTATTGAGATTTTTCAACATTTTAATTAATATTTTACACTTGACGTTTTGAAAGTACGTCGCGTCATTTAATTATTCCACTCCACTTAATTTCAATCGAATTTTATTTTCTAATTTAGCTCGGATGTCATTCGTTAGACGCACCTGACTACGTATTATCTCGTAGACGTTGACTGATGCGAGTCGCATTATCTCCTAACGGAGGGTCAGGGGCGGTCAACCGGCGATCGTTCGCCACGAGATATATAAATATTATTATTACAATTTTAAATGGCGATTAAAATACGCAACGAAAAGAATGGAAAAAAAATCGCATAATAATAATAATGTCACGCATTGAATTTCAAAATTTTACATCAGCGTGATTTATGTCGTAACGATCGCGACATAATGGCGCAACTAACGACGTCGTCGAATGGATATTATAATAAATTTATACATATATATATGAAGAAAAAATATTTAAAATAAAAACGAAGAAGCGGTCAGAGAATATTTGGCAATTTTTCATCTTAAAAAACGTTTCGATCGAGTGTCGAATATTTTATTTTTACATTACGGCGCTAATGGCGTTTCATAATATGGCGTCGGTTCATTTTTAAAAATGTATTACTTATAAATATCGCATTTTTTTATTTTTTGCTATCGAACGAAGATTATTCGGCGGAAAGTTTAAAAATAGTGCCGGCCGAAATATTTTATGATTCCGTTGGAATATTTTTCGATTACGTTCACGAACTGGAAATTTTTACCTTAAACGGAATTTATTGAAGTTCAAAATCTCTTTCATTAGAGTTGAGCAGTTTGTTCACGTGTAAAATTTTCATTATGTTTCTCGTTCGTGCAATTGGATGATGATATAACAAGAAGAGAAAATTTTTTTCCTTATTTTTCGTTTGAAGGAATTAAATCCAATTATTTCGTATAAAAATTGAATATTATATATATATATATATATATATATATATATATATATATATATATATATATATATATATGAATTATTGTAATAATTTACGAATTAATATATTTCGAAGGGGGGGGATACGATTATTTATGAGAAAGCGGTCGCTTAATTCAATTTAGTTTTACCGAATATATATATATAATAATGCAATGAAAAGCCTGAAATATACGCGAAAGGGTCAAAAAAGGGACGACGTTTATGAATGGGTCAATTTTGATATTTTGCAAAATTTTAATGAAAACGTCGTAATTTACACTTTTGCTCGAAACGTTTGAGGAGTGCGTATTTTTTTATACTATACTGTTTTATGGTTTGCGAATATTTATTGTGTATACAATAAATATTCGCAATAATAAATGAATATATATTGTGAATATTTACTGTAATCAAAAAGAAGGTGAAATTGTCATTTAAAATTCCCGGGCATTGGAAAGGCAGGTAAATTGTACATTTTGTTCTAGGTTAGTAGGACTGTATAATATTTATCAAGTATCTGTTTGTCAAAAAGTTTAATTATCTCCGAGTTATATGTGTTTTTACAATTCTTGGTGCCTTCATCACACTAATGCAGCATGTCATACTTCAATGGCTCTTCTCAACTTTTTGCCAAAAACTATTTATATGGTTTCGTAACCACCGTATTCGCCTGATTTGGCTCTGTGCGACTTCTGGCTATTCAGAAAACTCAAAATGCCAATTCGGAGCGCCGTTTTGACACGATCGAAGAGATAAAAATCGAATCGAAGGTCTTGAAGGCTATGTTATTAAGCCGAAGAAAAAGACTATTCCGACTGTTTTGATGATTGGAAAAAGCGTTAGCAAAAGTGCGTTTTATCGGAGGGAGATTACTTTGAAGGGGATGAAATTGATTTGGAAGAGTAAATAAAAAAATACATTTTATAAACAAATTCACCTTATTTTTTGATGACTGTGTTATCATACGATAATATTATATCGACAACAATTATAATATTTTAATTTAAAAACGAAAAATGGTGCGAAAATTTATTACAGTATATTATAATATTTATTTTTAAATATAAATAGGAATAATTGATGGTGAATGCCAAATTATCACTTGCATTTTCAATATATAAAAAAACAGTTTTCCATTTGAAAAAGAGCTGCTATTTAATATTTTGACATATTGACTATTTTTTAAATATAAATATTTTTTTACGTGTCTTCCGAGTAGAAATATAAAATATTCATATCTGCAAAAGATTAGTATTTAGGGAATACTGCCAAAATATACAGTTTAGCCACAAAAAAATACGTTCAATTTTAAACATTATTATTTTTATATTCTGCCAAAATAATAAACGCGCGGAAAAATATAAATTGTCTTATTTTTCTTTAGCGATATGAAATTTAACGATTGTAATAAATTTTTTAAATCGTTATCGAAGATTATCGAAACCTAGGTGATTTGGATCGACAAATTTTAATGATATAAGATGAATAATTTTGATGATAAATATTATGAAATGTATTTTTAATATGTGAAATCTAAACGAATATATAAAATAAAGTAATTTTCATCATAAAAAATATATTTGTATATATATTTTTTAATGTTTTTCTAGTAATATTCTTAGATAATTTTTTGCAGAGCAAAATTGAATAATTCATTCAATGATTTTATTTTTAATTTTGACGAAAAACAGCATCTTTATATATATATATATATATATATATATATATATTACTTTTGAAACGCTTCGAATTTTTCATTAAAATTAAATTTATTCTCGATTCGAAGTTGAAAGCGATCTGTTTTACGGCGTTTTCGAGGAATTATCTGTTATTAGTTTATATTTAACGAGTTAACCGTTCGTTTTTACGTCCAAAAAATAAATTAAAAATACGTTTTTAATCGTGAAAATATGTATTTTTTTATTTCGCAGCTTTACACTTACGAATTGAATAATGCGTAAATTTTGAAATTATTAACTGAAATAGAGTATTTTTATTTATGGTATATCAAAATTTTATATTTATTTTTTTTCTTAGAAATACTATTTAAATATCGATATAAAACATTTTATGAGATTGCGAGAAATAATAAAATTTCATTATATATATATATATATATATATATATATATATATATATATATATATATATATGTTGAAAAGCGAACATGCGTATTACCATTGAACCATCGCAGATTCATTTCGGAGTAACCTTGCATTAATTACTCATTTTTTTTTATATATTCAGTAAATTTAACTTTGTTTTTCAATTTGACATGTTTATTGGAACCGGTCGGGGTTAATTTAACGGATTCGGTTCAGAGATTAATTGAAGTTTAATGTTATGCCGATACACGTTTCTAGCAAAAAAAAGGATTACATACATACACACATGAATTGTTTCATTACAACGGATTAAATTGAACGTGTTTGTACTGCGATCGTGTTTCTGCGTAATTTTCCTTAACAACCCCCCTTCAACCTTATTTTAATAGTCTTCGCCGGAGATAATGTTTAATTTATTATAATAAATTACGCGCTAGCTAAATATTTATAATATTCTACAAATAATGTTTCTATTTAATATATTATGTAAATTTCTTCCATTTCAATTTTCATATTTATCGTTAATATTAATATTTACTTTTATGATTTATCTAATTATAAATCACAGTTACATACCTTAAAATATATTTAATTGCCGTTTTTTTAATACCGGTTTAATAAAATATAAGAATTAAATTTATGATATAATAAAATCATAAAAAGATTCAGAGTTATTATTTGATATTATTATATATTATATTAATATTTTATTTTAATTTTTTTCTATTTAGTTTATGGAAGGTTTGATAGTTATTTTAAATAAATAATTAAGTATAAATGGTTTATAAAATTTTGATTTAATTTAATGAAATTGAAACTTTGATTTTTGATTTGTTATTACTTTATAATTTTCATGTAGGGATAAATATTTTTTTATTTAAAAATATACAATTATTTTTAATATTAATATTGGCAAGCATTCGTGTTATAAACTCTTTGGGGTATTATGTCAAAAAAAAAAATATTGTGAAAAAAAATGTACGATTAAATCTAAGAGAATTTTTAGAATTCTCTTAGATTTAATGTTACAAATAATTTGATTTCTGTAATCATTTATAATGATTTTATTTTGTTCCAGATGCAATGGCGGCATTTATCACACAAAATAAAAATAGTATTGGAAAAATGTGAAAAAAATATTAATATCTCTATTATTAATAGAAATAAAACTTGTCAAAAATACTTGAAATAATTAAAAAAAAAACATAATATAAAATGTCACGTTCAGCGGACGTGCGGAATGATTGCGACTGTACGCCGTAGATTTGCTTCGGATTTGGTACAGTATGAGCCCTTCCGGGCGTCCACAACACGCCGCTTTTTCACCGTGCGAAAGTCGAATACTCGTCTTGATATCGTTAGTAGTTTTGACGTACGATTTTCGAAATCGCGTTCAATGCCTAGATGCAAAATTAATGACTACAACACCGACTTACGACGGCGATTATTATGACGGAGCCGCGGCACCAGTTCGCGAAGAGAACTCGTCGAAGACGGAGACCACATCGGTGACGATGCCGATGACTACGAGGGACAAGACGACCGGAAATCCAGGAGATGAAGACGAGGACTTGGGCGGTTCTGTTAGGACTTACTGTTTCGGTTTCGAATCCAAGTGTAAGTGCAGTCCTGATGGTACGGAGCTAACTTGTAAAGCGGCCGGATTCGTTCAGGTGCCATCGAATCTTCATTCCACATTGAAAAAAATGTAAGTGTATTATGATAATTTTATATCAATTATTCACCATTTTTTTTTTAGAAATATAATACTGTGATCAGAAAGTAAGGTGAATTTGTTTATAAATTGTTTATAAACAAAAATATGAATTTGTTTACTGAATAGCCGGAAGTCGCATGGAGCCAAATCAGGCGAATACGGTGGTTGCGGAACGATATGAGTTGAGTTCTTGGAAAAAAGTCGCGAAGAACCAACGCAGTATGACACGGTGCATTTTCGTGATGAAGGAACCAAAAGTTGTAAAAACACGTGTAACACGTTTAACCTAGGAAAAGAATTAAAATTCACCTGCTTTCCTAATACTCGGGAGTTTTAAATGACAATTTCACCTTACTTTTTGATCACAGTAGTATACAAAATATATTATGCTTTTCAGCAGCTTTTCCTTTTACATCGTTTCGCAAGGGAAACATATTTTTGTTTACGTATGAAAGAAATTAGGATATTAATATACGTAAGGGAATCCCTTTTAACCCGGAAGGGAGAAAAATACTTTTTTCACTCAGCGAAAGCGCTTTTTTTCATCGATCAAGAACCTTTCTTATTTTATTAAAAAAAATAATTAATTTTAAATTACAATTTTTTATTTTCAAAAATACTGCAGTCAATCTGTCGTATATTTTTTTCTTTTTAATAATCATTAGAATTTTTAAAATCTATAAAAATCGTAAAAGACTAAGTTGAGATTTTTTTTTCTTTCATAACGTAAATTTTAAATAAAAATATTCATTGTATAGATGCAATTTTTTTATATAATAAAAAAAAATTGGTGGTTATATAATATAATATATAAAGTAAAAATGTCGATTTTTATGCACACATAATTATTATTAATTGTATGCCATAAATTTTAATATCTAATGTCAATTTCGTTCTTTCGTAAAAATTTTATATATATATATATATATATATATATATATATATATATATATATATATATATATATATATATATATATATATTAAAATGTCGATTTTTAAAAAAATATCATGTCTAATAGAACTTTTCTATATTCATGCAATGTATATATTATGTCAAACGGTAAATTTAACTTGTAAATCCTGACATTTGCATGTTTTTCATTGACATTTCATAATACAATGCAGTCTTCCCTTATCTATGGGGGCATCTATGATTTGTGTACGACCTAAAAAAAAGTTTATTCTATTTAATTTAATTTTCTTTTACACATGCCATTGATTTTAAATCTTTTTTTTACTTTACGATATTCGTATATCGTTTTTGTTTATTTTTCTCGTTGATCGTTAATCATTCTATTAACCAAAAAACGCAGTCGATTTAACGACGCCATAATTTCTATGAGTTTTTTTCGGTTTTCGATATAACTTTTAGTTATTTTTTTTTTTTTATATATTATTTGGTAGAATATTTTAACGTCGATTTTAGTCGTAGCAGACGCGTCACATTATCATAAGATTTGGCGAAAGAAATAAAAAATAAGGAAGTTCCCCTTCATTTCTTCTTTCTCGTTTCGTTTCTTCGATCGCATTATTGAAATTTTATTCGACATGATCGAATTTTTATTTTGTGCATTGATAAATTATGTTCTTACTTTTCCGGTTGCGTAGATTTATTCGAAGATTATTCATGTAAATGGCGTCTAATATACATTAGTAATTTATTATACTTTAAAATATTTAGATTTCATTCTTAACAAAAAAAAATGTAACACACATTCACAAATTATTATACAAAATTCATTTGGAATAAAATATCAATGAAATGTGAATAAATAGTTAATTGTATCTCAAAAAATTTAACTATTTTTATCACCGATTAATTTCATATATTCATTTTTATTTGTAGAATTTATCTTAAAATATATTTAAAAATATTTTAAATAAAGTTTATCAGTAGAAGTCAATTTAGTATTAGAGTTTATATTTGATTCGGTCGTTATAAATGATAATAAAATAATTTTAGTTCATTTTACACATTATATACTCTTTATTGTGGCAAAGGTTGAGAATCTCTGATAAATTTTCAGACGATATCGCAAAACTCTTTACGAGTGTGCCCTCAGGAGGGCTTTGAAAAACCCGCCAATAAAGTTGTCAGTCGTTAGAGAAATAAGAAAAAAAGGTTCTACGACGCAGTAACGCTTCGGTTATCGTAAAGTCGCAGTTTTCCGATAATTTTCCACGGAAAAAAATCTACACTATGACGCGGCTTTATAAAACTTTCCAATGTCTCGTGTCAATTTTAAGATATGTTTTCGTACTACGAATTGATCAAAAAGTAAAGTGAATTTATTTATAAAATGTAAATTCTTTATTTATTCAACAAAATCAATTTCATCCCCTTCAAAGTAAAGGATTAGTATTTTCCGGTATAGCTTTCGAGACCTTCTTCGATTCAGTTTTTATCTTCTTAATCGTGTCAAAACGGCATCCCCTCATTGGCCTTTTGAGTTTACCGAATTGCCAGTAGTCGTACGAAGCTAAATCAGGCGAATACGGTGGTTGCGGAACGATACGAGTTGAGTTCTTGATATAAAAGTCAAAAAGAACCAATGCAGTATGACACGGTGCATTATCGTGATGAATGAACCGAGAGTTGTTAACTGTAACTCGGAGATAATTATTAAACCTTTTAACAAACAGACGCTTGGTAAATTTTATAGACAGTCCTACCAATATAAGAAAAAAAAACTACAATTTACCTGCCTTCCTAATGTTCGAGAGTTTTAAATGACATTTTCACCTTACTTTTTGATCACATTAGTATATGTGTATATATATATATATATATATATATTTTTCAAGACGACCGTTATTTTTAATTAGTACCGGTTTTATTGTTGTTTCTTTAGTATATTAGCACAGTTTTTTTTCTATTTTTATTGTCCCTTTATTGCTTTATTGCTGTATATTAAAGTAGCAGTGCATGCGATAAGTTGTAAATATGCATAAAATGGAGGTCGATGACGTTATTTTGTGACGATTGTCATTAAAGTGTAAACCTTAAACCAGGTCTTGGCTATTATCACCTTCATATATATATATATATATATATATATATATATATATATATATATATATATATATATATATATATGAAGAGTAACGGATATGCGTGATGTAAACAAGGAAATTGTCAGTAGATATGTAAATAAATAATTCTTTATTTTAATGTTAATGAAGATAAACTTGAGTTTTATATTTAATAGCAATAATATGTTTGTTTTTATCGAACGGAACGGTAAATATGACGTAATTGAATGTCTACAATTCTGAGTGATGTTAATAAATATAATTTTATTTACTCGGATATCTAATATTTGTATCTATTTTAATAGTATAAAATATTTCGAAAACGAAATTAAAGCATCGTCTCGGTTCGCATTTTACCGAAAGATCTATTGAAATCGTTTTCCTTTGAAGTGTCAATGAATGATTGATTAGTTGTTTGTGTAAAATCGTTATTGTTATGGCGTTAAATTTGTTTATTTTACGAGTTTGAAAGAGTTCGTGTTTATTATAAAATCGCACCGAAAATGTGTATTTTTGAAAATTGAAATATTACGACACTTGCAGATTAATTTTGACGACACTGAAGGCAATATTTTTTCTTTTAGATGATTAATTAATGCTCGTTGTTTAATCGACGATAGATTGTAAAATTTTATTTATAAATTTAACCGGAATTCATATAGGATTTTTAAATTCGTGATATAAATTTTACTAACAAAAATGGCGATGAGTAAAAAGTAATATTAGTAAACGTTGGATATATAAATTGAAAATATATTTGTAACGCGATGCTTTTCAGGAAAATGTTTGCCTTGGAAAAATCGTGCTGTATCGATAAAAAAGTAAATATATATGACACGGAAATTTTTATGAAAGATTAAAAAATGATTTTCTTATATAAATACGATAATTTAATTAAAAAAAACTGTTTATGTTAAGAAAATTAAAGATTTATTTTAAAAGAACCTTATTATGTAGTTGTTTTTTTTTTGATATTCGTTCAAGTTTTTCCAGTTAAAAATGTCAACTTTGTGTTTGAAAATGACTAACGACATTATTAATGAATGCTATTTAAAACTATGTGATAAAAATAATTTATTTCGAATTATCAATAGTTTAAATAAATTACATACATGCTGAAGAAAACTGGGACAAGGCGACGCTAATTTTTAAATATTGGCAGAAATTTTTATGTTATAAACGTTTAAAGTTATTCGTTATTTTAATGATTAATTATAAATTTTAATTAAATTTTTTACATAATATTTTTATACTTTTTCAATATTTATATTATATTTTACATATCGAATAAAAGTTTTAGAATGTTTTCACAGCGTTTCTCTTATCTCGAATAGATGCAAAATGTAAAATTTCACGGAACAGTGTGGAAAATTCTTCCGGAAAAATTTTCCTTTCAAACAAAACGGCTTATCTTTACCACGAATGGGTCAAACACTACGACGAATCGGTCTCGTGTTCCAGTTTTTGATCTTAAGAGCTTCTAAAATGACTTCAGTTTTGAATACCGTCGCAGGTTTCTTAGCTTTTAGTTTCAAAATGTCTTGAAAATTCTTTGTTTGTCTTCGAAAATCTTATACGAAATTCATCTTATATTACATTGTTTTTTTTCTTTCACTCGAAAATATATTTTTATTACGTATTTTTAAAATTGTATTTATTTTATTAACACGTTCACGCCGGCGTGTACCATCGGTGGACCACACTGAACTGTCTTATCGGGTGGTGAAAAACCAAATATTGTAGGATTATATTTTAAATTATATATTATAAGAAAGCGAACACGGTGAAAGAAAAACATGATAATTGGTCCCGAAGTGAACGTGTTAAATACTATTCGGTTAGATATATATTTGAAAACATTTTTTTTATATAAATAAATCAACAGTGCTGAACTCTAAAGTCAAACGAGACCCCCTACGATTTTTGACATTATTGATTTATTCATATATAAGAGCGTCGAACAATAGTAAATAAATTAAATATCGACACTAATTCAATAATAAATATCAAATATTGAATATGTCAAAAAATATTTGTTAATTTAGATAGTCGTGGCGTTCATTCGACGATTTAGAATCCGCACACGTTTTCAAAGTGATCGTTTTGAAATTTGAATATTTCATAATTTACGATTATTATAGTGAAATTCTAACTTGATTTTATATTTATGGTCTTAAAAATTAAACCGAAAAGACCACACTTGAGTATATGAAATATCTATATATAATGCCGCAGTTGTTAGTCGTTTGCATACAATAATAGACTATGAATTATGACGAAAATTGAACAACCATATATAAATATTCATTATTATATATTATTTTTTAATTTAGATAAATCTAAAGTAATAATTTTTTTATTCCACTATTCATTTCGGTCGATGAACTCGTTTCGTTTTGAAAGCGTTTTACGTTACACATTCTTTTCATTGGAGAAGAAAAATCTCGGATATGTTTTTCTTTGTTCGCGATTTTCCTTTTTAATACGATTTTTCCCTATCGTTCATGCGTGAAAAGCCAATTTAAGTATTGAATATGAACGATTTTAATGCGATAAATGAACTGTATCGAAATTGCGGTTTTTCTTTTTTAAATTCATATCCTTTTTTTTGAGAATATTAAATTTATGCATACGATATTATTTGTTATAATACGAATTTCTCTTCTTTTGAAATTTGCGATATGTGTTTTTTTTGTGATATTATTTATTTTAATATATATATATATATATATATATATATATATATATATATATATAAGTTTTAGATGTGATAATAATATTTTTTTTACTTCCAAAAATGATTGATTTTTGTTTATAATTTAATTATTGTAATTCGAATAGCAGAAAATTAAAAACTTTATAATTTATTTATTAGTATATAATTGTCTAATTGATTAACATGAATTTTGTTAAAAAATTGATATAACCGGATCAGAAAAATCTTCTATAATATATAATATATCATTTTTATTTTCTACCATTTATATATTATATGTAAACCATTCAACACTGAACAAAGAGAAATAAATATACGAAAATCTACCATTTTCACGAAAAATTATCCGATTAATATTTGTTTTTTTTCCTTTTTCCATTGATAACGATTCATATGAATATTATCATTATTATAACGAGCACGATAATCGTAATTCGGGCGATGGATATAATCGTCAATTTATATCCATCACCCGAATTAAATGCAATAACTAATTTTTTCTCCTATATATCTTTATTGCCATCGACTTATATACACTTATATTATTATATATAGATGCTCAATAATATCATATAATAGTAAATAAAATCGAGTTATTTTCTCGTAATATCGCATGAAATTTTCTATGAAGTGCATCAGAATCAAACGTGTCTTATATAGAATATGTGACTTTTGCTTTTTCGTATATGAAAATATTCTTTATATATATATATATATATATATATATATATATATATATATATATATATATATATATATATATATAAGAATTTTAAAATATTTCGTACGATAAGGTGGAATTTATATCGATAGATTCTTCGATATTAATGTTATCGAAGGATATCGAGGATTTTTTTACACATCGCTGAAAGTATATTGGAAATTTCATGAACATCTACTGCGATGTGAGACGCATATAAATGCCATATTTTATTACATATGAATTTTTAGTTTAAAATGAAATATATTTTTTCACAAAAAAAATAAAAATATGATGGATTTAGTTTTTATATTATCATACTGTAATCTTTTATTTTATCTCTCTCTCTCTCTCACACACACACACACACGCGTATATATATATATATATTATTGTGATCAAAAAGTAAGGTTTTTTCTAAGATGGTAGGACTGTCTATAACATTTGCCAAGCGTCTGTTTGTCAAAAAGTTTAATTATCTCTGAGTTACACGTGTTTTTACAACTCTTGGTTCCTTCATTACAATAATGCAGTGTCATACTGCATTGGTTCTTTGACGACTTTTTTGCCAAAAACTCGACTTATATCGTTCCACAACCACCGTATTCGTCAGATTTGACTCCATGCGACATCTGGCTATTCGGTATAACCCAAAAGGTCAATGCGAGGACGAGAAGATAAAAAGACTATTCCGACCGTTTCGAAAACTGGAATAAGCGTTGGCAAAAGTGCATTTTATTGGACGGAAATAACTTTGACGGGGATGAAATTGATTTGGAAGAATAAATAATGAATTTACATTTGATAAACAAATTCACCTTACTTTTTGACCATAGTGTTATATATATAAAATTTTGATTTTACAATAACTGTATTATATTTGACCTCATAAAATGTATTATCATATTTTCGAATAACGATAACCATGATTTCTATTATCTAGATTTCATGATGAAAAATTTGCTAAAGAAAATAATCAAATATTTCAGAGTAGGTAAATTTAGAAAAGGTCCAAAATTAATATTCTTCGATGTGGATCTCAAAGTTTGGCGGGGATTCTTGACGAATGTTGAAATTTTACGATAAGGCCCATCGCAATCCCCTAATAGACCCTTTGTACGTAACTTTTATCGAATATTTGTACAAAATAAGTCCTGATTGGACCCGCAAATGTACATTAGAAAGTTTACTATGCCCTATCCTAATTTTGTTGAAGAAAGCTGTTATTTTTTTCAAGTTTTAATTGAGTCTTTTAAGAAGAATTGAGATAAAAATCGAATTGAAATATTTTTTTACCAAATTATTATGCAATATATATATATATATATATATATATATATATATATATATAAATTCGATTATTAAATAATTAATAATAATGAAAGTTTATAATATTATGTTTATATTTATATTAGTCATTTCTTGGATATGTTTGGAAAAACTGCAGTATTTTCCTCGGGGGTGAAATTACTAGTTTCGAAACTCGTTTTCTTACGATTTTGTTCGCAAGCCGACAAGAGAAATTTTCATAAGGGATAAATTGGTTATAATTTAATCGAAAATAATTGAAGCAATGGAGGTCAAAAATATTACGGCATATTGTTCACCACTTTTCGCTCCCCTTTCCCTCGTTGTCCCTCATTTTAATTAAAATACGAAAGCGGGTCAGATCCGTAATCAAATTATATTCGATAAATATCAAAAAGTTAACTCTCTCTTTCTCTCTTTTTACAATTGTAACGAAAATATTTCACCTTTTATTTTTTCCATTAACTATATAATACTTTTGTTATCGTTTTGACTGAATTCCGTCTATTTTTATTTTTATTTTTTTTTATCCCTCGTCTTATTTCGTTTGACCGTAGGGGGGCGGGGAGCGGTTGGGGGTTGTTAAATCGCCGTTTTTAATCTGCACGAAACGGTGGCACAACGTTAACGACCCCCCTTTTAATTTATTAACTATTATTTTTTTTTTCGGTTATTGTTGTTGTTTTTGTCGTCGTTTCAAGATAGCGCCCTTTTTGGATTTCGTTTCGGTTGTTTAAATTTTTGTTATCGTCACAGCTTATCACTTAAATATTCAGAGAGTCACTTAAATATTTTACAACGTAGAGAATAAAGATAAAAAATAATAAAAATATTTGCAACAGAATATAAATAATGATATAATTACTTAATATTATACGATTAACGTTCTCTACATAAATAGTATACAAATATCAATAGTTTTTTAATGAATATATATTACTATAGAGATAATGTGATTTACGCATATAGGGTTTTATATTAATCATACGATGTTATCAAAGAATATAAATTTATCGAATATATAGGTCGTTTTTTTGCGAAATTATCGTAATGATAAATGAATTTTCATTGTGGCGCCTGGTTCACAGAAGAATTACTTTGAATTTATTTCCACCCGGTTTTTCACGTTATATATATATATATATATATTATATTATATATCAGTGGTATTATTCTTAAGAATTTTTTTTCCGAGAAGAAAGATAAGGGAAAACGAAAAATTCCACGGTCAAGAATGAGATGTAATTGAGGATGAAAAATAGTCGACGACCGTCAGAAATGAAGAAGAATCAGTGTCACTCGTTAACGTCGACGTAAACGGGAGAAAATTCCGGAAAAACCGCGGAAAATGTTCCACTATGCGAACGAGGAAAATCCTCGATGGAAATCTGGGACGACGACCCGTCAAAATATGAGCCTTTGTCATCGAAACCTCATCGCTCACCGACGATATATATATTGTGGGATCAAAGATCAAAGGACACAAGTGCATAAAGCATATTTTCGAAAAAAAAATAAAATAAAATACACACATTATGTAGTCGATTTAATTTATATTAATATTTCAAAGTTTTATATCATAATTCTGATATTATGCTTTCTAAGTTTAATGTAATTGTTACTTAAATTCAATTATATTCTGGAAGTTTGTTCGTTAGTTTCAAGTACACTCTAGTATTATAATAGTTCATTATGAAATGGGTCGTTTCAGAATCCCGAAACATCTGAAGAAAATCAGAGATAGTAAAATTCAATCGTATAAGTTTGTGTAATTGAATTGCGTCATATGACCTAGTATTGATACGACAAATCAAACATTATCATTGCAATATAATTTTATTTATGTTGTAATAATTTTATTATATATTTAAATACTAAAAATTGAAATTATATGTATGACTAGACATTTATTGGAAATGTGCTATTTATGTAAATAAATACATTTTTCAATATCGATTCGTATTAAATGTGATACTCGTTAATTAAATTTATACTATATACGTGTTGTAATTTGATTTTTATGATCGGAATTCTGAAATTTTACATTTTTTTATTTATTATATATCGTATGACGCGTATGAAAATATAAAATCGCATTCAAATTTTCTTTTGCAAATTTTCGCAAATATAATATAAAATGCATATATTAAATAACTGGATATTAAATCATATATATTGAAAATAAATATACGCATTATTGAGATTTTTAGAGTTCATTTAGAATTAAATTAAATTATTTTTTTTGAATTTTAGGATCGATTTTTTTTTGAAATTCAAAATTATACAATTTTATTGATAACTTTCAAATATATAACACTGTGATCAGAAAGGTGAATTTTATTTCAATAAGGTGAATTTGTTTATAAAATGTAAGTTTTTTATTTATTCTTCCAAATTTAATTAATTTCATCCCCGTCCGATAAAATGCACTTCTGCCAACGCTTAAGCCAATGTCTTCTCTGCATTGGCATGCTGATAAGTCAGAAGTCGCACGGAGCGAAATCAAACGAATACGGTGGTTGTGGAACTATATTAGTCGAGTTTCTGGCAAAAAAAGTCGTTAAGAACCAATATAGTATGACATGAAGGAACCAAGTCTTACAGTTCTACCAACCCAGGAAAAAACTTATAATTTTTCCTGCATTCCTAATGCTTGATAGTTTTAAATGACAATTTCATCCTACTTTTTGATCACAATAATATAATAAAATTTTATTTAAATAAAAAAAATCTCAGTTGAAAAATAGTATCATTCGTTAATAGTAAAATTAAATTATATATTATATATTTATACTTTCAACATAATATTTGTAGAATGTTCTCTATATTCTATATACTTTAAGTATATATATATATATATATATATATATAGTAAGTCTTTTTTGATTTTATCAAATTTTGGAATGTTCGTCGATATTTCATCTGATAGAATTTATTGTAGACGACGTACTAGAGGGTAAAAAAAAATATGAACGTCAAGTCTAAGGGAAACGATATATCATATATAGGAGTGTAACGTCCCGAGAGACACTCACTTCGAAAGTACGAGACGATAGATATTCTGGTGATGTGGACGCGTTGTTTCATATGATTGATGACGGGAAAATTCCCATGACCTGACCGATAATGGTCAACGGCCGTATATAAACAGAAATAGAACGTGATGAGATTTCTTCATATTCGAAGCTTATTTGCGACGTGCGATTTTGAAAAATTCAATTTTTCATATTGACGTTATTTTTTTTTATAGTCTTATTTATAGTAATATTTTTTTTTATAAATTTATATCGCATGTATTCTTAGCGAAAATATAAACAATGAAAGGTGTAATGGTTTATAATGAATGCAAACATTAAAAGGTAAACGATAATTATTTTTGGGTCAAAATTTTGCGCAAGTGACCTGAATATTGTTAGTAAAATTTACAATAATGTGACGGTTTTCAGTGCCAAAATTTAATACGAACGAATTTTTTTGGCAAAAATTATTTAAAAATCGTCTAATTTCTCTTTTAGCTATGTATTGGATCATAAAATAATTATCTTGAACTGGAAAACTATTGGGTTTTATTTGGCTTCAGTTTTACATCAATGCAGATTTTTATGAACATAGAAAGACATCGATTTATATATTTTTCTAATGAAAAATTTAATTATTTTTTTATATACAATTTTATTCTTTAATAATGGAGTTCCTTTTTTAGGGGTTCGATATTTTTTCTTTTTTTTGTAATATTTTAAAATTGACTTGTGAAAAGTATTTAATTAATTTTAAATTTGTCTTTTGTAAACTTTTTGATCAGCGCCGGTCTAAAATCGTCTTCCGACTGTTAATTTTAAGTTTAAATTTAACACTCAACTCTACACAAACAGAAGTTACGACTTCGGAATCGACTTTTTGAAACAAAGTTAAACAATAAAATTGAGCGGGTTCTTTTCATGTAAATATAGTTATTTGATTTAAATAATAATTTTCATTAGAATCTTTTTTTTAATACTACGCAATTAAATTTTTTTTTCTTGAAAAAAAATTTTTTTTTTAAATCTATTAACTGAACTTTAATTATTTATATTTATATTTAATAGTATTCTTTGAAATAGAAAATAGAAAAAAATCGTCGATCAACAAGTGTTTTTAATATTTTTATTTGTTCGCCTTGCACTATTATATCTGGAAATATGCCATATGTAATGCAATAAAATTTCTGAACGTTTTTCATAAAATTTTCTTCCTTTTTTGCATATTTTTTTCTATGAAAACAATGAATCATATATCAAAAGACCAAACCAGCGATACTAATTTAATATTGTGTACACAATTTTCCAGATATATCCAATGAAAAATATGCTATGAAAACACGAATAAAAGTTTCAATACGAAATATAGGTTTTATTTTTTGAGTGTGAAAAAATATACGAGTATATAACTAATACAAAATGTACGTATTTAGTAAAACGTTTTAATTATTATATTAGATGGTTAACAAAATCGAATCTAAAAATTTGGAAAATTTTTTCACTCAAAGTATTTTATTTGAAACAGTTTTAATTCTAAAATCCTTATTATTCAGATTTTCTAATAAACAAATTATAAATATTTTTAACTTTAAAAATATAGCTACAATTAAAACCACGAATCGCATAATTTTCGATCGATCGTAATTTTAAGCATTGTAAAACATTTTGAAAATATCCGAATCACATTAAGCTAATTTCTTTTATCTTATCGTCGATGGATTTAAATCTTTATCTCTTAAGTAGTAAATTAAATTATATCGTTATAGTAAATTGTGAATAGTGGAGTGAGTGGTGTATTTTAAAATAAACATAAAACTCGAAACGGTTAACTTTACGATTAATGTCGTAACTTTTTGATGGTAACTGGATAAAGTTAACGCGAACGCTATCGATTGTATTTTATAATAGTCAGGGTCAAATAGTTTTTTTTTTTTTTGAAAAATTATATCAAAATTTTGTACATGTCTTAAAAATATATATTATATAATAATGCCCGGGAGTTTTAAATGTCAATTTCACCTTACTTTTTGATCACAGTAGTATATATTATGGAATGAATACATTTTTTTTAAATCATATCTTTGAAATGTCAATAGCACATATTTTTTTAAAATATAAAATATCAATAATTCATACACTTCGTTCAATATTCAATTCATTATCCGATCGTTTAACATCGATTATGATATTCAAGCGGCATTCATAGCCCACACGTCTATCGCGCCTATTAAGTCGAAGCGTTGCCATTTTTTTTCTTTTCTAAACACAATATTATTAAATTCGATTCAAATCAATGTAATGTAATATAACATTAACAAATGTTCTATCGCCATAAATGTAAAGAGCGGTTCATTGTAAAATGCGTACGTTAATATATATATTTTTTAAATGATATACGGGTCAAATAAGCGTCCATATTTAGACACGTCTATTCATAGGTATTAAAAGATATGAAATTAAAAAGAATATATAATGTTTCTTTTATGTGCTAAATATGGATAATATACGGATATTCGAAGTTGTTGTGTTTTATTATTTTACGGTTTTCATTTGTAAGATTTTGAATTCGAAATTGGGTTAATGGAGTCATCCGTGCCAGACCTTTAAGAGGATCATATTGTGGGGCCAAATATTGCTTTAAATATTAAATGTATACGAATAATCATAAACATTTATTTATGGTTTCATGTATTTCTATATATAAATGATTATAACGATGCGAAATGGGTTACAGTTTTACATCATCCAGATATTGTTTATAATATTATTATGGTTAAATGCGGAGTTAAATGAGAATTGTTTTCATTTTTTTATGATTATCATGATAAAAACGTATATTTATATTATATATTTTTTATAATATTAAGATTTAATTTAAAAATAATTTAGTGCGAAGTATAATATTATTATATATAAATGATTAGATCATTTAATATACGAGTTATATGACACTTCAAATTAATATAGAATATTTTACATCAGCTGAAAAAAATGTTAAATTAGGTTTGTTAAAATAAAATGTGAGCATAGTGTTATATATCAAATGCGAATGTTAAATGCAATAAAGTCATTGTACTAAAGTATTTAGGTTAAAGGGTCTACCAGATAAGGATAACAAAGGGTCTGAAAATAAAATAATAAAAAAATAGAACGAACAAAAAAGAAGATAGGCTTTGTCCTACTTTCGTCGACTTAATCAAGGAGCGGTCACCGAGATTTGTTATGATGAAACTGCGAAAACTTTTCTTCCATCTAAAAAAAAAAGGAAAGGAAATGGAGAAGTGGAAAAAGATCGAAAATAGAATCGGGAAAATACGCGAAAATAACTTCAATATATATATATATATATATATATATATATATATATATATATATATATATATATATATATATATAATAAGGAAAAGTCGCGCGGATTTTCGGACAATGAAATAGAAACGAATAAAAACGATGGAAATTGCCTAATAACTGTGGAGTTTGATGAAATTTTTTTTGTACGATCTTCGTATAATTTGATTATGGGTTCGTCGTATGAACGAGGCATTAGAATTTCATGCGAAATGTTATTGGGTATATTTTTTTATTAAGGAAATCTACCCCTTAAAGTACGCATATTATATAAACGAATCGCACTATTGCTTTTTGTGCGAATAGAAAATCTTATTTTGAATTCAATAGAAGACGGCGTACTTTAGATAGATAAAAAAAAACACATCCTTATAGTGTGTAACTTTTGTATTCAACGACCGCTCGTAATATTGTTTTATTTTATCGCTTTTTTATTTATAAACTTTCGAAAAGTGATTTAAACAAATTGTACTTTATTATGATCGATAGTTCAAAAATAAAATGCACGAATCATCATCAAATAAAATGTAATGATTTATCTGAGAATAAATCCAATTATTGTAGTTATTTTATAACGGCCGTTCTATTTTTTTTATTTCAAAATTTTGCGTCGTTCCCCCCTCCACCCCCCTGGGGGTACTTTTTACGATCGTCTTACTCGTAAATTAAATCCAATTTTTTTATTGATGGGAAATCTAAATAAATCGACTGCCTTTTCACTGCTCGCGAAGATCGTGTGCACGATTTTTATTACGGTTCCACGATCATAAATATTTAGAAGAAATTGATAACGACCCCTAAAGGTTCTCTTTCATTTTATTATACATTACATATGAATATGTGCGTATAAACGTATATATTTGTGTGTGTGTATGTGTTAAATTTGATTGTCATTTCGTGGTTTCTGTTCAATATCATTGATCTTTGGTTATATATTTTATATATGTTTAGTTGTGCTTCGGACATTTGTGCATTTTTACTGTTCATCAGAGATTCTCAAAGTGTGAAAAATATATTTTCTCTAACGTCCAAATATATAAAATGAAAATAATTATAATTTGAGTTTTATGAGTTTAATTGAATTCGGATTCAATTCAAAATATCAAATAAAATTTTCAAAAATACTCGTATATTTTTAAATTTTGAGAAGTTTCTACGCGGTATAAGAAATATGATGTTATCCAAAACAACATCGAATTATCATAGAAATAGCTTTTACGCCGTTTTCGCAATCTTATTACACGTGTTTTCATAACAAAATATGCAGAAACACTTCAAATATTTTGAAAAAATATCGAAGATTAAGCAGTTATATATTTATATTTGAACCTCGAATCGATTAAAATCAATATTAAGTTTAATTTATTTTAAAATTTAAAAAGGAATAATTGTGTATCATATACATACATATATGTATAAATTAATTAATAAGAATTATGGATAAATAATAATTTCACACATTCGTACGATAGAATTTTCCGTGGAAAAGTAAACAAAATGACCGAATGCGGTCTCATTGTGAAAGTTTGCTCGCATTTCTTGTCGAAAATAGTTTTTCCTTCTAACATCGGATATAATGATTACAGTAATAATAATAATGCTACGGGTTTATCTTTGATACTCGAATTTTCTCGTTACACTCGAATTTTCCGTAAACGATGAAAAGTGATGACCACTATTTCGAACTAATGTATCGGTGTCGTTTTCACGAATCAATGCCGGAAGTCTTATTTAATCTCTGTTTAATTAACATTTTTCAGTAATAAGTTAATTTTTAACTATAATATTTATTATATTTAGTATAGTATTATTATAGTACGTATATATATATATATATACTACTGTGATCAAAAACTAAGGTGTAAATGTAATTTAAAACTCCCTAGCATTAGGAAGGCAGGTAAATTGTATTTTTTTCCTAGATTGGTTGGAGAGTCTATAACATTTGCCAAAGGTTTAATTATCTCTCGGTTCCTTCATCACGATAATACACTATGCCATACTGTATTAGTTCTTCGCGAGCGACTTTTTTGCCAAAATCTCGACTCATATTACTCCGCAACCACTGTATTCGCCTGATTTGGCTCCGTGCAAATTCCGGCTATTCGGCAAACTCAAAAGGCCAACGCGAAGAAGCCGTTTTGATACGATTGAGGAGATAAAAACCGAATCGAAAAAGGTTATACCGGACTGGAAAAATCGTTGGCAAAAGTGAATTTTATCGGACAGGAATTACTTTGAAGGAGATGAAATTAATTTGAAAGACTAAATAAAGAATTTACATTTTATAAACAAATTCACCTTACTTTTTGATCACAGTGTTATATACTAAAATATTAATCTAAAATGTATTTTTTCAGTATGAATATATGAATTCATTTTTAGTCAGAATTACAGACAAAAAATATAAAAGATACTTTTCAGATTCAAAACGCATTAAGAAAGTTCGTAGACCTTGAAATTTTCCGCACGCCCACGGCGACGAAAGGGTTAACTGCTGAAAAAAGGGTTTTCCCGACCCCCAAAAACCGGATGCGGACGCGATATAGCTTTTTAATTCGCACAGCAGATGTCGCCGATGGTCCTTCAAAATCGTTTTTCTCCGCAGAAAATAATAAAATCGGCCGGAAACGAAGAAATATTCGCATTTTTTTTCCGCTCAATGCGGGACTCGAAACTAGCAAACTCGCGTCGTAAAATCAACGCCTTTTTCTTTCGTCGTGGAAAACGAGAAAAAATACGCACTTACGACGCGAAATTAACTGACACGTCGGCAAAGACAAAAATCTAGTTCGACCGCAATTCGTTCTCGTTAAATAGTTGTAGTCAAAGTGTCAAGAAAGTCTTCTTAATTTAAAATGAAAAGTTTTGATAAATACAAAAACATAATAAAAATAAAAAATTTGTCTACTACTGACGTAAAACATTTTTCGATTCGGTTTTGTTTAACATAGCGTATGAAATATTTTTAAATGTGACTCATTTATAAAAGCAGAGTATTATGCGGCCTTTTGTTTCTTATTACAAAATTCCTCCTGCACAAAAATCGTTACTAAACGGTTTTGTTACTTTGGTTGATGGCGATGTTGTTACGGTTGACACGTCTTTGGATGAATTCCAGCTCATGTTTAGATGAAAATTTAGCACAAAATCAAAACAGACATACTTCAAAGCGAACTACTATTACATAGATCATTTTGCCATTTTTTCTCGTGCCATACTCAAAAATTGATTAATCGTGGTTTATTCATCTGAAAAAAAAAAATTTTAATAATTATTATATTTAAAAATAGCACATATCATATTGAATAATTATGTGAATGATATTTTTTTTTTTCAATTATTAAATTTCCATCGTCAATATGATTTCGATACAAAGTTATAAAAGCACGATAAAGACGCTTGATTAATTCCCATTCGCCCAAACCGCTATCCGAAAAACGATAAATTATCAAAGCGATTTCATATATTTAGCGACCACCAAAATCAATATCGAACGATTAAATCGACTTTTATACGTCTAATAACTAGATTATAGCGAAGATATGACGAGCGAATTACTTCGAAGCGTTTTAATAATTCGATTAAACATGGAGAACGGGGAGACGGGGGAACGGGGGACGAAGGCTGTCGTTTCGAAAAATTAATTCAATTTGGCGACGAAAATTTTTTTTCGTTATTCTCGTCATAATTGGAAAATTACCGTTTGGAAAAATTAATATTTCGAATTCGACGTTTATTCTTATCGAACGGACGGAGTATCATATTTATTTTCCGTTTATATTGTAAGACTGTTTTTTTTTTGTCTTTCGGAATGAACAGTCCGAAAAATAATTAATTGCAAAAATTCTACTATATATATATATATATACATATATACAGGGGAAAAATCTTCTCATGTTACTCTTCAATATATACGTGTAAATATGTGGCGGCATTAGAAGATATTTATAAGAATTTTCTCGTCGGAATTTTCCTTCTCCCGGTTCATTTTTCCTTTGATAGATATCTCAGAACGCCAATCCCGGTAAAAGCTCTTTTGTCTCGCAAGCGCCTTTGAATTGTTTGTGGATGATATATATATATATATATATATATATATATATATATATATATATATATATATATATATATTCTTATATGAATTGCCGAAAACGCAGGCCATTATTTCCAGACATTTTATTATATATATATTTAGGTGCACTTAGATTTGTGTGTACGTCGTTTGAAAATTTCGTAAAATTAATCGACCCCATATTTCTTAAGGACCAATTGTATAATGGATTTATAGTATTTGTTTTATTAACAATAATAGTTGAATATAATTATAAAAATATTTTGTATTTTTTTTTATTTATAGTATGATGTTTATAATTAAAAATATTTAGATATTGGAAATGAAAGTTT
Organism: Leptonema lineaticorne; assembly: GCA_024500535.1. Classification (NCBI taxonomy): domain Eukaryota; kingdom Metazoa; phylum Arthropoda; class Insecta; order Trichoptera; family Hydropsychidae; genus Leptonema; species Leptonema lineaticorne. The sequence continues at coordinate 14,636,663 of JANIJI010000006.1, forward strand.
ATATTTTATAAAAATGAATAATGATAAAAAAAGCCTTTTATCATTTTTCATTTTTAAATTATAACAATTTGAAGAATTTTAATACGTTTTATTTATTTTATGAAAACGAATGCTTGATATAAAGCGCAAATATATTTATTGCGTTCAACTCGATTGAAAATAAATTAAAAAATCATCAATGAAATTATTTAGGAAGCATACATTATTAAATGTATGCTTCCAACGTTTTCTCGTTTTTAAAATTCTCGATTATTTTATAATATCGTATATTTGTGCAAATTAATTGACAAAAAAAATATTTTCTATAAAACGTCATAAAACAGATCTTTTATCAAACGTATTTTTCGATTTCTTTTTAAATTCGAAATATGTAACATGTTATAGATAAAAAAAATATTTTCTACGAACTCATATAAACTTAATAAAAAAATAGTAAATTTCAAAAGATATGAAATTTATGAGAATACCCTTATTTTAAACGAGGCATAATTTTCGAATAATATATTTGTGAAATGTTTTAAATCAATATATAAATATATATTTTTGATATTAAAAGATTCTGTGAATAAGCTTAAATGAGTGACCTATATTTTATTTATAGATAAAAATAATATATATATATATATCTATTTTATTGTATACTTATATATTTTTTGAACTCAATTCAAAATCTCCGAGAATATTATAATAAAATTAATATTTACCGTTCTCATAAACAGAGAGATAGCGAATTTATTCTTTTAAGCAAATAAAAGTTTCGCAATATTTATTTTTCATCTTAAATTATACGCGTAATGTTAAGTCATTCTCGTGTTTATTTATTTATTCGTTCTGCTTGCACATAAATGACAGAAATATGCTGAAAAAGATTTTCCCTTGCATTTTCAGCAGTCTGTGCGTTCGCAAAATAAACCATTTTATTTTTGCGTGCGTTGTTTTATATGAAAAATTTCGAATATTTTTAATAATTTTATATTTTTCACTCAAATGAAATATATTAAAAAATATTACAAAATTCCATAAAAATCATTAATTTTAAATTGTCATAGCAAAAAATTTACGATATCGAATCAATGTTTGCTTTCAAATTTCGTCCATTTACTAATTGTTTGTTATAAATTTGGATCATATATCGTTTGAATCTTGATTTATATTATTTGAAATGAATGTAAAAACCTGTAAAAATTGTGTTTATATAGGAATGACATTCCTGGAATACGAAGCCGTTTGAATAAATTCCACATAAATTTTTCTGTTGTGTTGAAAATTAGAATAAAAGATCGCGTGGTGAAAACTATTAGTTTCAGCGATTTTGTAAGTTTATATTTATAGTATATATTTAAAATAAAATATCATTGAGATAACCTCAATTTACACTGATTGTTATACATATATATAATTTTAATGATTGAAATGTCGATGTTCAAAATCGATTATTTGATTTGAATAATGATAATAACAATCATAATAAAATAATATATAAATATTGCGAATGATAAATTAGCCGCAGATGACTGGAAATTTTCAATAAAAATGCAAATTAACCCATATATTATAAAAAAATATTATAATGTAATAGAGTCGAATATCCGATTATTATTATAATATTGTGATTCTTCATCACCGTCGTCGGTCATAAATTATTCAAGACTAACAAAATATTCGATCAATATTAACAATAATATTACAATATAACACAAACGAGATTATTGTTATTAGATAATGAAAATATTGAAGCGCTTAAATTTTGATTGATGGACTCGCTTATTAAAATTGAACGATTTCACCGCGGAAAATTCGGAAAAAAAGTTCAACTTATCGTTTGTTAACTTATATATATATATATATATATATATATGTGTGTGTGTGTGTGTGTGTGTGTGTATTATTGTGTTTGAAATTCGAAAAGTATGATTGATGGATATATAGACACGTTGCAGACTATAAAAAAAAAGTACATTGTATATTGAATAATTTAAGTCGGAAATGGAATTGTATTACAATATTATTTACAAGAGCAATCAATCAATTTTCATGATTTTCATTGTCTGTCTTATCGATTATCGCGCCGCTATTAACATTTGTAATATGTTACTCCTAAATTGGTTATCTATTTGTCATACCGTTATAAATTTATATTTTAGTATATAACACTGTGATCAAAAAGTAAGATGAATTTGTTTATAAAATGTAAATTATTTATTTATTCTTCCAAATCAATTTGATTCCCTTCAAAGTAATCCCTGTCCTCGAAACAGTCTTTTTTCGGTATAGCCTTCAAGACCTTCTTTGATTTGGTTTTCATCTTCTCAATAGTGTCAAAACGTCGTCCTTGCATTGATCTTTTGAGTTTGCTGAATAGCCAGAAGTCTCACGGAGCCAAATCAGGCGAATACAGTGGTTGCGGAACGATATGAACGAGTCACGAAGAACCAATGCAGTATCGTGATGAAATGTGTAACTCGAAGATAATTAAACTTTTAACAAAAATGTTATAGACAGTCCTACTAACCTAGGAAAAAAATACAATTTACCTACCTTCCTAATGATGTCCGAGAGTTTGAAATGACAATTTCACCTTACTTTTTGATCACAGTTTGCTTTTGTTATATTTCAGTTGATAATATTAATCCATCACAATTTAAGCAGACAGAAGTAAAATTAATTTAATGAAATTTTGCATTGTAATATATAATAAAAATTATAAAATTTATTTTATATTTGTTAACATATAATATATGGTATACTTGAACATATGTATATTTAATAAAAAGAGGTCCATAACCGTACATAGAAAATGCTCAATTTTGCGAAAGCAATCAGATTTATGACTCGTACATATGAAGAAATAAAGATATGGATATTATGGTAAAATTGCCATGGCCTATATATATATATATATATATATATATATATATATATATATATATATATATATATATATATATATATATATATTGGCGGCGAAAAATTTCAAGATTTTTCCTCGGAATTTTCCCACCACGAAAGTCCCAGATTATATCCCGTCACGTCTCGACTATCCTCATTTTTGCCCTTCTCTCGAGGCCTTCCATTCTCACTAACTACGCTTTTTGTCAGCGTCATTAAAATAATTGACCTAGAATTAATTCAGCAAATTCGTTCAGAATAATCGTGATCGAATCTAAAGATTATAAAAGCACTTTAAAATTCTGTATATTGAATATGTGCGGAATTAGCTGATTATAACAAAAAAAAACTTTTGTATTGAATGTCGTGCCATCTTTCAATTTTGCACCGTACTTTGCAAACTTACAAGAGATTCAAGAAGTAGGTCACTTTATAGGTAAGTTTATTTTTGCAATTTAATTGTGGCCAATCGTAAATTCGGATTTTTTTATTGCGGTTTTCGTGATCCCTTTGGAACTTTCGGTTAGTAGCCTAAACAAAAAGAACTTCACTGATAATAAAAAAGTACAATTGAAGGGAACGTCATTTGTATGTTTAAATATATATATAATGAAATTTGGCACAATATTTTTAATATAGTATATGTACTTTTAAATTTGATGAATAGCCAAAAGTCGCACGGAGCCAAATCAGGCGAATACGGTGGTTGCGGAACGATATGAGTCAAGTTTTTGGCAAAAAAGTCGCGAAGAACCAAAGCAATATGACATAGTGCATTATCATGATGAAGGAACCGAGTGTTGTAAAAACACGTGTAATTCGGAGATAATTAAATCTTTTAACAAACAGACAACAACAATCTAGGAAAAAAATACAATTTATTTGCCTTCCAGTTTTAAACGACAATTTCATTTTACTTTTTTATATTAGTAATATGTAAATTAGTAGAAAAACTATGCTGATAACATCTTTTCTTTAGCCTGATAGTAGATAACTAGATTTTAGCGTGTATAATCTATATGCCTATTATATAAAGTCTACGTATAATTTATGATTAAATGTTAAATTAAAAAAAAAATAGTACATTTTTAATTTAATGCATTTTTTTTTCATACAAAATAAATTACGCGTTAAAGAAAATGTTATAAATATGAGTGATTTTATTATTTTTATATCGTAATAACAGTTACAAATTTAGTCGCACGTATATCGATTCGTAATAAAAAAAAATTTTATACGACTATTATACGTAATATTTATACGAGAAATCAACCTTTCGATCGTCGAGAGTGTTAAAATAAAACAAACGTTTTTCTAGAAAAACGTCCCCTTTATTCATTACCACGTGTACACCGCATATTATATACAGGGTGTGTACGTGTTATCTTGTGTATTAAATCTTTTAAAAGGTATGGTATCTTTTGTGTTTTATATTTATATATAACATGTAGGAACACAGTATGACGCAACATGTCGGTTACTACGGTTACCCGGCTCAATATCCTCATCGAATTATCCCCATCAATATATCGGGTTAACCCTTTCGTGTCCTGAGGACCGATTTATTATTTATAATATACACACAAAATGTACTCGACGATACAAGGGTAATTTTAGAGAATATTGACGATATATATATATATATATATATATATATAGTAAAATGTCGATCAATTATAGTGCATTTGATGTCGGATAAAAATTATATTGATTTTTTTTATATATATATAAAATATATGAAGAAAATTAGGTTACGACTTATATTTTCAATTTTATCATTTCGATTCCAAAAATAAAAAAAATGGGTCAAAAGGAAGTCGACGAAAGGTGAATAAAATATTCGGAAGTTATACTGATAAAAATGAAGAAAAATATATTATGATATATTGAATATCAATCAAATATGAAAGGGGTGAAAAAAAAGTTTTATAAGTAGGTCAAATTCGATTGGATTTTATTGATAATTTATAAAATTAAATATCAAAATATTTTAATTGTATTTCATATTATTTGTTTTTTTTTTTGAAACGCAATGATAATTTACGATTTTATGTGTGCTATAAGCAAAATGAAATTTAAATTGAGGGTTGTTTTGGGATGTCGTAAATATGATGCGTCTTCTTTTTTTAATTAAACTTGATTTATACGTTCAATATGTAACATAATATGCGAGAAAAAAAAAGGATAAAATACATAAATTATATTATATGTTTTCATATTATATAATATTTCATAAATAAAATTCTTATGAGAAATGTGATCGAAATAAATTCAATATATTATATATATATAAATATATATAATATAATATGAATTCAATATAAAATAGTCGAAATAGAAAGAACAGTTTTCATTCATTATGTTTATTGTTTATTATACAAAAATATATATTATAATACAATATAAATGATGAAAAAGTAAGTACACACAGTTTTTTGGATTCGAGTTTCTTGCGTTTATCCGAATAACGAGTTCAATTGAAGGTTTGTTTTTGCTCGATCTCGATTTTATTTATTCTTCATCCCTCTAATGCTAGTTAATTAAATAAAATCTCTTATACCTTTCTCAATCGATCTTAGTTTAAGGAAATTTTTCTAACGTTCAATTCGTACAAATATACGTCTTTTAACTTGTTTACGATGCCAAAAAACGAATACAGAAGGTCCACGTTTAAAAAGAGTTATGTTGCTAGAAAATGTTAAAATATCCAAATACTCTGACACCTTTTTTTTATAATTTTAGTATTTGTATGCCATTTTAATTCTTTTTTTTATACAGAAATCGAGTATATGATAGAGTACATTTTAAAAATAAAATATTATTATGATCGAAATGTAAGGTGAAATTGTCATTTAAAACTTCTGTAAATTGTAATTTTTCTTCCTAGATTGGTAGGACTGTCTATAACATTTGCCAAGCGACTGTTTATCAAAAGGTTTAATTATCTCGGAGCTACATATGTTTTACAACTCTTGGCTCCTTCATCACGATAATGCACCGTGTCATACTGTATTGGTGCCGTAACCACCGTATTTGCCTGATTTGACTCCGTGCGACTTCTGGCTATTCGACAAATTCAAAAGGCCAATATAGGAACGACTTTTTGATACGATTGAAGAGATAAAAACCAAATCGAAGAAGTTTTGAAATAGATTTGGAAGAATAAATAAAGAATTTATATTTTATAAACAAATTCACCTTACTTTTTGATCACAGTATTATGTTCAATATATAGATATTTATTTATATCTCTTATGAAACAGTTAAATATTGTTATTCGAATTTCACTCTATCTGAAACGATAACGATCTCGAAGAACGTTAAATTTATTTTATATTAATTGAATCGAATTCTATTCGCACATCTAGATCTAGTATAGAGATTAGATAGTTCGTTCGCGAATAGTACGATTTGTATAAACACCTGCAACTTATTAGGATTCAGTGAATAGGATATTTCCCGTTGCCTCTGGATACGACCCATTTTCTTACAATCCGCTTTTCACATACTAAACAGCCTTCTCGGAAGTGTTGTTGTTGTTGTCGTTATCGTCTATCCATCGAATCTTATTTATTCTCAATCGTCTTATATCTTAACGTCATCAAAATGCATATATGCTAACGAGAACAAACATGACCTAGTAAAAATATTTATTATTACATCGTTGCATATTCATTTTAAATATTTTATACCCTTTGATAATATTTTATAGATATATAGATATTTGAATATAATGTTTTGACGTAAAGGGTTAAAATTTTATATTTTATATTGCATATATTTCGCGTTCTATATTCGTAATGTTTTTTAACGAGCCTTGAACTCGAGTTCGGTAAAACGTGAATCGTGTATCTTTTGAAATTTAACGTTTTTTTTTTTTGTGAACGACGTTACAACTGGATCCATTAATATTCTCGAGAATTTAGAATGTCATCCGTTCATATATTTATATAATATATTAAAAATAAAAAGTGCGCCGAATCGAATAAAACAATTTCATTTTTATATTTATATCAATATAAAATGTATAGGCAAATCAAATTGCATCAAAAATATTATTTCTATATAAAAATATTTGACATATTATATTTTATTACGACATTATATTTCCTTCTGTATATAATATTTTCACTTCTAAAAAAAACTAGAAAAAAAATCAGGACATCCATTATATGATATATTATATATAAAACTGTCGACGACATTTTTTTTGTTCCTTTACTTTTAGCGGAATATAATAAACCGATAACGATAACATAATACATTCATAATGTTTTTATCCACATTTACTATTTGTGTGATCTAGCATTTTGTCTAGATTCAACATCATATAATCTCGCTCACTTTACTAATGCCAAAAAGCCCGAAAGGATTATTTCGGCATCACATCGGATACATAATATTTTGCTCTGAATTTATTTTATAGACTTCATATTTTATTTTTCTATTTTTTTTTTACCATTTTCATCTGCAGTCGAAAAAGAACAAAGCAAAAAAAATCAACATTAACATGAAAGAAACATTTGTAAAAGTGAAGGTTTTTTTTGCATTATTTACGCGAGCGAAATTTTCGTACGGAAAATTCCTTCACATTTTCCGTGTAAAGAAAAAAATGAAATAAAAAAAGGCGTATGTCGATATAGTCGCACCAGTTGTAATGATATGTAACGTCTTTTACATATTACGACAATATGTTTTGTGTCTTTTTTTTTCTATTATATCATGAAAAAGTTGGAAATTGATAAGCTCTTGTCGTAGAATCGCTCGAATGTGAAATATATCGTTTCTGGTGAGAATAAGTTTTCAGAGCAATTCATAACTTATATTCTGAAAGATATTTTCAGTATATATATATATATATATATATATATATATATATATATATATATATATATATATATACAATATATATTCTTCGTTCGTATGAAGATTTATTATCGAGGAACTTCTTAAATTTATATATAATATGTATCTAGATATGTTGACGGAACGAAATCGGTATTATAACTCAAAATTTTTTGATATTTTTATTACTATTATCGAAGATCGTTTTATATATTCAATTCTCGCAAAAATTTATAAAGTAGAACCAATTAAATTAAATATGATATATTTATATAAATTGAAAAATATGATAGTGTGATTCAAGTTGTTATAACAAATTTTGATATTATATTATTATATAATTCATTCATGTGTTGTTTTAAAAATAAACCACCTGTTTACCAATTATGCATCAAAAAATATTCGATAAATCAAAAATTATTATACGTAATTTTAGTTTCATACCATATTAGTTTGACCGCGCATATATCGCGTGAACTTTCACTTTTAACGATCTAAAAATTAAATATTACTTCAATGTTCTAGTTTTTCACATTCAACATTGGATATAATGTCATAATTTTAGAATTGTGTAATTTTTATAAGACACAAACTTGTTGTGGGTTGAAATATACTTTATAAAAAAAATAATTATTAATGTACTTTAGGCACAAATTATGTCTTTATATATAATATATAGTATAATTAGTATATGATAATTATCAATTTATATAATTCATTATTTAACAATGAGAAAACGATGTTTAACTTATAGTTTTTTTTTTAAACTAAAGTGAATTTGTTTATAAAATGTATTTTTTATTTATTCTTCCAAATCAATTTCATCCTCTTTAAAGTAATCCCCATAGAACACACCTCTGTCAACGCTTTTTCCGGTCCTCTCCGCATTGACCTGTCGAGTTTGCCGATAAACCAGGAGTCGCACGGAGCCAAATCAGGCGAATACGGTGATTGCGGAACGATATGAGTCGAGTTTTTGTCAAAAAGTCGCGAAGAACCAATTATTGTGATGAATATATTAAGAGTTGTAAAAACACGTGTAACTCGGAAATAATCAAGCCTTTTGATGAACAAATGCTTGGCAAACGTGATTAACAGTCCTACCAACTTAACAAAAAAATTACAATTGACCTGCCTTCCTAATACCCGGAAGTTTTAAATAACAATTTCACCCTACTTTTTGATTACAGTTGTATATTATATAAATCGAGTTAAAATTGAAATAAAATATTATGTTGATAATAAATATTATTATAATATAATAATGCGAGTAACCTTTATAATATGAAAATGATACATGTTAACAATATTGTGGTACTTTTCTACTGATAATAGTAAATAGGTCAAAGTTATTATTCAGTATTATATTTAATACATAAATGTTATACTATTTGAAATATAATATATTGTACAATTTCCTGTACAATAATGTCGTACTGAGATCTTTTGCTATTTTATTGAAAATACTTCAATATAAAATTTAATTTTAAAATTCTCATAATATTAGTATTAAATATATTATTTTATATAAAATTATTATGCAAATATTTTAATGTGTTGTAATAGAAAATGAGACGGGTTATGAATATTTAATTATCTTTTATACATCATGGCCAGCAGGTCACGGGTTTCAATCAAATAACACTCATAAAGCTTTTTTTCTCTATTGTTGAACAATTAATATTTAAAGGTTAAGCATTAAATTATAGATTCAGTTCTGAAATTAAACGATTTTATTTTAAGAGAATTAATAATATTTTTCTAGTATGGAAATTATTCTGCTCGTGGGATGATATATATTTTTCAATATAACTTTTTTATTTTCAGTATAATTTAAAGTTAACATATAAATTTTATCACAAAAAAAATAATATTTGTTATCGACGATTTAAAAACAATGAACTGGCAAAAGTTTACATTTCACAGCAAGTGTATTATTTATTTCCGTACCCTTTTCACGGTTTATACATTTTGAATAAGTTGTTTATTGGGTTCGAAATCGATTTCGTATCCTTTTCCATTGTCGAACATGTCGACAGGACCCACGAAAGGATAAAATTTGAACGCAAATATTTACACGGCAACCGTTCAAACTATAATATCAGACCTTCGATGAAATATTACACTGGAATTTATAAATTTGCTTATTTATCGATTTATATTAAATATATGCGTTTCATAGTAACCACTGTTAACTGCTCGCGAACAAGTTTAGATACATTTATCTATTCAGATGTTTAGATAAATGAACGACTAGAATAACAACAACACATGTCGCTGACCTCAAGAAGGATAACGGGAAATTATAATAGTTTATAATTTTTTATATATATAATGAAAACACTTATAATTAAAAATATGTAATATAATGAAAAAAAATCATACTATACTATAATTTATTTAAGGCTCGTTTTCATGAATCATACAATGAAATGAATCATTTGATATCATTGTTCGTATATACATATTTATTTTATTATATATATATATATATATATATATATATATATATACAATTTAAATGTACGTATACATGTATATAAACATGAAATTATTATTTAACATACGTCTTTGACGAGTGAAGTTCAGCAAGGCAATTTTGCTCGTTGTCAACATCAATAATTCAGACACGTATCAAGAATTCAACCTTCAATTTGCGTATAGTATCAGTTTAATGAACTGATATGCGGTAAATGTCGATGAGATTTTCAATAATTATTTCCAATTAAAAATGTTAATAAAAGTAGCGAATTAAAATAATTATAATTATTATAAATAATTATTTTCCATTTGCAAATAAAGACTGAATAAACATGTCGCTGTTGCGTTATTACAAATAATAATAGGAAAAAAATAATTTTTAATATATTGTGACATATCATTGAAAATGAAGAATATAATTTATATTTGTTTCGCAATACTTTAGTTACTTACGGATAAAATGTGTCAATGCTTAATTATTTACTCTTATAATATAACAATAAGACGTTGTTAATATATCGAATACTTGTCACTTTCTTTTTTTGAACATGTGTTTTTTTTTAAATGTAAATTTATGTCTGTCAATTTTAATCGTGTATAAATATAATCTATAAAGCATCATTTATTGCAGATATGATCAACTATTTATAAAAACTAAATTATTCAAGTGTCTATAATCTGATATGACATCACGGGTTTCTTTTATACGTTCTCATTTTCGGATTATAGATTGAGTATATCTGGTTTATGAAATATCTATGTACTCATAGAGTAATATGATAAAATCTTTTGTATTGATGTTTGTTTATAACATGTTTTGAGTGTGCTTTGAATCGTTGAAATACGATTTCGATGAGGAGACAGCAAAGCGAAATTCGTAGAAAAGAATCTAGGATATAAATTTTTCTTTGAAAATACGTTAGTGGGATTTTTATATTGTATTTAAATTTCCGTATAAATGACGATGGTATTATATTCTGAAAATTATTTTATATATTTTGAAATTGTTTCAATATATATTTTTATACACTAATAATGTAAGATATTTCTTTTGTTGTATTTTTTTCTATGTTCAATTTATTTATATAATATTTTCCAAAATACTTAACTCGCAAGATAGTCAAGAACTATCCATATTCACTGATAAATGCGAATCGATATCGTAATATGTATTTTTTTTTCTAGAATATACATATATAAATTTTTTTTTCATTGAAGAAAGGACGCATAATACTCGTTCTTCGTACCCTTTTTACGACTTCCTTCACAAACTTCCACGAAGAAGAAAGAATACACAATTCGAATGTAGGTTTATTACCGTATTATTCTCTTTTTTTTCGCATATAGTACCTCTCGAACAATCTTTCACAGTCATGTCGCAAGAAGAAGAAAAAAAAATACAGAAAATAGACAGCCCCTTCCTGCCAAAGCGCCGAAACGACTCCGGTGAAAGTTAATATATTGTCCTTATGTGAAAGTCTATATGACACACATACACACACACTATATATATATATATATATATATATATATATATATATATATATATATATATATATATATATATATATATACATGAATATATGGAAAATGTAAGCGAGAAAATGGGGTGGGGTTGTGTTTTAAGCATTCGTCTTTCAAGATATAATGCGTGTGTGCGTAGAAAAGAAAACACGTGTCAGCGAAATTTTCCTTGGGCATCCGTGGAAAAGTGGTAACCCGTGGGAAAAATCGTGGAAAACCTCGGTACGCTCGTACCAAAAATTGTCGCCCATAAAAATAGATTTATGGTGTTCGAGAAAAGCCACCGAAACCGCTTTCGTACGAAAGTGTGCGGCGCGACGAGGAGAATGGGGTATATTTGGACATGTCGTCAGTATTACGCTCATATATTATTTCTTTGTTTGTTTTATTATATTTTGATTTAGTCTATTTTTTTCTCTTAAAATTATATTTATTTTTAATCGATAATTTTATATATTTTTATAAAATACTCTTGGTTCTTTCATCACGATAATGCACCGTGTCATACTGCATTGGTTCTTCTCGACTTTTTTGATAAAAATTCGACTCATATAGTTTCGCAACCACCGTATTCACCTGATGTGGTTCCGTGCAACTTCTGGATAATTGGCAAACTTAAAAGGCCAGTACGGGGACGACGCCGTTTTGACATGATTGAAGAGATAAAAACCGAATCGAAGGTGTCAAAGGCTATACCTGAAATAGACTATTCCGACTGTTTCGAGGAGTGGAAGAAGCGTTAGCAAAAGTGCATTTTATCGAACGTGGATTACTTTAAGAAAATTAAGAGAATGAAATTGATTGAGAAAGAAAGAATTTACGTTTTGTAAAAAAATTCACCTTACTTTTTGATCTCAGTGTTACGTCCAAATGTATCCACATTTACTATAAAGCGTCGTATAACGTGTATATAAACCGATGTGCGGTAACCGTTGTAACCGATAATGAAAAAAGAAAGAAAATCGTGTAAAAGAAATCGTCGACGGAAAAATAGTGGAAAATTTCGACGATGTTTCGGACAGAAGAAAAATAGTCGATTTCACGCGGCGTGAGCATCGCGAAAATCTCTCGGGGAGTTTTTCCGTGTAATTGTTTGAAACTTTTGTACGATTGCTATTTTTTTATTATTTCAAGAATTAATATGTTTTGTGTGTATTATTTTTATTATTTTTTATATAAAATGCTAATAACAATCATTAATCACTAATTTTTATATATTAATAAAAACACTCTATTTAAATCTACTATTGGTATTTTTAATGTAAAATATTAAAATTCAAATGAAAGATTTTTGCATAATCATATGATTTTTATTATATTTTTCAAATATTTTCTTTGTTTTTTTTTTCATCTTTATAATGAGTTTAATTTATATATGTGTATATTAAAAATCAACAGTGATATATTTTATATGATATATTAAAATTGAAAATGAATCAATTTAAGCGTATTAAAAAATATTACATAATGTATATTATATAATATTTTAACAAGATAATATTATTATATTATAATTTAACGATGAATCATTATTTTTCCTAACATTTTATATAAATATAGAACGGTTAAAAATAACGATGTCGAATGGATTTTTTTTAATCTAAAAAAAATATACTTTAAAAATTTATATAATTTAAAATTATTTTTAAATATTATTTTTATATGTTATATAAAATTTTTATACGTAATAATAAAATATATAGTTAAATATTTTTTTTGAATCACCGCGTACGTGTATTAATATATATGTATATAAATATAATATAAGGATTTATTTTGAAACTTTTTTTGTTGTTTCAAAAGTGTTTTCGCATACGTATAGTTTATCTGCTAGACTATAAACAAAGTTTATATATATATATATATATATATATATATATCGAGGATTTTCGCATATATTTTTTCATAATATTCGTACGCGTTCAAAGATGATATCTTCGACTTTTATATGTAGTCGACAAATTTACGACGTTTTCGACGGTAAATCGACGCAAATGCGAGAACAAAGTCGTTCGGTGCAGATTATGACATGGACAGAAACGATTCACTCGGCGCACATCAAAAACGGTTCTACGACGCTTCGACAATATCTACGATTCGTGGAACATTATTGCAGTAGTGTGTTATAGTTTTTTTTATTTTCGCGATGGAATTTGTCGGTTTTACGTTCGAAATAAAAATTGGAAATATATATAATACATTTTTTTAACTATATTTTCAATTGAAAATTAATAATAATCAAAGTGTTTTAAATTATTCTCATATTATACATGCATACATATAAAATAAAACCTATTTTATAGATTTAGAAATCAAACTGTTTCCATACTTGTACGTATTATGTTAATAAAATATGCGTTAACTTTCAAGTTATTGCAAAAAAAAATATTTCATTTATATGCAGCGGTTCCCAACCTTTTTTCATTAGTGTAACCTTTTGGCTGGTTGTCTCCTTAGTATGAACCCCTAACATATATATATAATTTTCAAATTATTTTTCGCGTACCATAGGTTGGGAACCGCCGATTTATAGTATAGTTTTTTATAATATTTATGACACTGTCAATAACATTATAATTGATTGTTTAATTTATATAAAATATTTTTAATACAAAATTATTTAATATAGTATTTTGGTTTAAAATATCACTAAAATAAATTAAAAACAAAATCATCTCTAGCAGTATAAATACTAAATATTTGATTTAATAATATAAAATTTATGAATTAAAATTATATATTATTAAATATATGTAATTGCTTGAATTTTATTTTTCTAGAATTCATTAGTACTTATTTTTCGAATGAAAAAATTCATTAATCATGTATACGGGTTTCGTATTCATATTATCATATGAAATTTCTAGAATTTTGTAAAGTTAATTGAGCTTTAAATGAAAATACTTTGGACGTTTTTCCATTCATTATCTTGAATGAAGTATTCGATAGGAATTTTTGAAATTGCGGCAAACGTATGATGTAATTCGAAAACTTTTGCAACTCTTTTCAGTTGATTAACTTCGATATTCTTTAGATGTATATATATTTATAAATACGATATTATTTTATAAAATTTATTTAATTTTTTAAATCATTGAAAATATTTTATACGAAAACTTGATTATTCGTTTGCTAATAAAATCAATATGTATTTTTATATTAAAGCAGTTCATCTGTGAAATGAAATTTTTATTCCGAGTCTGCGAAATATCACTCATCGTTTGAATACTAATAATTTAAACAGAAAACTTTATTTTATTATATATTTTTTTTATATTTCAGTTCAATGTTTCAACATTAATGCTATAATTAGTGATTTTTGTTAAAGCGTATTTATATATATAAATATAATTTAAATTTTTTACATATTTTTAGTTTTGTGATTGACATCATTTTGGTATATACAATATTATCAAAAATATAATTAAGTAGTTTAAATAATAAACTGAAATGTAATTTTAAATTTAGAATAGTAAATAACATTTTTTAAATAAATATCAAAAAATTTTCTTTTTATATATTATATAATATATAGAAATTCGTCAAGCTTTTGATTTCTAGTATAAACAGTAAATATCTATTAAATATTCGACGAAAGAGAAATTCCTTCAACGCATTCATAAATCAAAAGTGAGCGTTTGATGTTAAAAAGAAAAATATTAGAGTTAGTGTTGAAAATAGAAAAATAGAATACATTAAATTTTCCTATTTTTATTTTTTTTTTGCAATTGTTCGTGTTTTGTTAGTTGAAATGGTCCAGTTAAGGGAATTCGGTGCCAAAATTTCTTCACACCAATTAGTCAATTTTATATTAGTTATCGTATGAAAATATCATATTTTCCGAAGAATTTCCGAATAATATCAAACTTTTTTTTCATCCTCGACATACATGCCCTTTGTGTTCAGTTTTAACGATTTTCCTCTGAAGTTATTGTCCTTCGTCCTGTCGACACGTTTTTCATCGCTTTTCTTTGTGCAACTTTTGACCGCTTATTTGCCATATATTTATTATATATGTTTTATACGAAATTATTTTTATATTTAATTATATATTTAAATTATTATTACATATATTGAAAGTATATATTATGATAAAAAAATATTTTTATTGTATTAAATGTTGCTCGAAATCACAGTATATAAAAGTTTTGAAATATATATATATATATATATATATATATATATATATATATATATATATATATATATATATATATATATGCGAAACATATATATTTAGATTTCCGTTTATTTAATGGATTGAAATATTTAATGTTGTGTAAAATCTTCAGTTTTTTTCCCAGTCATTAATATCGTGTCTCGAATGTGACATTACAAATTTTCTTATTTTTCAGCGTCGCTTTTATTAAATAATTACGATCGTTTTGTTCAGATAAATATATACGAAAAAATTCGACGCGTTCGTTTATTAAAATACGCGATTAATCAATGTTTATATTATAGATATTTTTTTATTTACTGAAACATAAATATATAAAGCTAAATTTTTAAAAATGAATATAAAATTTTCATATGCTAATCGTAAATGATATTAAGTTGTCACGTGTCATTTATGAAATATACGACGTAATATAAATAACTTCATATAAAAGAAATCACTATTTCTATTATAAAAAAATACGGTTTTTTTAACAATAAAATAATTCATGCGTGTATATTTTCTCTTGTGCAATATTTTATTCTCGCGGTAAAAAAAAAACGCGTCGTTTTTCTTTTCAGACGAGCGTGAAAGTAATATAATGACAATGAAAAATAAAATAAAATATAAAACTCGTACAAAAGGGGGGGGGATGAGTCCAAATATGCCACACCCTCGTAAATCATACTCGCGTGAAAGAATTGTATATATATATATATATATATATATATATATATTTTTTTTTTTTTTTTTCTATCTGCGGTCGCAATTTGTTACAATTTCGGCAATTGTAAAATTCGAGGACATCGATGAGGACGTTATTATTATTTTTTAATTTATTTAATTATTATTATTTTGATTTATTTTTTTGTCCCATAATTTAGACAATAAGGAAATTACAATTAAACCGGTAATAAATTAATCAGTCTATCTAGGTCGGAATTGTCTTCAAGTTTTGTTGAGATGATTTATATTTTGCAGTATGAAGTTTATGAGTTCTTTTATATCTATTGAAATAAATTTACGAATTGAAAATTAAAAATAATATACATTAATTTTTGTTGGTAAATTTAAATAACTCTATCTTTATGTGATATATTTTTTTTAATATATAAAATATACTAATGTGATCAAAAAGTAAGGTGAAATTGTCATTTAAATCTCTCGGGCATTAGAAAGGCAGGTAAATTGTATTTTTTTTCCAGGTTGGTAGGACTGTCCATTTTCTAAGTGCCTATTTGTCAAAATGTTTAGTTATCTCCGAGTTACACGTGTTTTTACAACAATTGGTTTCTTCATTGAGGAGATAAAAAACGAATCGAAGAAGGACTTGAAAGCTATACCGGAAAAAAACTATTGCGACTATTTCGAGG
The DNA here is from genome assembly GCA_024500535.1 of Leptonema lineaticorne. Lineage (NCBI taxonomy): Eukaryota > Metazoa > Arthropoda > Insecta > Trichoptera > Hydropsychidae > Leptonema > Leptonema lineaticorne. The sequence goes on from JANIJI010000006.1 coordinate 14,653,934, forward strand.
ACTGGAAAAAGCATTGGCAAAAGTGGGTTTTATCGGACGGGGATTACTTTGAAAGGGATGAAATTAATTTGGAAGAATAAATGAAGAATTTATAAACAAATTCACCTTATTTTTTGATCACAGTTATATAATGAGTTGATTCTTGAAGGAAAATGTTATAAGAAAAAATATATAGTTTGATAAAAATCCACCTGCTGAGTTTTTGATCATGAAATCTGTTGCACATATAACTGATGAACCATCGCAGGTGTATATTTATTCAATGAATATACGCAAGAAATTGTTACAAGGCGCAGGTAACATATTTATAAACGTGATAAACGATGGAATAGTCGAGTTTCAGATAATTATATTGCATCCCGCAGTCTTTACGGTTCAATATTTAGAAATTTGCGCAAAAAGCGTTTTATTTATCGACGTCGTTTATAACGTTTATTAGCTTCGGTGGCGATAAATTGTTCAATAAAAACAAAGCGCGTCTATAACGAGTATCGGCTATAGCGAGCCGTTTTCGTTCGTTTTATCCGTAAACACGGTAACTATTTCGAAAAATCTTTAACGAGCTATTTTTATTGTTAGCAATATATATATATATATATATATATATATATATATATATATATATATAATTTTAAAAATTGACTTAAGATTTTAGAAAAATAAATAATAAATCATTTTAATCAAGAAATTTGTATTATTAATGAATATTTTGCTTATATTGTCAGAATTAAACTCAAAATGAAATTTATCAACATTTAAGGATTAATTTATAGAAATTAATCTCAGAAGAAAATTTTGAACTTTAGAAGAATGATAAAAAGATTTATTTAAGCAAAATTGATATTTTATATTATATTATGGTTTATAATATTAAACATATAAATAATTTGAAATTTCAACTTGTTGCTTGTAATTCATATATGAATTTCATTTTTTGCGAGTACTCAATTATTTTCTATAGGTCGCAATTTTTGGAACTTGGAAAAATTAAATAATTTTATATATATATATATATATATATATATATATATATATATATAATATAATGCTCATAATCGTATCCTTTATTGAAGTTTTTGGGGTACGAAGGAGAACCGTCGTAAAATATGTTGCGATTTTACGGTCAAAATCGTCGGACTTAGATTCGTACACGACGAAGATTTTCTCGGTCGTAAAGCGGACCGACCCCACTTAATCAATTGACTCGTAGGGTTTGACCATAGCGCGATACTCGAAAAGTCAAGGCAAAGGTCGGCGACGTCGTGACCCTGGCTGTGGTCCTTTAGAATCACGGTCGTCGACCTTTCCTACCCGCGAACAGTAAATATGGTAACACTTTACGATCGGAAAACTCGTAAATTCTACTCACGCGTCACTGTACAAACACACGCACACACATACACACGCACGCGCCGCGGGAAAATCTCGGCGACGTGAGTTTTTTCATTCGCGGTATCTTTTCACGTTGCGTCCCCATGAAAATGTTGACTGATGCGTAATAAGGGTTGACCGCATGTTTAGGCACTTTCAAATTTTCCTTATTGATATATAACGCACGATTGATTTTCTTTTACGCATATTTATATATGTATATATTTCCAAGTGTTATTGGATTGGCAATTGACGTTATATATTCAATAAAAATATATATACAATTTTTATAGTATTTATTATAATGTTCATTAATTTTTCAAAAATCGAAACATTGTTTTTTGTTTGTCGTATGATTTCTAAAATAAGCAAACAAGCATATTTTGTAAAGTGGACACTAAAATTACATTCGACAAAATTTGTCTTTGATATATATATATATATATATATATATATATATATATATATATATATATATATATATATATATATATATATTAATTTTAAAATATGTTTGTGTCATAATTCATTTAAAAACAAATATTTAAAATTATATAATATTGTTGTAACACTGTGATCTAAAAGTAAGGTGATTTATTTTGGTTTTTATCTCCTCAATCGTAGTTAAAATGGCGTTCTTACATTGGCCTTTTGATTTTGCTGAATTGCCAGAAGTCGCACGGAGCCAAATCAGTCGAATACGGTGGTTGCGTAACGATATGAGTCAAGCTTTTGGCAAAAAAGTCACGAAGAACCAATACTGTGTGACATATAGAGTGCATTGCCGTGATGAAGAAACCAAGAGTTGTTAAAGCACGTGTAATTCGGAGATAATTATTAAACCTATTTACAAAAAGACGCTTGACAAATATTATAGACAGTCCTACCAACCCAGGAATAATTACAATTTACCTGCCTTCTTAAAGCTCGGGAGTTTCAAAAGACAATTTCACCTTACTTTTTGATCACAGTAGTATATATATATATGATATGTGTGTGTATTATGTATATATAAATATATTTGTTACGTTGCTTTTAAGAAAAAGTTTCATCCTTTCGTTGTAAAGTTGCGTTATTATTCGTCGCTTATACGCTTTTCGTATAAAACGAAGGATTCGCGGACGAAATCTTCTTCAAAAAGGATTAAGGTCCTCGCTTGCGTGAGACACGTGTTGGCCGTTAGCATCAAAAATACGACCGTGAACACAATGCGCGCCCTTCGGCCGCAAACGTTCGTTTTGAAAATTCACCGTTGCCGCCGAATTTTCGCGGATTTTCCGGGCGACCGTCGGAAAATAACCATTAAAATAACTCTTATAAAAGCGCTCGACGATTATGAAGTCGCCGTATATATTTTTTACTATTTTGTTACCGCAAAGTGGGACATTTAAGTTGAGAACCATCGTAAATTTTAAATATGCCGGAATTGTTGTATTTCTTTTTCGTCGAAAATGTAACTTGTTCACAAAAGCTATTGTATTACTTACTATATTTTTTTAATTTTATAAATTTTCAGGATTCTAATTTAACAAAATGTATGTTGTTTGTGTTTTTTGAAACGATTGTCGCGAAATATTTAATTTACCTTTAGTATTCTCCTTTTTTAAGTGGGACATATCAAATGAGAAGGTTTAAATAATTATTACGTATGTTATATAATAAATGTGCCCCTTTGAATACGCAATAATTCTCTTTGTATTATAAGGGTTGAAAATGTTCGTGGCGTACTTTGTGCAATCGTTTCAAGCATTTAGTGGCACGCAATGTGTTTATTTTTAATGCATGTGAATCATGGGGATTTTCATTTAACTATAATAAATTTTAACTCGTACAATGTTAAAATAGAAAATTTAATTTTATGTGTTAATTATGTTTCGTGTTATAAATTATTTTGTTGTACGTTTGTTTACATTCAAACTGCTTAGAGTTCTATTTCGATACTATATAAAAAAAACAACGAATTTCATTATTAGATTCTAAAGTTGTGATACAAACGGGTTATTTTTTTTTGAAATAATCATGATCACGTGCAAAATATTTTTCTTTTTTTTTATAAATTATTATATTTTTATGTCAAGAACAATGATGTTTTTAATTTTCCGCGTTATTTACCAAGTGTATTATTGCTAATATCGTGGAATGGGTGGCGCGTTAAAAAAAAGAGTACACTATTTATATAGCGGAAAAAAGGGGGACGACATCAATTTCAGTAAATAAACACACACGTTCCGAAAGATAAACGGGACCAAAAAAAATGGGAATAAATCGAGGGGGGACATTTTAGTTTCGGATGACGCGTTTTTTGCAAAATATCGGATGTCGTCCGGATATTCGAGCTTATATCGGTCGAGCGAAACGCGAAAAGAATAAACAGAAATCGTTTTCTTTTTCTTTAAAAAAAAAAAACGCGTTAAAAGTGGGTAAAATCTAAGATAAACAAAACGTCGTCAACGGAAAAAAAAATCTCTAGGAAAATAAAAAAAAATGAAGGAAAACCCCGAGAAAAATAATAGAGAAGTTCGACATCGGCGACGCAACGAAGCGTTCTCAAAATGAAAGAAGGCAATCAAGCAGCAAAGAAAAGATAAAATTCTACACTTCTACTATTTGTATAAAGGCGTTCTATTTATGTAATGTATTACATCGTTTATTATGTTATATATATTACATAATAATGACGTTTTCTATGTACACGGTAATAGTATTGAAATGTAGATTTTTCATATTTTATCCTTAGATGATTCGGTTTTTAATGATTTTATGAACATTTTTCAAAAAAATCTTATATGAATTTTTGTCATAATGTTATAAAAGATTGTCAAAAAAAATTAGTAAATTTTTAAGGAAGACTAAATTTAAATGCAAATTACATTCTCAAAAAAAAATTAAGATATATGAAAAAAATCTTTTTTTTATTTATTATCAGAAAAGTTATTAAATTTTAAAGCCTATAAATCATATCAATTTATATATTTCAATAACTAAAGAATGTAATGAATGTATATATTATTATTATATTCCACTTGTATAAAGGTTAATTATAAAATAATAAAATTTCAAATACAAATCGTTATATTTTGAGTGTATTTTCGTCTCATTTATACCTAAAACTATAATAAAAAAAAATGAAAATATAATAAAAAAATGTATGTCATATCAGATGACCTGAAAAAATAGACCCAGTTTTTAAATGGTACTTTCTCATGTAACATTGATATGAACGTCTTGAAAAATGGGCAAATTAAAAATAACAAATACTGTTATTTTATAATTTTATTTTTTATATATATAAATATAATATAATTTTATTTCAAATTATAATAATTTTCTGCATCGATTTCACATATCACGATATTTCTTATTTATTCACAAGTTACTGTGAAAAAAATGGCCTATTTTCATGTTACAATTATAATTATACATCGCACCCCTATTTTTTTTCCCATTAAAGTATTCACGTCATTCTGTAATTATCATTAATGATTCAGTCGAACCGCACACACTGAAATCGAATCGTGAATTTAAGTATTGTAAAATAATTGAGTATTGTGAAAAAAATAAATAAATAAATATCCTCTTCTAGTAAGCGTCGACACAATTAAGGGTTTCGCGATAAGGGGATGTGATTCGTCTCTAAGGGATTCTTCTTGACCCGCAGCCCGTCACTTTCAGTCGGCCTGTGTGTGGGTTAGAAACGACGCTTTCGCCAGGGGTTGACAAATTAGAGGCCGTTTCATTGACGCCTATGGCATTCGGCGCTTTTGCCGCGGGTGTCATTCACAATGGACGTGCTTTAGACGCGGACGAAACAGAAAACGTCATTTGTCACCGGTTCTACTTTACTTTGTGTCTATATAACTATATATACATATATATATATATATATATATATATATATATATATATATACTATATTTTAAACGTATCCCTTTGTGATAATATTAAATTCACTAAATTAAATCGATAACATTATAGGTTTTTTTTAAATTGAAATTTCGTTCGATATCTAATTCAGAAGTGTTAAATTAATTATAACATTATATATAGTAAAACTTTACTTTCATACAAAATATTTTATTTTATTATTGAAAATAAAAATTTAAAATCAAATCATATAAATTAACCAAAGAATTGAAAATTGTCGTTATATAATATTAATTTTTGATAGACAATAATATGAATAATTGGCACATTTTTTTTCTAAACGTATTCTTATACAATATAAATAAAGTTTACGAGCACAATTCGACAAAGTTGTATAACAATTGTTAACAATTGATGGCATCCTGTTATTTAAAGTACATATCGTACAAAGTAACTACGTACATATGAATGTCTAGTTCAAGTGCAGTTAAAAGTGCAGAATGTTATTTCATAATTATATATATATATATATATATATATATATATATATATATATATATATATATATATATATTATATAAATCATAAAATTAATCCTAAATAGACTGATATTAGAAAAAAATATTCATCTTCTAAAATTTAACTTCTCCGCATTGGCTTTTTGAGTTTGTCGAATAGTCAAAAGTCGCACGGAGTCAAATCAGGCGAACACGGCGGTTGCGTAACGATACGAGTCGAGTTTTTGGCAAAAAAGTTGCGAAGAGTCAATGCAGTATAACATGATGCAGTATGACGCATGGCAAATATTATAGACAGTCCTACCAACCTAGGAAAAAATACAATTTATCTGTCTTCCTTCATACCTGGGAGTTTTAAATGACAATTTCACCTTACTTTTTGATCACAAGTAGTATATAATTTTTAATATTGCTTGTAACTTATATTATATGTATATTAAATTATTATACATCGATATATCCATAAACCTTTACTCTTTATATTGTATATATATATATATATATTTTGTTCGATAGGACAGAGAAAATTTATAGCCATGTTTCGCGAACCATTTCCATAGAAAAACCTATCGAATAACCTTATATGTCGTTTTCAGTGAAATAATTGTAAATATTTTACTAGGATATACGCTTATTTGTGGTGGAAAGAATTATGGACGATTCGTTTAAGTATTTTACAAACATATAATTCATGTATAATATAAATGTAATAGATTTTTTTTTTGGTACATGAAAGTTGTCGGTTAAAAAAGACTACAAATACTCGCATATTTGTATATATGGCGATGTTGTGAATAAATAAATAAAATAAACACGTCGTTTTTTCTTATACATGATCGCATACTGGTAAACAAATATACGTCAATAATAATAATAATAATATAAATAATATATAATCGCGTATATTTTGTAAAACTTTTATATTATTTATATTTATAAGTATATAAAGCACTTTTCGCAAGTAAATAAAAATGTACGGAGAAAAAAAAGCAATGAATAAATTTAACAATAATGTCGAATCGATTGCCGCAGAATTCTTATAATGTGTTGTATAAACGTCTGCGCGTATTTGAATGGATGGCCGCAATAAAGTTTAAGCGTTGTGATTTTATGTATGCGAAAGAGCGATCGAACTTGGTGTGAATCGAATGAAAAAATTGAACAATTTTCAATGTTTCATTTATTTAATCAAAATTTGAAATGTTTAATAGTGTATAACGGCGATACGGAATATTTGATGATTGGTAAAATAAATTCGGTAATTTTTTGATCGCACCAAAAATGCGAAAATCCCGTCGGCAATGTGTCGACGAAAGTGAAAGCCTTTTTCGACCCATCTCTACTAGACTATATCTTTCCGTTAGCATAAACTCTATACATTAGATAGTTTTATATAGATTCGAGTATTCGACTCTTATGTGTATAAAATAAGACCGTGAACTCGACGACGACCGGAAGCGCTTTTCCCAATGGAAAGTCGCCGTTGGAAAAGCGATTTTTTTTCCGTCGGTCGCGACAATTGATTCATTTCGACGTTTTTCATTCGACGAAATTCGTTGACGAGGGTTCGATCTATTATTTTTCACAATATTATTTATTGGTCACCGCGCAATTTTTCATATTTCATTTTATACACTTCGACTAAATTTAAAATATTTTTCACATTATTTCAGACAGTTTTCCACTATACATATATAATTGCGATTATTGCTAAGAAACAATAAGTAATTTATTAAAAAATAAATTCACTGGGAATTTTTAAAATCTGAAATAAATTTGAATTTTGATGAAAAAAAAATGAAAAAAAATATGTTGATGGCATTTATGTTTGGAATTAAAATTTTCAACATCCATATTAAATATAATTAAACTATTATAATTTATACAAATAAGAATTTTCCAAGGTTTTCTTGGATATTTCGCGCAAAATAAATATTTTCATATTACGTTTGCAATTCACGAAAGTTGGAAAATTTTCATTTCAGTCGACATTCTTTGACGTGAACATATTAGAATTTTGACTTTGACTTTATACGTTCAACCTTTGTCAAGAGTAATAAAAATATGAAGCTTTTGTATTATCGCGAGACTTTGAAATTTATCCATATAAAAATAAACGCCCATATATATATTTATGTTTTACATATATTGTCTATTTTCTATAATAACATTTCAGAATTATAAAGAAATACCTGAAATTATCACTTTCAATATATATATTTTTTCCGAACTGGTGAATATTCAAAATTTGAAAAAAATAAATATATGTATATGGTATATTCGTGAAATTTTGAAACGTATATGTGAATATTTAAGAACAAAACTGACAAGAAAAAATCGAAAACGGCTGTTAAATTTAACACGAAACTCTCTTTATCGAATTCCGTACACTCGTCGCGTTCGAAATCGAGCTGAAAATTGGCAATTTCTTCAGTATTTCAGTATGAAAAGCCTAAAAAATCGCCGGAACATTATCGTATTATATTGGAACATTTACGAATCGCATACGTAAAAAAAACGCAAAAATTTTCGAATAATGGATAAAAAAAATGATATCACAGAAACTTGTATAAGGAATCATAGTAATTTTTATATTCATAATTTTATAGTGCATTTCGTTTAAAACGTCATTTATATAACACTGTGGTCAAAAAGTAAGGTGAATTTATTTATGAAATGTAATTTTTTTATTTAAATCATATCAAAACGCCGTCCTTGCATCGGCTCTTTGATTTTGCCAAATAGCCAGAAGTTGCACGGAGCCAAATCAGGCGAATACGGTGGTTGTGGAACGATACAAGTTGAGTTTTTGACATAAAAGTCACGAAGTACCAGTGATGAGAGATTTGTAAAAACACGAGTGACTCGGATATAACTAAACTTTTTGACAAATAGACACTTAGCAAATGTTTTAGACAATCCTACCAACCTGGAAAAAAATACAATTTACCTGTCTGGGAGTTTTAAATGTCAATTTCACCTTACTTTTTGATCACGGTAGTATAATAGAAAGATTATTATATTTTATTTTTAATCATATTGACGCGTATGAGGAAATTGTAATATTATTTAATAATATGCATGTTACTTGCGTGGAAAGCTTTCAGCATAATTTAATTTATTATAATAAAGGGAAGTAATTAAGCGAAGCGGCGTCAATTTTTCAGCTTTCAGTCTGCCGTAGTCGTAAGCGCACATTCAGAATTAATGACGTACAACGGAACATTTTCAGCAGATATTCCCAATGGTTTTTGTTTTGTCCGATATAATTAAGAACTTCGTTTTTTATTCGCATAGAAAAAGAAAAATGAACCGGGAGAAAAATCTCAGATTCCGTTTTAAATCGTACTTTTTATTATTATTATTATTAAAAGATAATATTTTATTAATAAAAATATATTCACGCTTTTAAAAGCAGTTTTATTTTTTGCAAACGTTTTGTAAATAATTCGAGTGTATGTGAGATTATTCGAGAGAAAATTGTTTATGACAGTAAAAAGTTTTAAGTGATTTTTAAAGAGTTTTATGGAGATCTTTATATTTATGAAGCACGGTTTACTTTCGACGCTTTTTTATTAACTGTTTCAGTAAAATATTTTTCATATATGAATTTTTATATTTATTATGAAAACATCTCCTATTATTTGATTGTTTAATATATATACTACATTTTTCAATTTTAGATTCTGAATATTACGAACTATTAATTATTAGAAAGGATCTTTATATTACGAATTATTAATTGTATAATTCTAAATCGTTTTATAAGAAATGAATCTAATTAAAAACTTTTATATATTTCAAATAAAATAATTATGTTTGTGAGAGCTTTAAAATATAACCTTATTATCTCTTTAATACAAATAATTACAGGAAATTATATTTAATTTCAAGTTTTATATAGTTTATTAATAATAGAATTTTAGTTTATAATAATAAAAGATTTATCATAGAATTTGTCCTAGTTAAATCAATTTCAGAATTTATTTTTATTTACATATTATTAAATTTTGATTAAAACTGTTATATATTTGAAATATTTTATAATGTTCAAAATAAAGTACAATTTATTTTCATTTTATTTTATAGCGCGAACAAAATTTTAAAATTTCCACGGACAACTACAGTTTATTCAATAGAAAATTAGCCAAAAACGTGATACGAATTTTTCCAAAATATTTTCAATTTTGAAAATGTTGAAACTCCGTCTATCTTCTTCGGTTATACAAAAACCGAAAAGAAAAAAAACCACCGAGTATTAATCGTATTAAATTTAGTCCTTCTTTTAATAATAACATTGCAGGAAAAATTGAGAAAATTTAACAAGTTCACGTCGATGTCACATTTTACAGTTTTTTTCATAAATTTTTCGAGGCGTATTATAATTTTGTTTCGAGATAATTAATCGCAAGTAATTATATTTTTGTAATTTTATGATACATTCATTTTATCCAATTTCTTCTGATATTATATTCCGCTTATCAATATCGGTTATCTTGTGTAAAACAGCGATTTTCAATGGTTTAACCCTATTGATAGATAATCGATAATGTCTAATGCGGTATTTTTAACCTTTGAAAATTTATAATTTATATTAGAAATTTGTATAAATCTTTTTTTTAAATAAAATACATTGAATTATTCGAATTTTTAGTTGAATTAATATAATAAATCACCTCTGAGAACTTTGAACTTGTGACATATGCAGTAATCAAAAGTGTAATTATGCTGTCATTAAGCGTGTGCTTAATATATATATATATATATATATATATATATATATATATATATATATATATATATATATATACAATATCTATATATAAGGAATGTGCTTTAGTGAAAGAACTTTTGTTATAATACGTCATTATATCTAATGAGGCAAATAATTCGTAATCAAACTTTCGCCAAAGTCAACGTGTATTTCGCATTAGTTAGATTTTCTTTAACTACTAATTTATTATAATCACTAGATTAATGTTTTAAAAAAAATCGATACTATACGAATAAATATTTAAATATTCGCCTCGCCGGATTCGGATTGCAGAAACTGAATAAATTCTTGGAAATAAATCGAAGAATGCTTTTTTCAGGATGTTGCCTGAATTTTCAAACTTTGGCACAATTTTGGCACGTTTTCTTTGAATGGTCACGTGCCAGAGGCGCCCAATGCGCACATTGTTCCACCCCGATCAACCCTTAACTCCTACGTGACGGGGCTTAGGCCCCGAAAACGTCCTATTTAAAATGGAAATCGATTTTTTTATACGATCTCATTTCATTTTTGCCATCATCACACACAATATTCACAAATATAAAAATGAGTCAAATTAGGTTACTTTTTTTTTAAATCATAATGTCAAAATTATTTCAATGTTCAACTAACTAATGAATATTTCAAAATTTTTAATTAAAAATTTCAACGTCGACCATTTATAATTGTATTTTTTTAATATAAATTGTTAAAAAAATGTCAATATTATTTATGATATTTTGAATAATGTTTTTTAATAGTTTTTAAAAACAGCATAAAAATACAGTGCACATCTGCTTCAGACGCTTTTATAGGGGAAATTTTCTTTAAAACGAAAGAAAAGTTATACGAGAAAAACAAAAAAATATCATATGAATAATGTCGTTTTGCACTACGAAGAATTCTCACTTGCAAACTTCTTCAGCATTGAATTTTTTTTTGATATACGTAAAAATTTTTTAATACACTAAAACGTATCTAAACAATTTCATACATTTTCGAGTGCAACGCTGCGTTATCTCAGTCGGATTTACGATCTCGCATAAATACAAGAGGTTTAAAAATAAACCGAAGGGTTAACGCTTTCATATCGTAAATATTTTTACATCCACCGCCGTCCGAGACAACAATATCGCAAAAATGGATCGTAATCTCAATTTATTTTATTGACTTTCGCTTGTCGAGAGAGGAAAAAGAAATGAGAAGAAACGAAATTCTAAGCAAATTTTTTGATTCAAAAATGAACGACGAAAAAAGTATAAAGCGATGAAGGTTGCGATTTTTATCGATTTAATAATGCTACCTTATTTTTATTTTATTTTTTTTTTTTGAGATAAAAATAATCCGACATTCGTGATTGCATAAAATGCATTTTAGATTTTTCGTCATGCAAAGTGAGTACTTTTACTTTATTTTTGCGAGGATCGATTTCGTGTTTTATCGACGAGAAAAAATTGCAAATTTACGTGATTGCTTTTCGCTGAAGGCACTTTTTTGCAGTTAAAATTAATGACTTTCATTGAAATGCAGTTTTTTTTACTTGAAAAAAAATATGTGAAATTACATAGAAATACATTCCTTAATAATTTATTTAGTAAAGTGGAAATATAATACATTTTTATAAACAATTTCACCTTACTTTTTGATCACAGTGGTATATACTATATATATAGTAAATATATCGACTGAAATTATAATTGATTAATCCAATATGCGAGTATATATATTATATGAAGATTAAAAATTTGTAGTTCATTAAATTATTAGAAAAAAGATCGCCTCCAATGTTGATAATATCTTGAGGAAACTCGATGAAGGGAAAATAAAAAAAAGGAAAAACCGAAAGTTTCCACGAAGACTACATAAAGTTCCATTATTGAAATGAATATGCCGAACCGCTAACGTTTACCATATATGTGTGTGTTTTTTTCGGTTTATATTTGCGTTAAATGTATTTATTATATATACTACACACATATCTTCGGAAAAATTTTTCCTCGCTTTTTTTTCTACCCATTTTCATCTCGTACAGGAAAATAGCTCGGTGTAAACGCTCTTTTTCACCAGACTATTCGAGTCGGAGAACTCCCTTTATATTCTTCGTGGTTTTTCTTATTTCAGTAATTCGAAACTGTAATTTAGATTTTTTATATTAATTAAAAAATATATTTAAAAAATAATTTTACGTGAATGATGTTAATAAAAAAATTGATGTAATCGAAAAATTCAAGTTATTATTAAACATACATATTTTTTATACGGAATTATAATAAAATATAGAAACGGATATAAAAATGACAGCAGTGTTTAAAATTTTAGATTATATATTTCATTATAGAAAGCAAAGAATATTTAAATTCCGAGTAAATCTATTTTATTATATAAGATTTTTCGTATTGAAATATGAGCTGTTCAAAAGCATTTTGGAAGAAAAATGTTTAGCACTGCTGTTTCACTTATATATATATATTTTTTTATATTTGTCTTCCTCTATGTTCTTTTTCTTGCTGTGTTATGTTGTCTTTGGACGTTTTCCACGTATATTTTAACGTGGCAAGGCCTACTTTTTGCATCGATTGTGACGCCCGTCGCTTTTCCTGTTTTATATACACATATTCACGGCTCCATCCCCAATTTTCCGAGATCCTATTGTGTTAAAAATATACACCTAGTATAATAATATGTCTGACGTATAAAAATATATTTATTTTCACGCACGACAATGGGAAAAAATAGAGAGGAAAAACAAAGGAAACGATCGTAACTTACAATATTCACAGGGGAAAATGTTAAAGATTTTCGTCTGGATAATGTTGTGATTTTTCACGGTCACTACATTTGGATGATTTAACAATCACATTGTAGCATTTTTTTAAATTAAAATAATATGCATATAAAATTATTAGGAGGGCAGGTAAATTGTAATTTTTTTTCTAGATTGGTAGGACTATCTATAACATTTGCCAAGAGTCTGTTAAAAGGTTTAATTATCCTTTATCACGATAATACACCATGTCATACTGCATTGGCTTTTCGCGACTTTTTTTTGCCAAAACCTCTACTCATATCGTTCCGCAACCACCGTATTCGCCCGATTTGGCTCCGTGTGACTTCTCGCTATTCAGCAAACTCAACAAGCTAATGCGGAGATGCCGTTTTGACACGATCTTGGAGATAAAAACCGAATCGAAAAAGGTATTGAAACTATACCGGACTGGAAAAAGTGTTGGCAAAAGTGAGTTTTATGAAATTGTTTTGGAAGAATAAATAAAGAATTTACATTTTATATACAAGTTCACCTTACTTTTTGATCACAGTGTTATATTTTAAATCGTATTTGATAAATGTTTACGTAAGTGATATTTTTCACATTTTTCATCATATTAGAATATATTTTTTATTTATATATTTATATTTTATGGGAGGGCGGAGAGTATGACTATTAAAAATAAATTAATATGTGCGTACGCATAATGCTTTTGAATGGATATTTTTGATTTATGCGAGTTTTGTCGGTGACATTTTTAATATATAGTGGCGATTTCGATTCGACCGTGAAATTGTTCCCGTTTAAAAATGACAAATGCGATCCTGCAAAAGGAGCAAAATTTGATTAAAATAATAAAAAGAATAATAATATCAAATATTCGGCAGCAAACTGTCAGAATATTTATGAGAAAATTTTGTGAAATTAAAAATTTCATCTATACAATTGTTATATTTTAAGCATCGATCAATAGTTTTCAATTTTTAATATATATTTTTTTTTATATTTATTATAATTACAATAGTTATATATTAATATTTTATTGTTTGTTTCAGGTAAGTATACAGAATAATTCGTAAAATATTGTTTTGAGTTCGTAAGGGATAATTTCTTTTTAAGGGTAAGTTTTTCGCATTATAAATGACGATGCTTCATTTAAAATTATATTGTTCTGAAATATTTTGAATGAAATATGTTTAAATTTTAATCCGAAATAATAATGTGATTTTTTTTGTTTTATTAAAAAAAACATATTTAGATATATATTTATAAAACATTTATGTATATTCTTTTCGGGTGTTGACTTTGATAAAAAAGTAAAGAGATAAGCTTTCACAATTTCCGTGTAAATTTTCATTGGATTTTCCGCGTCGAAAATTTTGTGGAAAAAATTTCCGTAGACATATCTTAAACTGATATTTTTATCCGATTTGTTTGTCGACTTGTTTAAAACTTTTCTAATTAAATTTACAATACGAAGGCATAACATTTGAATTTTTATTCCAATAAAGAATTTCTTTATACGTCATATTTTTTGGTGATGAAAATTCTTGTTTTATTTTAAATAATTTTTTAAATGTTTATAATTTCATATATTTAGATATTCGATAGTTTATTATATTATCAATTTATTTTTAATATAGTATATTTAAATTTTCAACACGCATATGCAAGTTATAAAAACGTGCGTAAAAAAAGACTTTTTTCTTTTAAGGAAAAGAAAATAAATTTATTCTCGAGTAACAAACGAGATTAACTATAAATTCGAGTTAGTGACCGATTTAATATAAATTACGATCCGAAAATAGAGCCGCACTTCTCAATTTAATTCAGATAAGAAAATTCATTCGCCATCAAAATGAGGCGTATTTCTGTGCGAAAATTCGCCATTTTATCGAGCTGTTCGTCGGATTAGCGAATTAATAAATGAAACCGCATAAATTATTGGTACATACATACATATATTTATATGCGTATTGTATGCCGGGTTTCGTTAAAATTTTTGGCGAAAGGTTTGAATCTGACGGAATAATTATTTAGAAAACGCTGAGATGTCGAAATGACCTAGACCCCGAGTTAATCGCATTTGCATACCTCTTTACGTTCGACGATTGTATATAAATCTAGTTAATTAATTTTATTTTTGTACAAGTTTATTTATTTTTAATCTGATGTTCTGTACATATATAAAATTTTGATATTAAAATTTTGATATTAAAAAATTTTGATATTAAATTGATTATATCAATATTTTTAGTGACATATTCATTCTTTTATATTTTGATAAATATTATTTTCTGATTGATACGGGAAAAATATATGTTTTTAGCTATTTATATGTATATATAAAGGATAAAGATAAATGGATTACATGAGTGAACTCTACTTTTTATATAAAATTTTAGAGATAATTTTGAAAAACATATATATAATTTAAAAAAAATATTAATTCTAAAAAGAATCAATCGTTATTTGTGCCATCTTTTTCAGTTATTTTTTTTTTTGAAATATTAAAACTTTGTATTAAAATAAAAGATTATCTTAAATATTCGTTTTTTTTAAGATGAAAGGAAAATTCGCTGATCTTGTAGCGCAAAATTGAAGCACGTCTATTTTCTTTCATTTTGCGCGAGCGCAGAGCAAAAATAATGATAAATTTTCAATATTTACGAAAGCCTTTACCGAAGACTGAAAAAAAATGTATATTTTTTTCTCAGACAAAGTGTCGTCTTATCGTCTTAATATTCTTTGTCGACATTCGCGTTTTTCCCGCCGGAAAATCCCGGGAACGCCCGTCCAATTTGACGGGATTTTTGTTCGCGAAACGTTTCCGTATAAGAGGAAAAAACAAAGAATAAAAACCACCTAATCACCTAAATGACGTGATTAATGACTCTAAAAATGCTTCTTATACTTCCGACTCCATATAGTAAATCGGTAAAATGTGTCGGAACATATTTTTGTGAGACATGTATGAAAAAGTTGCGGGATTGTACGTCGCAATGATAAATGTGATTTTATATTAGTTGATTTATAAACTACATATTTATCAAAATAATATAACTGTTTACATCTTAATTTATATTTTTAATAATGTCAACTTTTGACGCTTTTACCATTTGAACCTGAAATTTATTATCTAACACTGTGATCAAAATGTAATGTGAATTTATTTATAAAATGTAAATTCTTAATATTTTCTTCTAAATCGATTTCATCCTTTTCAAAGTTATCCCCGTCCGATAAAACGTATTTTTTCCAATAAAACACATTTGTCCGGCATAGCCTTCAAGACCTTCTTCGATTCGGTTTTTATCTCCTCAATTGTGTCAAAACGGCGTCCCCGCATTGGCCTTTTAAGTTTGCTGAATAGGCAGATGTCGCACGGAGCCAAATCAGGCGAATATGGTGATTGCGGAATGACATGAGTTGAGTTTTTGCCAAAAAAGTCGCGTAGAACCTATGCAGTATGACATGGTGTATTATCGTGATGAAGGAACCGACAGTTGTAAAAACACGTGTAACTCAGACATAATTAAACCTTTTGACAAACAGACATTTGGCAATTGTTATAAACAGTCCTACTAACCTAGAAAAAAAATACTATTTACCTGCCTTCCTAATGCCCGGGAGTATTAAAAAACAATTTTACCTTAATTTTAATAATATATCAATCTTTAATAAATATTTTTTTTAATTAATTTTAAAAGTTATATATATATATATATATATATATATATATATATATATACAAAATAAGGATATAAAAATGAATTGTGTTTGTTAATCGAAACAGCGAACTGTATAATCGCGACGGTTTAATTTATTTGACCCGTTTTAATCCGAGCCAAAATCGTGCGATTAATAATGTTCTTAATTTTTCGACGGGACAAGTAAATGAAAATCGCGATTATCCCAGGTTTTTCCTGCTGTTAAGATTTGTTTACAGGGACCCTTTCGACCGTGGAAAGTCCTTTTTTTCGTGATTTATGACCGACCCTAATATATCGGAGTTTTTCTTTATTCTTTTACATTTTCTATCTCTATCTCTCTCTCTTTATATACCATATATATATATATATACAGCAAAAATATCACAAATTAAAATATTGCTGAATATAAATTGCTGTAAA
Organism: Leptonema lineaticorne; assembly: GCA_024500535.1. Lineage (NCBI taxonomy): Eukaryota > Metazoa > Arthropoda > Insecta > Trichoptera > Hydropsychidae > Leptonema > Leptonema lineaticorne. Next base: position 14,671,340 of record JANIJI010000006.1, read on the forward strand.
TCTTATAATATTCCTTTTTATTAATGTCGAAAGTTGCATTTAATTACGAATTAAATTACAAATTTGAACGTGAAAGAATGTATAAGTTTTATCTTTATGTAGAAGCGATAAATTTTACGGTCCGTATTTAATTGTTGTGGTTGTTTTAAAATTTTCATTTTCATCATATATTTATTCGGCTCATATGATAAGAGTGAAAAGACGCTTATATTGCAAAAATAAAAGTTTTCCTTTGGTGGAAAAATCGTATAAATCCTGATTTCGTTTTACAAGAAGCAACTTTCGTCGTTCGTAGACAATATCTTGTTTGCGTCTGCATTTTATACATATATATAATACTATATATATATAATAATAATTTATTACAAAAATATGTATATATTGACTACTGTAAAATAATATATACCATAATATATTATTGATATTTTTTTTGTTAAGAAGTAGAATGTTAAATAAATATAAAAAACGCAATAAATTAATTAGATAAGTTGAACATAGAAACAAAGCGGTTTCAATCATTTTTCTAGTGTGATAAAATTGAATTTTTAAGAATTATAAAATGTATCTAGTTTCATGTTTTATCACTGTTCCGGTTTTTTCGTAAATGGTAAAAACTAAACTGAACGGTAAAAGCGTCTCGCGGCAACAGTTAAGATTTTTCGTTGCGGTTAACTGGAAAAACTTTTTCGCGCTTCGGAAAAGTCGAGATTACGATAAATTTATGGGATCCAATTGGATTGCAGATGGGAATTCCGACAGTGTTTTCGGACAAAAATATTTTCTTTTTTTTTTATTATTTTGCACAGAACAAAAAGAAGGAAAAATCGAAACGGGAAGTGAGGTCAAACATACTTTCGGTTTCAATTTCATGGAGAAAATTTTAAAAATTATATTATATATCGTAATCCAAATATTTTATATTAAATATATATACATCATGATTTAAACTTTTAAACTAAAATCGTGTGAATTAAATTTTGAAAATTTAAAGATAGTTAAAATTTAATTGAACTTTCGTATATTTTTATTGCCGTTTTATGGAGAATTTTGATACTCGTTAAAAGTTACGAAGTGACTCCGAACAAGGTTAAACTTCTTTCGCATTCAAATAAGCCCAGTGTTTTAAATGGTAATTTTGAGAACGAAAGATTAAGGATAATAATAATAGAACTGAATATATATATATAAAAATAAAATCATCCAAGTTAAAAGCTACACATAAATTGAACGCAGTTAAACGTTCGTTATATTCTATATATTTTTTTTAATTCGAATTTTGTGTAGATATTTCTTTTGTCGTTTAACCATTTCGCTTGCGGAAAAATAGATATAAATCGTGAACCTTTTTCAGTTTGTGTTACGAAGAAAAGGAGTAATTTATTTGTTTCTTAGTGGGTAGACGTGGAGCTTTTTCAATGACAATTATCTTGATTAAATGTCTACGATGAAACTCGACGATATTTTTCTTTTACATTTTATAAACAAAGACGTTCGATACAGATTTAATCTATTTATTCGTCCGTGCATTAATTAGTATATATGCGTATAATAAATTACAGGCAATACAAAAATGTTGATATACTACAGTGATCAAAAAGTAAGGTGAAATTGTCATTTCAAACTCTCGGGCATTAGGAAGATAGGTAAATTGTACTTTTTTTTCTAGATTGGTAGAACTGTCTATAACATTTGCCATGCGTCTGTTTGTCAAAAGGTTTAATTATCTCTGAATTATACGTGTTTTTACAACTCTTGGTTCCTTCATTACACGATAACGCACCGTGTAATATTGCAACCACCGTATTTACCTGATTTGGCACAGTGCGACTTCTGGCAATTCAGAAAATTTAAAAGGTTAATGCGGGGACGCCATTTTGACACGATTGAGGAGATAAAAACCGAATCGAAGACGATCTTGAAGGCTATATCGAAAAAAAAACTATTCCGACTGTTTCCAGGACTGAAAAAAGCATTGGCAAGGTGCGTTTTATCGTGCGAAGATAAATAAAAAAATTACATTTTATAAATAAATTCACCTTAATTTTTGATCACAGTATTATTTTATATCGTGATTTTTTTGAATAGATAAAATATTTTTCATTATATATATATATACACGATGCACATTTTAAAGCAATATCGCACAGTTTAGAGAAGGTAACTAGATTGTAAACTTTTAATTAAAATTTAGTCATTAGTTACAGGCACAAGTGAAATGTTTACACCTGCATAATTTTCCTATACATTGTAAACGAGGACGACGCGTAATGTTTTCCGTATACTAAGAAGGTTAAAACGCGCAAAATTCTTAATTGCTGAAATAAATTTGCGGCGGTCTGAAATGTAAAATGTACAGAAAGTGAAAAGATGTAACCGTGTTCATGGTTTCGATTTACATAAAGCTCAAAAGTTATACACGCGACAGAAATTTCAACTGAATTTAATTTAAATTAAACAAAAAATCATATCGTAATTTTGGCAATTTTATTAGCGAATATCTCCAACATATTTTCGGTATTATTACGCCGTTAGCGCGGGTCTAATAACACGGTTCAAATTTAATATTGTCGGTTTAATGTGATTAATTAACGGCCGTTTCACGGTATTAACTCCAAACATATAATCGAGTGACGACAAATAATTTAAGCCTTTCACGCACCAAACGTAATAATAGCCTTATATTAACATGCGTATTATTCCCAAAGGATTTCAGGATATTTGATCGTGCGATATGGATTATGATATATATATATATATATATATATATATATATATATATATATATATATATATATATATATATATATATATATATATATATATATATATGGTTCGTTGTTTTTATCTGTGACGCTTATTATTATGCTTCATTGAGCCTGCTAATTATGGCTGTTTGTTGAATTTAATCGTGTCAATCTGATGACATTAGATTAATGCATGAGTGTGTATTTTAGTTATTAAAACGCTTAAATCTCTGCTCACGAATTTGATTTACAAAATTTCGTTTCATATAAAAGTATTCGAAAATGTACGATTTTGATTTTACGATTTTTTTAATCGAATCGTATAATATTTTGCAATTTTTCCATAGAGATTTTCCGTTTTCGTTTTCGGAATTGCGATTTTTGGTGCAAAAAAGCGTCATAACTTTCCTGTGAAAACTGCGATCTGAAAACGGCTTTAAGACTAATTCAGACTAATAACTAAAGCACGATTTCTGACTAAAAATTTCTCATAATTACCATTAATTCTGACGTTTTTTCCACGCGCAAATTTAATCTATTCTGCTAATATTTTGTAATTTTTCATAGAAAATTTCCGTTTTTGCTTTTAAAATCGTAATTTTCAGTGTGAAAAGCATCACAACTTTCCAGAAAAAACTGCGTCCTACTTTATTATTAAAATGGCTTTCAGCATTCGATTCAACCGACAATGCATATATTTCTATAAATCGTTAGTGGATTTGCCGGATATTTTGAAAATTCTTCCGTATAAGGCACACTTTTAATAATTTTAATATATATTTCCGGTCATAACTTTGTTAAAAATATTGCGTTTCCGGAATTGTTTCTTTTAGTCAAGACGCATCCAACGATACACAATTTGAGATAAAATCTTTTCGAATCGGCCATATATTGTGAAAGTTTATTCGTATAAGGTCCACCAAATTTTCCATTGCAGAGCAATTTAATCTCAATTGCATTGCGGAAAAAAGGATTGCATAATAAAAAACACAATCTTCGTGACGCCATTATTAGACGTTATTTTCTGTAATTGTTATTTCCAAAATGCTAGTCCCAACTAGGTTGTACAAGGACTAGGCAATTTTGTCCTTGTGAGTGTTTTAAAAATTTGTAAAAAAATCCTGTTTTCTGGAATTATACATCTAAGAGTTTTTTTAAACGAAAGCTTAATTATGGCAAAAACACTTATATTCATTAAATTTAACTATTTTTTTTTTCGTAGAAAAAAACAGATTTTTCCCAATTTACGAATTCTGTTCTGCATATACATATAACTATTGAAAAATTAATTTGCAAAATTCGATTCTTACATAAAATATTCAATATTATATGGCAGAATATTTTTATATTTCTTATATTTTTTCATGGTTATTAAAATTGATCGAATTTAATATTATTTTATACTAAACAATCTTTCAAAAATGTTCTGTAGAATTGAACTTTAACTATGAAATTTCACTATTAAAATAATTATTATTTGATAGTAAAGTAGAATGAAAATATGATTCAAAAAATTATATTTTTAAATTATTATATCGATAAAATAATATGCAAAGTTTGCATACGGAGTTAATTATACGTGTATTATGCGATAAAAAAAGGGTGAAATATTCTTTAAAAGGGTTCAAGTAATACAATATATAAAATTTTAATATAATATATTATATATTTGTTATTTTTTTTTTACTTTATTTTTAATTTACTTATTCACATTAATCCCATTACATGTGGGTATGAATTTTTGAACTCACATAAAAAAATTAAATATGTATGTTCAGATACAAATTTTTATCTTGAGATTTATATTTTTTTTTTTTGAAACTTAATTCAGTCTCATTCATCGTATTTTTTTAACACCTTGTATATACATAACAATTTATATTGTGGTGTCGGGTTATGTCGTTTTATCCAGTTCATCGTTCATGATTAATGAGTGATGGGACCATCAGCGGTTTTCCTGTTGAGCCCTTCCCACGTTTTAATGTGGGCTCAAAGTCCAACTTTTCCGTCGAATTGGCATTCTCTGATGAAAATCCATTAACGCGCACACACACACACACATATATAAATAATATAAAATAAAATAAAATCCTTCTCTTTGAGCACGTTCTAAAAATCGTATAATTCTATACTCATTTGATACCAGTATTTTTCGATTCTATAGAGATATATTTAAACTCTGTATAAAAATGTATTAGCAATAATAAAAATCGCACCATTGTATTATATAAATTTTTCGATAAATGTACCATCGTATTATTATTCGTCATATCGCATTATCGTAATGACGACGAGTAAAACTTATAATAAAAGTGTGTAAAATAAGAATAGTTTTTTCAATCGAAATCTTAATAAAAATCAATACGAATGATAATTTCGATTTCATATAATAAACAACATTGGCGTTTAACACGTACACGTCCTCGAAAAAAACAAAGCGGGTCGACCGTAATATAAAACGGACTAATTGATTGTGCAACACACGTGTAATATCACGAAGGCGAACACGTGTTTCTTTTTAAAATGCCCTATAAAAAACGACGTAACGATCTCTAAAATCAACCGTATATACGTCGGATTTGCATACGATATGACCTTAGATTAGATAACGTTCTAACCGTGAACGTTAAAATCTATCGTTGTGAAAATTTATTTATATTTTTATATCGTGAAATTGATAATTTTACGTTTTTTTTTCGTTTTATTATTATTATTTTTTACCCTTCATATATTTTACGATGTTGACCAAAATAATGTTTGAGAAACATTGGAATCATTAGGTAGTGGCATCAAAGGGGGAAATGATAGTACTGAGAGTGGCTAATCGTCTACTATAACTGTAAACTGCTCTCTTTGTACGTTGTTTATTATTATGTACGTACAAGTTTATGAACTTTTATATTCGAATGTCCTCTACTTTCGTTAATTTTTTTGTTTTGATTATTGAAAATAAAATTATATATTTTTATCGAATTGTTTATGGTTTTTTTTATTACTAGAAATTTAATATTCGTTGTTAAAATAAAACGTGTAATGTATATAATCATAAAATGACGAATGTCGAGAATCCAACCGTATATTTTTATATAAATAAGGGTGAATATATATAAAATTGGGCCGACATCAACTGTTAAAAGGCGGCCCGATCTTCAAGTTTATGATCATTCCATTTATGCGAATGGTACAATAAAAACTTCGACAATCGACACAAAAACAAAATTGTCTATATTTTTCAAAATGTGGTCCGCGGCTTCATAAATGTTTTTTATATATTATATTTAGAGCTATTGTAATAATTCATTCTAAAGTGCGGTTCTTTTTTTTGAATTTTACGAAATTGTTAATAATTTCTTTATGCGATGATAAGCATAAATATTTATATTTACACACACACATACAAATTAATATTTTAATATGAAATATTAATTCATACATAAATTAATGTAATCGAAAACACGTTTTTTTTGTATAAGTAAATTAACCAATATGTCACGCAAGTGCGTGATCACTTACATTATACAGGTCGATTGTTTTTAATTCATTTCTGTGTCACGTATTTGATTAAAATTTTCTATTAATATCACGAAAAATAATACATTATTCATCGTATTTTTTACTTTCATTATGAATTGCGTTGTGAAATGTTCAGAATCATTTCAGCATTAAGTGTTAACATCGATTGCGTATTTGGAAAACACTCTATATTTGAATATAATATCACAAATATTGTACGTACTTTAAAAAAAGTGATTAATTTATAAAAATAAATATAATAATGTATGAAAATATTTTTTTAATTATTTTGACAAACATCTTAGAGAACAAAATGTATAATATTTAGCTCTATAAACTATATAGTATCGAATGCAGTTCGTCCGAGTTCTAAGTATTATAGTAAAGCTTTTAAGTCTACTTCGTTTCGAAGACCGAAGGTTTGAAAAGCTTCATAGTGAACATTGGACTAGTTCGATCTTTTGTCAGATTTTCAGCTGAAAACATATGTCAGTGTCGTATTACGCCACTCAATCAATCGACTTTAATCACCGACATGTCAACGAACGAAACTTTAGCAGACAATTCAATTTAGAAATTACTTAGATATTTGATACGCACATATATGTATGCACTTTTATATGAAAATATAGTTAAAAAAACGGAAATTTGCAGTCGATTAGGAGCAAGAATTCTAATCAAAACATAAAATTGAATATGGAGTGGTATAAGTCAAAAAAATAGACACCGTAAAGTCTTGGTTAAAAATATTCTAAATAAATCTTTATATAAATATTTTGTTAATAAAAAATAGTCTCGTTTATAAAAAGTATAATTAATCAATCATCTTGAGAATGCGCTTTTTTCGTTTGCGTTCTCGAAATAATAACCGGAAAATTTTCTTAAATAAAAATTTCCGTCGATATGTCGCTTTTCATCGCTTCGCGTTAAAGTGGATGTGTGTGTATTTTATATTTATCGTTTGTCTTTATTTTATACACGGCGCTTTTTTCGCACGTAATATTTTATTTTTATTTGTTTTTTTTTTTTTGAAACGCGAACGTCGTTTTCAGATCAATCATGCGAGTTTTTCTCTCGGCTGCTGCGACGAGTCAAACGCCTGAAAATCCTGAAAAAACGTCGCGGAAAAAAAATGAGCGATGTCTCCCAGACGACGTTTTCACTTCAAGACTTTGTCCAAAATGATATATATATATATATATAGAGTAAAAAGCTTTCGATGTTATTGTTGTTTTTACGTCACGGCAACACCCTTTCATATTGATCATTTGATTTTTTTCTATTTTTCTCTTTACTATATGATACATATACATATTATATAGTTATTTATTCATACATTTTTCTCTATTAGAAAAAGTGAATATATAATTTATACACATACACGTATTAACATGCATGCATTGAGATTGGAAGATGAAAAATTGTGAATTTTAATAAATCCCTTATCATCCGTAACATATGATGACATCGTGATGTGAAATATGATCGTAAATTTTATTATGACTCCATTATTCCGTTTTACATAAATGCATCTGTATGCACTCATAAAAATCGTCACTGTGAAAAATTGTCAGACGAAGGGAGGTAAATTTTTTTTAGGGGGCGGGGCGGGCGCAAAAACACGAAAATTTTTCAATATTATGCAAATTTTACGATCGTAAATTTGATTGACTTTTTATTCGTTCAAAGTTCGCAACAATGAAGACTACAGAAAAAAAACACACACACATACATAATAATATAGTAGTAAAAAAAAATAAAAACTGCAAAAAGCAATTTTCAAATGGCGGCAACAACGGCGACTAGTCGTAAACATTTTTATACGACTTTCGGATTTTGTTGCTTCATATATATATATATATATATATATATATATATATATATATATATATATATATATATTATTGCAATGTTTTTATAAGAAAATTATAATATATATATATATATATATATATATATATATATATATATATATATATATATATATTTAAGAAATATAGTAAATCAAATGCAATTTGATAGCTCGTAAATTTTATGATATATAAAAAATGTGAAAAAGTCTATTAAACGTCAATTTTATTAATCAAGAGTGTAACGTATTATATATAAAAGTCAAGATATTTTCATTGTGCTGTCTCATTTTTATTAAGTTTGAGTTTATAAAATTTTATTTATTTTTCATAATATTTTAAATCGATATTGATATTCGATTCTATATTATCTTAAAGCTTAAAGCTTTAAAATCAATATTTTTCGACATAAAATCTATGAATTTGATATTGTGATCAAAAAGTAAGGTGAAAAGTGACTCGAAGATAATTAAACCTTCTAACCTAAAAACTATTATTTAAAACTACCTGCCCGGAAGTTTTAAATAATTTCACCTTACTTTTTGATCACATTAGTATTATAATATATATATATATATATATATATATATATATATATATATATATATATAATTTATAAGATACATATAACAATGAACCGGAGGTTATATCGTTCCATTTGTTTCTCCACCGAGATCTACGGGTAAATTTAGAGGGTTATCTTTACCACCATTTTCTGTCTCCCATTCCTCGACTTTACACCACCTCATTGTGAGCACTCTGCAAAATAAACATCCTCGATTATGAGCGCTTTCTTCATCGTGAGTAATGGCTCCGCGTGAATAATATCCAAGAAGAAATATATACGCCATCGTCGCGGCTTCATTCATGCCAAAAACATTTTCGATACAAATTAGGCAACGCCTCATCCATTTCCTTTTCCCTATCCCTTCGAGAAACGGAGGCCTAATGAAGTCTTTGAATTATTTGTCGTAAACAAAAAACAAATAGTTAAAAAGCGATGAAAAAATCGTTTAAAATATGTAATAAATTATATACATACGTTATTCACAACTATCATCGAAAAATAGTACACAAAATAGATTTCGATTGATTCGTAAAACGTACAAAAAAAAATATCCAGCTTATATTTTACGTTCGTTCGCCGCGGAAAATCATCGCAATGACGCTATAGCGAGTGGAATTTTCTCGGAAAATTTATCGAGTCGCCCGCAATTTTAAAGCGAGCGATTTATAACGAGCTTTCGCGGTATAACGAAGCGAATCGGCGATTTGTGTATGCGAAATATAATGGCGAAAAAAAAGCTTTTTTTTCTTATAAATCGCGACGGTAATTTCGAGTGAATAATTTCGTATGTAAAGTGGATTTATCTCGTATATTTACTTAATAATTTGTTTTTTTTTTTGGACATTAAATAATATAAATTATTTTATATGTAAATTAATGAATATTCATAATTTAAAGCTTGAATTCGTGATTTAAGTATTGTATCTATTTATTTTAAAAATATAATGTGTATATATATATATATATATATATATATATATATATATATATATATATATATATATATATATATATATATATATATTTCTAGTATAAAATTAGTTCTATTAATGCCATCTATTGTTATTGACGAGAGCAACAATTAATGTAGATATTATTTGTATAACTATTTATGAACATAATATAATTTTATAGTAAAATTTAAACCCTTAAAGATTGATCTAACAAATCGATAAAAGAAAAAAAGAAAACTATTTAAATAGTTTTCAATTTTCTTCAATATAATTAAAAATTATTACATTTCTTTCAACCTCTAAAGAATATTTATTCAAATATTATAAATATATTATAAATATAATGTATAATAAATATTGAATATCGATCACATTTTATGCATGTTATGGTATAAAATTCGAAGACAACGATAATATTTTTTCCATCAGACGATTGGTACTTTCGTTCTCAGTGTGGAAGCATAAAAGTTAACGTTAACGGTTAACGGTTAACGACGTGACGTTAACGTTAACGTTAACGCAAAGCTCGAGTCTCGTCGTAACAATCTAACGATCCTCAAGAATCAATTGCTCTACGGTCTACGTGTCGTAGACATTCTCTACAACGTTTTTATTATATATGTATTTATATATATATGTGTGTGTGTGTATGTGCATTCGTGTGTTTGTCGTTATCGTTTTATTTTGTTAACTGGCAGCCGACGTATAATATTATTACACTTTATAAATATTTAAAAAGAGTGCGACTCTTGAACTTCGAAGTCGTTTAATTTTATCGCGGTCTGACTTTTAAGATCCCTTTTTTGCTTCATTGCGAATTAGTTTTATTCATTTTGCATGTGAAAATAACGTTAGATATATATTTTTTAATGCAATTTAAATGCATACGCATTATTATATTTTTGTAAATAAAAATTCAACGAAGACCAGTCAATATATATTCGGAATTATATTAAAATGAAATTAGTATTGAAATATAATATTTTTATGTTCGATCTTATTAAAAAAAATATTTGTGTACGTAGCATAAGATCGATATATTCAAATAAGAACATTTGTAAACAAAGTTCGCGTTTCGTTTTTACGAATTCTGTCGAAAGACTTACTTACTTTATAGAAAGTTTTGCGGTCGACTTTTCGTGAAAATATTTCTAAACAAAACAAATTTTACAAAAATCGATTTCGTGGCGAACGCTGAAAGAGCGTCAGGTGGTGAAAACCGGAAGGGAAAATCGTATTTTTCACATAGCGGCGAGACAAAAAGGAAAACTTCAATATTTATGTTCGATCTAACCACTCGATAAATTTTGAAATTTTAGCGATAATTTAAATTACATTGTTCTTTTATATTTAACGTGAAATAATATTGCATAATATATATATATATATATATATATATATATATATATATATATATATATATATATATATAAGTTAAACAATAAAAACGATTGTAACAATAATATGATATAATATAATTTAGTTTAAGAATTCATTATTATACACAGTAAACATTTTTATTCTAAATAACATCAGTGAATAAAAATGTAATTTATTAAAAATTAAGTAATGCTATTTGAATTTTTAACTGATAAATATGAATTACTATAGGAAAAATTTGTTATAGGAAAATCGTTATAATATATATTTTTTACATATATAAAAATCAGAAAATAAAAAATATTTTTTTAATTATTTTACATATAATATTTAAATATTTACATTAAGTTAATATTATAGTAAAGAATCTAAGTTCAATTTCATTTAAGAAATGCTAGTCTAGCTAAAATTTCAAATTTGATGAAATTAGTACTGTTTCTGATCAACTGTTTCGTTTAAGATTATTTAAACTTTCTTTAAATTTAATTTTCAGATGTATAAAACGATAATTGATTGAATATTAGAATCAAAAAGATTTATTTTGATATATTTTTGTATTTAAGATTTTAATTCTATATATTTTTTGATGCAGTTTATTCAAATCTGCCAATTATTTTGAATATATATTTTTTTGTAATCATTATTGATTTAATTATATTTTACAGCATGTCTATTATAAATAAACATGTTATCCGCTAGATTACGTTAAAATTATAAAATATTCATGTGCGATGTTGAAGATTAATAACGTATATTTGGATTTGTATGATAAACATTCACCCAAGACCCGAATATAAACACGATACATACACTCGTGTGTATGTGTGCATATCGTGCAGATAAATTAGATGAAAGTTAAATTAATCCCGAGGTTTCCATACATAAACCGAGATCATTTCGCGAAATGAAACGTTCAAAAGCCGTATTCAATATCGGTACAAAGTATTCGTTGTATCGCAATAGCTGAAATATGGAATTTCTTATTGGACGATATAATCAAGTTTCGGCGAAAGGAGCCAAAAGCCAACGTTTTGATTTGAAATATACAATATATATATATATATATATATAAACACGTATATACTATTATTATATATGTATAATATATATATAACAAATCGTAATTAAAGTTCAAGCGCAAACTCGTAAAATACATTCACATAAATTGTCGACCAAAATCCCCGATGGAGAGAATCTTAATTAGAGCGTAAAGACATTGGACTTTTACAGCGTTTACTAATAATATTAATTATTTCTAATAATTGTTGCTTATTATTTAAGTTTTAAATTAAAATATTTGCCATTGATTTATGACGTATTTCATTTCATTTCTACGTTCGCGTTAGTTTAAAATCGATTAATAATAACACGATGAATTTGTTTATAAAATGTAATTGAATCTCTCTCCGATAAAACGCACTTTTACCAACGGTATTTCCAGTCCTTGAAACAATCGGAATAGTCTTTTTCTAGTTATAGTCTTAAAAACCTTCTTCGATTCGGTTTTTAATCTCTTCTTTTGAGTTGAGGCCTTTTGAGTTTGCCGAATAGCCAGAATTCGCACGGAGCCAAATCGGGAGAATACGGTGGTTGCGGAACGATATAAGTCGGGTTTTTAGCAAGAAAGTCGTGAGGAAGAAACCAAGAGTTGTAAAAATACGTGTAACTCGGAGATAATTAATCCTTTTGACAAACAGACTCTTAACAAATGTTATAACATTCATAGACAGTCCTACGAACCTTAGAAAAAATACAATTTACCTGCCTTCCTAATATTAGCCCGGGAGTTTTAAATGTCAATTTCACCTTACTTTTTGATCACAATAGTATATTTTAACATCGGGAATTTTCCGCAGTTTTTCATCATTTTCCGGTTCCGCAGTCCAAATCACACGTTTCGTTACGTTTTCGGCATAAGTTTTATACTGAAATTTATTATATATAATGCAATATATAACATTATTATATGTGAAACATCGAATGTGGCCACGATGTGAACTGCGTGCGCCATTTGCTTCAGATTTATTGCGTTTCCGATGAAACCTAATGGTTCCACATAATTTCTCCTCTTTTTTTTATCTACACTCTTACTTTTAAAATTATTTAACGTATAAGAATAAACGATCTCCAGTGTTCAATGTGTTAATTTTTTTTATATTTATTATATATACATATTTAATATATATTATATTTTGAATTATTTTTCAGAAATCTTCAAGGTAACAATATTACAGAACTGAAGCCGTCCTCGTTTGCTCTCGTTCCAAAATTGGAAGAGTTGTGAGTATTTTTTTTTTAATATTTGTTTTAATTCATATTTATGTGTTAGTAATTAATCGTAATTAATTATGAGATTGGTAATTGCACATTGGAAATTTTGTTGTAATACGTTTATTAGAATTTTAAAAGTCCACGTAAAGTTTCAATCATTCAAAATTTTTATACGTATAATATTTTTATTCTTTTTAGTGTTAAAAATTTAACGATGCTTTAAGCTTAACGGTTAAAAATTTTATGTTAAATATGAGTGAAAAGTTAGAGACTCAACCCTCATTAAAACAATATTAGAATTCCGACTTTCAAAATTCTAACAAATAATCCATTCATATAAAATTAAAACAAAATTTCCATATAAAATTTGTAACTAATGTTTGTGTTTTTTTACGATAATTAATATTATATATCGTGCATGTTTTTATATGTAATGAAATAAAAAAAATATTTATCTAATACATAATTTTCCAATAAGGCTATATAAATTTAAAACGAATACGTACACAAGTATATCGACAAAGTAACTTTCACGTGATTTATTATTAAAATCGAACATTATTAATTAGTATTACGTTTCAATATCTATATAAAATAATATATGCGTATCTAAACACCTGTAATTTGCACAAACAAAATTCCCAAAAGGGATTTAATTTATACAGAACCCCGTTTTATAATGGAGGGATTTACCCTTGTACGAATTTAGATAAAAGCCTCATTTATTTCCGTATAATAATTATTCTCCCTATTTATTGTAAAACGAATCATACAACTGTTATATTTCTTATTTGCAAACAAATTGTATGTATTATAGTTCAAATCTATTATACAATTCAAAGAAGTTTTAATGAGACTCTTAGAGAATTAACTATTTATATTTGTTTGATATGCTTGCAACAAAATGTCATATAATTTTATAGAAAATATTGTTAATATAATTAACGTTTTAATTTTATAGCTTTCTTCGAAAAAATAACTAAAAAGTTTTATAAATACAAATATAATCATTTATTCGTTTTTTTTTTAATTTTAAAATAAAATGTTTAAAATATTTTCGATTAAAAAAAATATCATATATATGTTGTAAATTCAAATGTAAAATAATAAAAATCTTCTGAATTTATGTGAAATAAGTGGGTCAAAAATAGTTGGTCATAATTTTGTTGAGACTTTTGGCTCACATTTAGGAGTAAAAATTTTAAAATGATCAAACTTTTTCAGATCACTTTTTATATAAAATATTTAAGGGGTTGAATATAAGAATAAACAATTTAAAAAAATGAAAAGTGATTAAAATACATCATATTTATGAATAATAATAAAATTTTAGATCGGTCAAAAAATTTTTGTATACGATAATTAATACTGTAGCCGTTTTTTTTTCTTTGTTATCGCCGTTATAATGATCGTTATTATTCGCGGGTAATTTTTCTCGATTTTCACGCGCGAAAATGTAAATATTTTAATGCGCCCTTTTCGGCGAAAAGGAAAAGTCGAGGCGGAGTCTTAATTAATTTACGGCGAACAACAGGTAGAATAAACTTGGGCAAATTCCGAATTCGTTTTTTTTCATTTCATATAAATTTATCGACAAAAAAAAAATCGAATTTATAATCGTGATGTCGCTTTTATTTCTGTTTGTTTGTTTTTTTTCCAATCGGAGGAATTTTCCGCGAGAGTTTTCCCGGTGGACGTAATCACATTTTCCGCTAGCTTTCACGTTTTATATAAATTTTTCGATGTCGTTAATGTCGAAACGAAGTTGGCGTTTTCAATTTTATCATCTAATAATATTCGAAAAATCAATCGAATATCTTATAATAAACTTTTTTACTTATTATAGTAATCGAGGATAAACGAAAAAGTGACGAATTTAAAAATATTATAGATAATATTTTTTTTAACAACAAAATTTGTGAAAGTTTATAAAAAATAAATTAAATGAAAATTTATATTACTGTACAACACATATAAAATTTATCAGTTAAAATGTATGCAATTAAAAACATCATCTTGTATTAAAATAATAATAATAAACTATTAACTTCAAGTAATACAACAAATTATTCCGTTATTATTATTATCATTTTTTATTACATTTATCATATATTTTATATACATATGTATGAATTTTTTCAGTAGATTGACCCGTTTGTGTCATTTTTCATATCTCTTCACTATCACCTGTCACTCGCACCGATCCTTCAATTTTATTTTTATGTAAATTTTCGTTTTCAGCAAATTTACAGAAGTGCGTTCGGAGCCGCATTTTTTTCATATAAAAAATTAAGCAAAAAAAAAAGAAAGAAAGTAAAACGAAGCGTGACGTATTTAAGTTGAACTGGAAAAAAATAATAAAAAAAACCGTGAATAATAATAATAATATTGTGACGCACGAGCGACGTTTACGTGACGTAAACGTATCCAAAGTGACGTATAATTGACGTTTCGTGTGACTTCCGCTTTATGTAATTGAAGCGTAACGCCGTTCGGACGCTTCGTGTGACCGCGACTTAATTGAATGAATAATTCAATGCGTTAAATATGTAAAAAATAAACATAAGTATTATCGATAATGGAGCTTCATTAATCGATGATTAACTTTTTTATCAATTATTATTTTTAACTCGCAATATGAACTATTTATATATTTCATTAAAAATATAATTTACACAATAATTTTATTTTTATTTTTGAAAAGATTTTTTTGTCATTTAAAATTTATTTTTCTATAAAAAATATAAAGACATTATTCGAATAATAAAAACAAAAAAAATTTCAGTATATCATACTGAAAACACGTTAATTGCTTTTATGGCATATTTTGAGCGTCGTTTTGTCATAACCAAGTTTCGCTCGCTTGTATCCTTTGTGTCATCATCGTCTCGCATAGAAGCGATGACTTGCCATACGATGCATTCAAGTTTAACAGATGATTAATATCGTTGCCTTTATGTCTTTTAACCTCGGAGGCGTCATTTATTATTTATATAAACCAGCTTGGTTTCAATTCAGTAAAGCGACGTTAAAAGCTCGCGCTGAATTCAGCTGAAAATATTTATTTTTCACTCGCTGAAATATCAAAGTGTTCATATAACGTGTTCGAAATTCAAAAATTGCGATTATATTAACACATTACCAGGGGGGGGGGGAAATGTAATAATACGACTGACGCCTGCTATCGATTAAAGGGGGGAAGCGTAGTAATACGCTTTGCATCATCTGAAAAAAAAACGGTAGAACATTTTAGACTTAAAAATGTATTTTTAATGTCGTTAATTTGATATGTTTGAAAAATATTAATTAATTATAAATGAAACAATTTTCCATAAATAACAACGATAAACTATAATATTGTTTATTAACACATTAGCGGAAGAAAGCTTAATAATAATACAACTGACGCCTGCTATCGGTTAAAAGTGGGGAAGGGTAGTAATACGATTGAATTTTATATAAAATTATGATGTCTTCTGTTGAATAAATATTTGATATATATGAAAAAAATATTACATCGTAATTTTCATTCTCAATTTATTCAATTTTTAATATTGAAACAGTGGTTTGTGAAATACTTGCAAAATTACCCCCTTTTACGTAGCAGACAGCGACAAACTGGGCCCCGTGGTAAAGTGTTAATTTATTACGTAATATCTGAATAATCATGAATCGTCTATTTTATACACAATATAATTTCAGTATTCATATAATAGTTACAATCTTAAATTTTGTCGATAACGTGTACACAATAAACACGTATCGTTTCTAGTCTATATCAAAGATAAAATAACGATATCTAGGAATATACATCAAAGTTGTAGAGAAACGATATTCGCGATATAATATACAAGAAAACTAATTGTGTCAGAAAGACAATCTGTTTTATTGGCTCAGATGTAACTGGGTCGAGTGAGCTATTTCTAGGCAAAAACATAAATTAAACATAAATCATCGGTTATGTAGACATTATGCCGTATAATGTTACGGATTTGAAATATCTTATGTTCGATGTGTTTGTGTTGAATCTCTCATATTACACGTTTGTGCTTAATTAACAATGCAAATTAAAATTTCGATCCGCTCTATTTCATTAATATCGAAATTTAATTATATCTGTGAAAATTTTTATACTTAGCGACATGTTTTTTTTTTTGAAAATGCATTTTGATGTAGTGATGTGTGAAAATTTTTAGTAAAATTTTTGTCATAGATTTAGCGACTCGTATCTATAAATAAGTTTAATTAAAGCAGTTCTTCTATTTAATACTGAATTAATAAATAAAAATACCAATATTTGCGCAAATTGATATTGAATATTATGACTGTAGCTAGAATTTTTGTGAAATTAGATTTTATAAAAAGAAATAATATAATTAATTACATCAGAAGTCATTTAAAAATTGATATTATTGAATATTTCTGGTTACGATCATATAATTTTTTTTCAAGAAATTCTATAGACTGATGAAAAATTTTAAACCTAATTGCTTTAATTGCTTATATATATAACGATTTCTATCAATATAAATACTTGCATTACTCAAAATTTTATTGGCTTTAATTGTGAAAATGCATTCGAAACAGGCTGAAAACGAATAATTTTGGCTTGTGAATTTCAAAAATATGCGTACAGTTTAAAAAAAATATATATATATATATTAATAATAAATGTGATAATTGGCTGCATGAATGACGTCATCGGAAAATCCAGAAAATTTTATGTCTCTTTCAGAGTCCTTTCCGGTAACAAATTGAGTTCGATTCATCCGGAAGTTTTCGCGCCGACTCCAAAAATCAAAGCTTTACTGTTGCATAGCTGTGGTATTAAGGAAGTTCCTGCTGAAGCTTTAAAATCTCTGACACAACTGACATACTTGTAAGTTTTACACAGAAAAAAAAATATTTACATTATATACAGATTATTCTTCAAGTATATATAGCTATTTTTAATATATCCTGTATAAATTGCAAATACGCTAAGATAAACCAACAAAGCGTATACTATTTTCATTTCTTTTGTATATAAAAATAAAACTGTAAAACCTCACTTTATATTAAGACGCTTATCTATACTGAATCGAAGGTTGTAAAGCGGCGGTACAATAAAAGCGAAATTGCAAGATTTATATGCTATAATCGAAATAAAAAAAAGGCTATCAATCCTGAAACTTATAACTAGATATTAACAATACATTTTAATGATCATAACATTAGATATATAGTAGAAAAAAATATTTATGATTTTTTTTAAATTTATATTAAAAAAAATTTTTTTTCACGGTGAGCGAAGATTGAAACGCTTTAATGGAACGTCTTGAACGTTTTAATATTTTTTTTTTCTCGTATATATAGCCGAGTCTTTTCTCTTTCACGTTTTGAATAATCTCATTTTTATACGGCGTTATACCGTATGGAATGTTCAATTTCCATTTTATAATACGACTATGTGTCGTAAAACGTTTACGATCGTAATACGACTGGTAGACACTTTAAACTTTCAATTTATAAAAGGACACCGCCGTCGTTCATACATATATAATATATTTGTAATATATATGTACACGGATTTTCTTTCTTTAATATAATTTAGAATCCATATTTGGCATCGATACTGTCATAAAATTGACTATCTATAAAATAAATCCCGTAAAATAGAACTTTACTGGATGTATTTCGTTCTTGTTAACTTTTTTTCTATTCTATGCAATTGACACAAAATTAATTCTGTTATATGAATTTATTCATTTTTCTCTTATATATTCTTTTTTCTTGTTTATAAGCTTTTAAAGAAATATTTCCTCTTATCTATAAGACTTCAAAGAATTTTATGATGCAATATATTACTTTCATATTCATATAATCTTTGTGTATTTAATAGAATCACTTTATGTGAATCTTCAAAAGATTCACGTCTTATATTATTGAAATATAAAATTTGTAAAAAGCATTGAAAATTTTATATTGAATAATGATGATTTTTTTAAATATAAAATAAATTTTATATGATGTTTATCATACAAAATAATATACTGACAGAAGAAGTTATCTATTTAAAGTAGACAATAGCAGGATATAGGAGTAGAATTTCAATACAAAGAAAAAGCAGGCAAATATACGCGTAGTGCGAATTATTTTTATTAACTCTTCTCCTTTGTACAACACGAGTTTTCCAAGAAAATAAACTTTGAAAACACGACAATAAAATAAAAAGGAAAACGTTACACGTTTGTCGTAGTTTTATAGTAGTCTATGTTTGTCGTTGTGCTGTTGTTGTTTTTTTTTAGTTTCTTTATATAAATACTCGAATATCAGATACGGACCGCAAACGATGCATTTCTCTCGTCTCGGAGATTTTCCACAAGAGAAAATCCGAGAAAATTCAGTTTCTATCCGATAAAATGTCGATTGTCGCTTTTCTCACACCTTCGGGAAAGATAAATAAACGACGTAGCGCGAGTTAAAATAACGCTTTAGTGTTCAACATAAAAAAACAACACGGTTCATCTTATAAAATTTTTCTTTTTGTGTTTTTTTTTTTAATTTTATATTTATCATAATATCTAAATATTTTTAACATTACGATTTTATTATATTTTTTTCAATTGAAAAATCTTTGGACTCTGAATTAGTTGTTTACATAGAAGTTATGTATTACAAATATAATTAATGTACAAATGCGGCATATCAATAAACAAAATAAAAATACATGCAGCTAATTTTGTCGATAGTATAAAAAAAATGTTTTCACGATATTGTCATATAAAAAATAAATTTTTCACAAATAATTTTATATTATTATATAATTTTTTTATGATACATTATAATAATATACGCGTTATAGTTGTGTGCTTGGAAAATTAAAGGCACTTTCTATACGGAAGTTAAATGCAAAAACCGTTAGGCAGTTAAGCGGTTTTAGTCTATTCTTGATACGTCGTAGTAAAGGGTTCGTAATAAATGACCGGTGGCCCAAAGGGATTTATACACGTTAAGTACATAGGCATAGATCCATATATAAAATAGTAGTCTTTTAAGGCATATCCAGTCGCTCGTAGCGAAAGGGTTACGAATCTGCTACGAGGCTATGTTCCATTATCGTAGACCGCAATAAAGGCTACGCCAAGCAACTTGTGAAAAGGGTGTCACCCATTCTACTCATCACAACATGCCTTAAAGTCGTCATAATAATCGTAATTATATTTCTATTAGCCAACACTACTTAATGAGCTAAATTCTGAATACGATCTTAAAAAAAAATAATGCTACAAACTTCATAATATGTTAATAACACTGTGATCAAAAAGTAAGGTGAATTTGCTTATTAAATGTAAATTCTCTATTTATTTTTCCAAATCAATTTCATCTTCTTTAAAGTAATTTCCAACCGATAAAACGCACTTTTACCAACGTTTTTTCCAGTCCTCGAAACAGTCGGAATAGCTATCAAGACCTTCTTCGATTCGGTTTTTATCTTATCAATCGTGTCAAAACGGCGTCCCCGCATTGGCTTTTTGAGTTTTCTGAATAGCCAGAAGTCGCACGAAGCCAAATCAGGCGAATACGGTGGTTGCGGAACGATATGAGTCGAGTTTTGGCAAAAAAGTCGCGAAGAACCAATGCAGTATGACGTGATGCATTATCGTGATGAAGGAACCAATAGTTGTAATAACACGTGTAACTCGGAAATAATTAAATCTTTTGACAAAAAGATAATTGAAAAAATGTTATAGACAGTCTTACCAATATAGAAAAAAATACAATTTTCCCGGGAGTTTTAAATGACAATTTCACCTTACTTTTTGAACATAGTAGTGTGTATAGTATATATGTGTCTTTGAAAACATTATATAATATATAATTTTCAATTAATATTAGACAGTTGACGAATAATCTAATACAAAGTGTTGAACCCGAGACATTTTATCATCAAAAAGATCAACTGAGAAGACTACGATTGGATCGCAACACGATATCACGTTTACCCACAGAGGCTTTTCGATCATTAAAATCCCTAGAAGTACTGTAAGTAAAAAAGAAAAATTAAAGTAAACAATCTGAAGCTTTAATATTACATAATTACATAATTGGAAGAAAATTTAAATTGAAAAATTATTTACGTGCACGTTATTAAGAATTTTCTATCGCTTTTATCCGCCGTCTATGTGTGTGTTATTTATGTGCTTTGTTGCTAAATTCAATATATTAAATCTATTTAATATCTATATTGAACTCGAGAGATTTCATCGTATTCAAATACAAATTTCATTATACGTGTCATAGTAATTCGATATTCGAAATACACTCATGTTGTATGCAACACTGAATTTCCCGTGTCAGTTATATTTATTCTGACAACTGGGTCACATTTATAATGCAAAAAGCCCATATATATATATATATATATATATATATATATATATATATATATATATATATATATATATATATATATATATATATATATATATATGTATATATATATATATATATAAATACAATGTAGTATGCAAATATTATTATATAATAATATGCACATTTGATAATAATCTTCTAACGAATTCGCTCCTAGAGAGACATTAAATCAATCGATGCTTCCAGGACTTGTTTTGAAATCCTTGAAAATTAGACGAAAACATCAACAAACACACATACATATATATTTTATATACGGAATCGTGTGTTAAAAGCCTTTTTGATATCAGATTTGACCTAATTTCTTCGATGTTTACCGAAACGATACTTCAATTTTTTTACGAACCGAACTGCATTATAACGTACTTAACTTGCGTCTGAGCTTTTTTTGTTTTTATCATATAATTATTTTTTTATATTATTATTTTTATGCGTTTTTATTTTTGGTTTTATTGCGTCGTCAAAGGTTACACAAAGTAAGATTTTTTTTTATTTTTGTACAAAAATACATATCGTATTTCTATATGATCTGTCTTCCTTCTTTTTGCAAGCATATGCACACTTTTCCTGTGTGTTCTGTGTTTCCTATTTCCTGTGCTTGAATTTTTTTCATTTTCAATATTATATAATATATCTAAATATTCGTAAATAATATATCTTCATAATAAAAATATTTTGGTAAAGGGTAATTGATTGTTTTTAACCAAAATGTTTGTGATAATAATAGATTAACATTTTTTTCCACTCTATTTACTTTCATTTTCATTTAATCTTATTTTTTTTAATGTATAAAAGTACATTTTTTTATTGAATAAATGTTAATATAATATTCTATACATATATTTTTATAGAAATATGGCTTATAATCACTTGACTGATATTCCACGTAATGCTTTCCCGTTTATGCATCATCTCACAATATTGTAAGTATATTATTATGATCGATAAACATATATCAGATGTTTTCAAATATTGCAATATAAATATGATTATATTATATATAATGAATTTGATCATTTTTCAGATTGCTTAAGCGGAATAAAATATCGACGATACACGAACTCGCATTTTCCAATTTGACATCATTGCACACAATGTAAGTAAATTAAACTTTACGAAAAGCGTTTTGCAAAGTAACACAACTTGTTCTAACTTATCGCCGAGTAAAATATATAAAGCAAATAAAACGTCTCGAAATATAATATTATATATATATATATATATATATATATATATATATATATATATATATATATATATAACATTCAATGTTACAATTGAACCGCGAGAAATCCGCGCGTCGTTCGTATTTCGCATGCGAAATTTATTTTATAAGGAAAATGTATTTTGCGAACATTTCAATTTTCCATGTTTAATTTCGTTGTTAAAGTTTTACACGGCCCTTTATTAGAAAATGCCGCGTAATATTTATTTACGCGCTCGAAACCCTGCTTTTCCCATCCCTGATCACACATTTTAACTTCACTCTCTTAAACCTTTGTTTATTTACGGCCGCCTATCCTTATTATATCCCGTTTATATTTTTAACATTTTTTTTTATTCTCATTTAATTAAAAATATTTTTCATTTTTTATAAGAATTCAATAAAGATCGTTTAATAAAATTTACTATTTCAAAAATTATTATTAATTTCATACACGTAGAATATTAAAATCTTTTTTATTATTATACTTATATATATTAAATAGAAAAAAAAACTTGTAATATAATACAATATTTTTCACATATTCATAACACTACCATATATAAAAAAAAATATTTCAACGTTATAATTTTCATTTTTATTGCTGTTTGAACATGATCGTTGTAATAAATTAAATTCAAGTACATCGTTTGCTTGATCATATGAAATATACAAAAGAATTATTTTTATATTGTAAATCGTACATATTTTATTTCGAATTACGATAATGAATAATAAGACGTTTAGCGATAATTTTGGTTTAACTATTCACATTTCTATTATTAAATCAATATTCGATGTTGTTTTTTGTTTACTCAAAATGTATATGGGTTTGTTTTGTGCGATAGATTAAAAATTAAATTTAGAAAATCACGATTAACCGAAGAAAATGATATAAAAACGCACCTTTATTATACATGTTATATAATGAGAAAAGAAAACTATTTTATTTTATTATTCAAGATTATATTATAATAAATTTTAAAAATCATTCCTTACGCTTTTTATCCGAGAATAAGAATAAAGAGCGTTGTATTCAAATTCAAATAGCGATTCACCATTATGTATATGGTAAGGATTCACTTTGAAAGACTTTTTTTAAATCGCTTCAAAGTGGAGCTTAAGCGAAATATTCTTCGCTTTTCACAAATCGCTTTCGAAAATTCGGAAACGGGACTTTGGACGAGAAATAGAAATGCAGAGATATTCCACTTTTATTTCCATAAACAAGATAAAACTTTATTCGAGTGTCGTGTGAACGCAACTTTACAAATAAGTCTAATTTCATCGTCTGAATATGTACGGTGATCAAAAAGTAAGATGAATTTCTTTATAAAATATAAATTCTTTATTTATTCCCTTCATAGTAATCCCCCTCCGGTAAAACGCATTAGTCTTTTTCCAGTTATAGCCTTATCTCTTCAATCATGTCAAAACGGCGTCCCCGCGTTGGCCTTTGGAATTTGCTGAATACCCGGAAGTCGCACGGAGCCAAATCAGGCGAATATGGTTGTTGCGGAACGATGAGTCGAGTTTTTGTTAAAAAAGTCGACTTGGAAATAATTAAATCTTTTGTCAAACAGATGCTTGGCAAATGTTATGGACAGCCTACCAACATAGAACAAAAAATACAATTTACCTGCCTTCCTAATGCTTGGGAGTTTTAAATGAAAATTTTACCTTACTTTTTGATCACAGTAGTAAATATCATTTTCCTATTAAATAATTACTTGTTAAGATCTATTCGACGACAGTTAATAATTTCTACTATGTTTCTTTAAAATGAATAAAAAGAAATAACTCTAAATTAATTGTATGTTTTCAGAGATTTGGAGGACAATTTATTGGGTGATATTCCGACCGCGATCCACAGTTTGACATCGCTGAAGTATCTGTGAGTAATGGCGTTATTATGGGGGCCCCGATTTAAACTCTTCTCTAAATAGGAGCCATTTTTCACATATTTCCGCCCCTTTTTTTGCGAAGTCTGTCCGTAATGTCGAATCATCGAAAAAAATTTAGACCCTTATCAATGATTTAAAAAAAAATAAAAATAAAATGACGTCAAAAAATATTCGGAATTGTTTTAATTGAAATTTGTACATATTATGATTCGATATTTAAGGATTGAATTTTTCCTTTTATATATATTTTTTTTTCAATAAAAATATATTAAATATATAAATGGTACTAGAATATTAATATTTACAATTAATATAAATTCTATTTTTTAGATCTATATCTGGAAACAGAATTAAATATATAGGATCCGGAGTTTTACAAAAATCTGCAGGAATCATATCCTTAGAATTGAAAGGCAATCCTTTAGTTGGAGTAGATCCTCACGCTTTTAGCTTTATGCCAAATCTGAAGAAATTGTAATTATTTTTATTATAAAATAATATTTGTATTATATTTTGAAAATATTATTATTAGGAAAATAAAATATCATTGAATTTTTAGAGTTCTGTCAAACGCCAGAGACTTGACGATTTTTCCGAGTTTAAACGGCACTGCGGCCCTTGAAACTTTGCACTTGGACAGGGCCGCAATTGCGGCCGTACCCCAGACATTATGTCGCACGTGTCCCAAATTGACGACCCTGTAAGTACAATATTATATTATATAAATAATAATAATAAAAAATAGCGTTCAATTCAAACCGTAACACTTTATTCTATATCATAGAAATTTTATATATTTTTTTTCTAACTTTACAAAACTTTCGTCGTTCAATTTTTAAACTTTGACGTTCTCTATATAAATTCTAGGTTTTACACGAAACTTTCATATCGTTTATAATATTTTATTCTTTAAAATTATTTATTTTATTTTACTATAAATTTATTAGTATATCAGTGGAGTTTTTAAAGCTGAAATATTCAGTATTGTGATTTCATTTATACATATTTTAAATTTATATAAAATCAAGAATAATTAAGTGTGAGTTAATTTTCATTTTTCTATTTTATGTTCATATATCGTAGTATCAAATAACGAAACGATTTATGATTAAATTATTTTAAAACTGAGTTAATAAATTTAAAGTTAATTATTGGTTTTAAAATTTAAAGAAAATATATTATATTTAAAACGCGTAATTAAGAATAGTATTTTAAATTTTAACAACTTTAATTATTAAGAACTACTTAGAAACATAATAAATATAATATATCATATTTCGCAGTAAAATAAAAACGATATTTATAATATATATATTAAAACATTTAACCCATAATTATATACTAAAAAGCGTAAAATTATTAAAGCTGAAAATATTTTAGTTTAATAATCGTTAACATACTTTATATATTAAATTATTTTATCATTAAAATTTATATTTAATTTTAGATATAAACTAAAATTATTTTTGATAATTTTATACCAGTAAAACGGATTAAACGATAACGAAATTCGTGTGACGAATTAAATAATTTTATATTACGCATTTGAAATCGTAGCAATGATAGATTATCCAATATTATATATTCTATAATTCTATGAAATGTCTTGTATTATAAATCCTAGTTGAACGTGTAAAGAAACCGGCTTAATTCGAAATATAGTACGGTTAATTCGAAATTCGGTTATTCGGTAATAACCGCAAACCGTTTCTATCCGTTTTAGGAAATGCCATTTCAAAACCGATCCATCGATTTTGATTGAATTCATTCAAGTATAAATAATTAATGGGAGAACGGTTTGATTAATGTGTTTTTCGGAATGTACTGTGTTATTCTAATTTAAACGTACTCACTATATTAACACTTTACCATGGGGCCCAGTTTATCGCTGTCTGCTACGTAAAAGGGAGTAATTTTGCAAGCAAATCGCAAACCGCTGTGTCAGTATTAAAAATCTATTATATTAAGAATGAAAAATAAGATGTAATATTACTTCTCATATAGATCGAATATTTATTCAACAGATGACATCATAATTTTATATAAAATTCAATCGTATTACTACGCTTCCCCACTTTTAACCGATAGCAGGCGTCAGTCGTATTATTATTACGCTTTCTTCCGCTAATGTGTTAATAAACAATATTATAGTTTATCGTTGTTATTTGTGGAAAATTGTTTCATTTATAATTAATTAATATTTTTCAAACATATCAAATTAACGACATTAAAAATACATTTTTACCATAAGTCTAAAATGTTCTACCGTTTTTTTTTTCAGAGATATGAAATCGAATCGTCTCACGAAACTTCCAGAACTAACCCACTGTAAAGATCTGAGAGTACTGTGAGTATTTTAACGCTTTACATCACGAAATTTGGTATGAAAAAAATAAATAAAAATAAAACGAATTTTCAGGGATCTGGCGTCGAATTTTATCACATCGCTCGATGGGAAACCTTTCAGAAACCTCAACCTGCTGCACGATCTTCTTCTGCCTCACAATTTGATAGATTCAATACCCAAAGATGCCTTCTTTGGACTCACAAATTTACAGCTGCTGTAAGTTGAGAGTTTACATCTCGTATTTTATTCGTTTGTTTGTCGGTGAATTTTACGAGTTTTGCACGAAAATCCCGCCGTTAATGCTGTTTGTCTATCGGATAATCCATCACCGGGTATAGAATAGTTGTTTGTTGTTACCCCAATGTTTGGATTCTGCTTAAACGAATTCGTTAATTGATTTATTGAACTTCTGCTATTATAAATTAAATACGTCTGCTGAATATAAACAACGGGTTCCTATTTAGTGCTATCTATATATTTTATTACGAAAATTTTCTTATACTAAGGTAATTTCTTGTAACAATTAAAATTACTTTACACGAATTATTTATATTATATTGTTCACAAATATAATGAAATACATTAAGTTCTCGTATATACTTTATTTTAATAGAGACATGGAGGACAATAAAATTACATATATTCATCCTGATGCTTTCATGGCCATATCAGAGTTGCAAGATTTGTAAGTTATTGATAGGATTTTTTTTAATACTCATCTCTTGAAACAACGATCGGTGAAAAACAAATATTTTTTTCAGAAATTTGGGAAATAATGCATTTCCAAATCTACCCTCTGCCGGTTTACAGCATTTATTTCACCTGAAAACTTTCAACAATCCGTTTCTCAGAGAGTTTCATCAGCCGGAAACGTTTCCAAAAATTCAGGTATTTATCTTATTCTAAACAAATTTTCAACGTTTAAATAACTTCGACGTTCGCTTATTTTGGGTTTACAGACACTGGTTTTATCGTACGCTTATCACTGTTGCGCCTTTGTACCGGAAATAGAGGCCGAAAGTACTCAACCACCGATTCGAGACATTATCATTTATCCACCAAAGTCGAATATCGATTGGAGCCTTTGGAACGAGAACAACACATTCGACTTTTGGCCGAAATATGGTAAATAAGTTTACAATATATAATAATATAAATAAATCCATTTTAATTTTATAAAGTAGTCGTAAACTTTTCGACTATCCTGTATTATATAATCATGTTGGAATTTGTGCAAAGTTGATATATTATTAGGGTTACAAGGCTTGAAACACTTTAAACTTTGACCCACATGCGAACTCAACTTCGACGTTGGTGTCGTTAATTTGAAAAGTTTCCAATGTCTGGAATCGCATTCCATCAATTGTTTGTTAGTAAGACCCGGCGCTAAGCGGTTTTATTTTTTTGCTATTTTCTTTTTCAGAAAACCTCACAGATAAATTTGGAAACGAAATAAAGGACCTGTTCGATTCATTCGGATCGGATTTTGTATATCCAGGCAATTTACCGTCTTACGTGGATGAATATTTGGACGAAGATAATCGTCCGCCAATAAATGGAGTTGTTAAAAAGATAAAATGTTTACCATTACCAGGTACATACAATATATTGCACACGAGCATATTATTGAAATATTTTCTGTACTCTTTTAGAAGGCGATCTCTACTTTTACGTGTATTATTATTATTATTATTTTTTTGATTTTAGGTCCTTTTTTACCATGCCAAGACTTATTTGACTGGTGGACATTAAGGTGTGGTGTTTGGGTTGTATTTTTATTGGCAATGTTGGGTAATGGTACTGTGGTTTTTGTTTTAATATTTAGCAGAAGCAAAATGGACGTGCCGCGATTTTTAGTATGTAATTTAGCAGCGGCCGACTTCTTTATGGGAATATATTTAGGTATGAAACTTATTTTTTATTTTTTTTTTTGATAAATCATAAACGTATTAAAACGGATTAAACTGTTAATTGTTATTCGTAAATTTTAGGGTTTTTAGCTGTTGTCGATGCGTCTACCCTGGGCGAATTCAAAATGTATGCCATTCCGTGGCAGATGTCAGCCGGTTGTCAACTAGCCGGTTTTTTGGGAGTTCTCAGCTCCGAATTATCAGTATTCACATTAGCTGTAATTACTTTAGAAAGAAATTACGCTATAACGCATGCCATGCATTTAAATAAAAGATTGTCGTTAAAGCATGCCGGTTATATAATGTTGGTTGGATGGACTTTTTCGTTATCTATGGCCGCATTGCCGCTTTTCGGCATATCCGACTATAGAAAATTTGCCATTTGTTTACCGTTCGAGACGACAAATGGACCAGCTAGTCTTACATACGTAGTATTTTTAATGTTCATAAACGGTGTAGCATTTCTAATTTTAATGGGATGTTATTTAAAAATGTATTGTGCTATTCGAGGATCGCAAGCATGGAATTCAAACGATTCTAGAATTGCCAAAAGAATGGCTCTATTGGTGTTTACAGACTTTTTATGTTGGTCTCCGATAGCTTTTTTCTCGCTCACTGCCGCTTTTGGATTACAGTTGATATCGCTGGAACAAGCTAAAGTTTTTACTGTGTTCATATTGCCATTAAATTCCTGTTGCAATCCATTTTTATATGCCATATTAACCAAACAATTCAAAAAAGACTGTGTGCTTATATGTAAGGCTATAGAAGAATCAAGAGTGACGCGCGGTATAGGTCGATGTCGACACAGTTCCAACTTTAGCAACAGACAAACGCCGGCCAACACTAACAGTTTAGTAGATAGATCGTCTAGAGATCAGCAACAACATCATCAAACACCGTGCAGTTGCAGTGCTAAATTATTGAGCGAAAGCGGTGGAATGGCAGGTGCTAACGGAAGAAGTAGCTCAAGGGGAAGCTATTCCAACAAGGATTCCTTCTTCAGTCGCGCAAGAAGTCTATTGTCTTGTTTTCAACCTGCTTCAAATCAGCGACATCGAACACGATCCGATCAATATGCTTATCAAATTGCTGAAATTCAACAGAAACAACATAAACGGGCGTCTTCCGTTTCATCCAGCGAAAACTTTAGTTCGTCAAGATCGGATTCTTGGAGACATAATCATCATTGTGGAATTCCATTACGTTTATTGGATCCAAAAAGAAGAGCATCCTCGTGGCTCGTCAGTAGAAAAACATCGCAAGACTCCAATTTATCTAGTTCCAGAAATGATTCTTCCGGTTCAGCAACTACGGCCAGTACTAGCACGTGGCGAATGTCTAGATCCAGTGCTTCTAGTGAACCTTCATCTCGCAGTAGAACAAAACCGCGTCTAACTAGACAACACGCAATCAGAGACGAATTCGGTGATCCACCCGGATCGCCCGGTAGATTAACTGTTAGATTTTTAACAACGATTCCATCAGCTGCCGAAACATCAATGCAGATGGACGAGGAACCTCCGAGTCCAGCTCGCCCACCAATGGAAACTTCACTCAGCTTACCTCAAGAATCTCATTTCACAATGCATTCATCTGAACCCGGTTATAATCCACAAAATGAACCCATGTATGCAGTGCTTCATGCTGGCGGTAGGGCGCCTCTAACAACTCTTCATCCTGCCAGAGAATTACTACCTTTAGATGCTGAAAAACCAACTAGTGCAGATCCAGCACCTTCTAAATGAGCTCAAACATTGGAAATTAAAATTATTATTACAACTATTCAATTAATAGGATTGAATCTCGAGTGCGGTGGTTTTCAAATTAATATTATAATATTTAATATACAATTGTAACTAAGCATATTCATCACATATTATTTTTTTCTAATAAAAAAGAAAATAAATAAAATAATGTTAAGTTTAAAAAATTTAATTTCTTTATATAAATATCGGTAACATCTGTTGGTTTCTTTCTAAAACTAAAATCTGTATTAGAAAAAAATATTCATTCGATTTATAGTTTTATAAGTTGTTTCTTATTTTTTCTGAGATAAAATTTATAGATTTAATTTGAAAATCACCATTAGCAGTGTGTTTCAAAAATTTGCTCAATACATTTGTAAAACAGATATTATTTTTACTTACTACAACCAGAGTTTATTATAAAATTGAAATAAAATATATGCAAAGAAATATTTTGATATGAAATCACATAGTTTTATACGGATAATTGAATACAGGAAAATTAGCAAAATGACTATAACTATGAGAGATAGTAGAATTTGTAATTTATTACTATCAGAAAAAAAAATAATTTCTGAAAATAAATATCTTCATATTTTCATTAAATTAAACAATTCTTTCTTTCATTGCGGATTTCCGTCCAAAAAAGACAATAAAAATTATTAAAAAAAAATCATCGCATCTAAGCACTTCAAAAAGTTTTCATTTTTCAGTCAAATTCAACTACTTCTATTTCTCTCTCTCTCTCTCTCTCTTTCATTCTCTATATATGTCTTTCTATATTCTCACACGAAGTAGTTAATAAATTAAAATAATTTTATCGTATAATAAAGTGCATTTAAAATGGCATAAAAATCAAATGTAATATTTAATATATTTATTCATTCTATGTGACATTATTTAGACTGTGATAATATGTAAAATATATGTATTTATGTGTAAGTTAAATTATTCAATTACGCATGTAATTGACCATTTAATTATACGATCTATAATTAAATCGCCATTAATTTAATGATTATACAATATGTAATGTAAGTGTATACTGTTTAATTTTGATTTATATATATTAAAAAGTGATTAAGTTATTCGTATTATATAATGCATAAATTCACGAACGTAATAATTTTGAAACATTTGTTCATTATTAAATTATATTATAAGAAGATAAAGAGCTGAAAATTTCTTGATAAAATTATATAGCATAAATGTAATGAAATTTATAAAGTTTTTATTAAGAGATGGGACTTCCAGAAGAAAAATATACTTTAATATAAGTGAAAATAATATAAAATAACAATTTTAGTTGCAGTCTTCATCGTCCAAATTTCTTTAACGGTGGCACATCAATAAATTAAATTATTAATAAAATATCGATGTTCTAGTTTATTTTCAAAAGGATTAATAATTATATAATTATATGTGTATATAGATATATATATATATATATATATATATATATATATATATATATATATATATATATATATATATAAATATTTTATACCAATTTATTCTATTAAAATTGAAATATTTTCACTATATTTTTTTGTTTTTATCTCCCATTTCTTTGATTATACTAAATAGTTTTAATTATTAATTTTGTTTTGCAATAAACTGAGTTTATATATTATATTTGTATACAAACTTAATGTAATAAATAATTAACAATTTGTTTTCATTAAGCATTGCATAAATGTCATTTGGTTGGCCCTAAAAATATATTAAAATTTTTAAAATATTCTTATAGTAAAAATAAAAAATAAATATTTTATTATCAAACACAAACGATTCGGTGATTTATTTTTTAAAATAAATTATTTAATTTTTAATTCTTAGTTGTTACAAATTTATTCTACAATTTTATTTAATATATCAAGAAGTTTTAAAAGAATATTCTTTTTAATAATATAAAAACGAAATTACGGCATTACTAGAATATAATTTTATTAATTAATAACAGTATACTAAGAAAATCCGTCTAATTATATTGCATAATATTATTATATTGTATATGTATTTATGAATTTTAGAATAGACAATAAATTGACATACATATATATCTCTTATCTACTTGTGAATAGATAAAAGAAAATCCTTTTCTTCTGTATATTAATGATTATAATATTTACAATTCAAAGATGAATATTTTTCCATTGTTGAGCAAGAATAAAGGTTTCCACTTTTTTTAAGCTCCGAAATTCATTTAAAACTCTATATTTTACATAATAACATTGTAAATATATAAAAGCGATTTATTTATTATATTAAATGTAAATTTAATTAAATGTACTGTTTATTAATCCATGACATGTGTAATAAATAAATAAATATCTACATGTATCAGTGTTAATTAATGGAAGAAAAAAAATTGAAAACAATTACTTAATTTCGTCGCCGTTTAAAATGTATAATTTAATGTTAATATATATATATATATATATATATATATATATATATATATATATATATATATATATATATATTTAATTGTTATGTATTTAAATGTATTGATAATGTGTAATACAGACGAAAATTCACTATAATACTATTATTTCACAAGAAATGTTTTAACCGATTTTAATATAATTTTTATTAAAACATGCCAAGATACTTTGTCTAAAATTTATGAACACGTCATTTATGATTTTATCAAGGCTTAAAAATAATTTAGTTATGAATATTATAGTTTTCCATTCATAAAAATATTAATTTACAAAACATATTGATTTGTTAATGAATTATTTACACAATAAAAAAAACAGAAATTTTACAGTAACAACTAGTTGTAAATGTTAAGCAAATGATTATAAATTGATTTTTATCTTAAAACTTAATACGATTTTCAGATATTATATAAAACATTTTATTATAATAAATCTTGATTATTACATATCCAATTAAAATTTGCACAAGTTTACTTACAACTGACATTTGTAAAATATGATCATTGAAATACGTTTATATTGAAATTTTGTCTGTAATTACAAAATCAAAATAATAATAATAATAAAGAAAAGTCAATCGGATAAATCGTTATTTTATTTGATATAAATGAGTGGAAAAGAAAGAAAAATGACGTTTATGATTTTTTTATTCCATATATTATTAACAATTTACATTAAAAAATTATATTTAATATCATCTAACTCATCGACACAGAAAATACTATGTGTAATCAATTAAATTTATTTCTCATTGATGTTTAGTATATAACACAAGCCTTATCCTTATAACATTTATATAAAATAAAAATAATGCTTCGTCCACACATCGTAATGATTTGATATAATGTATTGGTGATATCATTAAAGCCGTGTAAAAAAACAGAATTGCGTCAAATAACACCATCAGAAAAGAAAATTATTTTCATATAAATTTTGTCATTTTTTATATTGTTAACCTTAATTATTTAAGACGTGAATAATTTGTGAAGCTATTTAAAATTATTTCATATCATATTTGGAATATTCATAGTAAATCATTTTTCCAAAATTCGAAATCATATATTTATATATATATATATATATATATATATATATATATATATATATATATATATATATATATATATAGATTCAAAAAGTCATTACTGAAAACTGTAGTCTGTTATGATGAAAGGTGATACTATGAATTACTATGCAGTGACATCTACCCTAGTCACGACGCTGAATATATTATCATGGATAAGGCTTTGCTTTATATTCCGTGCACGTATTGATAGATTTGCATATTACAATAAAATTTACATTATTTTCCATTAACAATACATTCATCACATGTTTGTTTATGTTATATATATATATATATATATATATATATATATATATATATATATGCGCTGAATAGGCACAATGAAAATATTTCATGTCTTCTACAATGTAATAATAAGGCCTTTAAAGCGCAAGCAATATTTTTACATCATGAACATTCATTAAATAATAAAAATTAATGAAGTGTACTAAAAAAAATATTCATTCGGTTTTTACAGTCTTCTTAAACAAAATGAAACGTTAAATGTATCAGAACATGTTATATACTATATTTTACATAAATATATACGTCATAATATTTATAACACTAGTTAAAATTGAACAAATAAAATTTGAAATATGTATAAAAATAAAACTATCGTGTAAAATAAAAAGTGTAAAATATAAAGATTATATGTCAAATTTTGGCACTCGATTTTAACAGTGGTGTGTCGAGGATTCAACTTGAAAAAGGAAAATTTGCAACAAAAAACCCATTTTATTTTTTAAATTTAAATTATTTTAAATAGTCAAAATCTTTCTTATAATTTTAGGTATCCATTGTTTTTATTTTTTTTTCTCCTTTTCTCCCCAAAATTCCCAAATAAACCACTAGATTCTAATAATTTCAACTGGTTAAATACTTTATATTTCACAATCAGTGCTAAAATGTGACCAATATCATTTATTTCATTATTAAGTCTTTGTTTATTTTTTTTATTGGTTCCAATTTTATATTTACACAAAAAAAAATATACGGAAGAGTTCAATTTTACATTTATTTAGTATTCTATTAGTTTAGTTTAGCAATAATTAATATGTTTTTCCACTATCTACAGTCTCATTATTAGCGACATCTTCATAATTAAAAAAATATTTTATTTTATAAATTTAATATTTTTAATTTAATATATTGCGAAATATATTAAACTAAAAATTTTTGTTATTCGTTAATAATATAATAATTTATTATTAATTATTAGTAATGTAATATTTTCAATGTTTATCTCAGATGTTATTTTTTTTGAGCGATAGATGTCACTAAAAATAATTAGAGATAATTTTAAAAAAAATGCTATATTGTTACAACTAATCACTCGAATCACATCAATTCATACGAAGCAGTTTTTTCTCTTGAAGCACAATTTTGCTAAAGTGATGGTCTTTGCACAATTTTTCCCGGCGTTGCAACTCCACCGGGAACTTTATTGTCTCCACAAGGATTTAAATTTTGATTTTGATCACCCTTAACATCCAAAGGATGGCAGACACCGGACGTCGGATCCTTAGATGGACTGATTACAGGACTCGTGTCGTTTGGACTCGGAGAGTCGTTCTCCGATTTGCTATAACGTTTATCCCTGAGTCTTTTAAATTCATCGAACTTGCGATTCAAATCTATTTCTGATTTTGTAGATTTTCTTGTTCTGGTAACTTCAGGAATATCTTCCAAATTGTCCTCGTCGACCTCCTAAAATAAATTCAATTAAAATGTTTCATTCATTGAAAATATGGTTCGTTCAGAATACATTTGATGAATAAATAATATATTACAAAAAAAGATATATATTTATAAAATAGTGTTTCTCAACCTCAGCCTACGAATGTCAAAAAGATTTATTTGTATGTTTTCTTATAAATCCATGAATTATAAATGGTTAAGAAATGTTGTTTTAAAAAGATTCATTTTCAACTAATTATACATATTAAATTTAAGTTGGTTTTTATGTTTTACTTGAATTTCGGCAAAAGTCACAGGTTGTGTCCTATATCTGGTAGCATTTCCTCTCAACTTCTTCCTGACAGGTCTTCTATAGAGGAGCGAAGTAGGCTCTGGATAAACGGTGTCCATCTTGAATTAAAAATATATTATTTTTAATATTAAATATTGAAATTTAAAATGAAATATTCTAACAATAACACAAACATGATGAGGGATCATTTGATACGATATTCCAAT
Organism: Leptonema lineaticorne; assembly: GCA_024500535.1. Lineage (NCBI taxonomy): Eukaryota > Metazoa > Arthropoda > Insecta > Trichoptera > Hydropsychidae > Leptonema > Leptonema lineaticorne. The sequence continues at coordinate 14,707,859 of JANIJI010000006.1, forward strand.
TCTGCAATCTTCAACGGTCAATTGGAAATTCTATTAACTCTAGACTATGTTATACATGCATATTAATTATTGAAATAAACCGAATACCTTGGATATTGAAATTTGTGTTATATAAGTGAATTCCAGGAATCCCAACACATTCCATAATTAACAAGTTTATTAATTATTTAAAATCATCGATACCATTTATATATAATTATTTTAATAAATACACAAATGGAATATATGGTACAAGTGCGATTATGTTAAATAAAACGAGGTCATTACAAATTTTACATATTTTTTTTTTAGATATTAGAAAGAGTGTCGCAGATAGAATAATAGATCCAAAATTACGCAAGTTCACCGTCATAATTAACAATCGTCGAAACGGTGATTTCGGTTGATTCGAAAATATTATTACGGCGAATATTTTATTTTGCGTCATTCAGTTTCGGAAATAAACGGTTGAAACGGGAGAAACGTGCTTTTGCCGCCAATTTCATTTTCCGGTGACAAATTTTAACGAAAACGTTGTAAATCGACGACGGTCTCCGGAGATTTGCTGCGAAACGACGCCGATAAATAAATATTCATCCGTATATTATTTGCCTCGAAATTGGCACGTTTTTCGTATATCGAAAGTATTTATCTATTAGAGTGAACTTGAAAACATACAAATACAAATATGTATTGTGACATTTTATAATAGTTTCCCGTTAATAAACAAATAACTATTTGTAAAATCTTTTTTTTTTAAAAAAGAAAGATGGAAAATGAACAATTAAAACAAATATTTGGCATCATTCCGGAAAATTTTCATCGAGAAAATATCAACCGCAACAACCATAAAAGTGTACACGCGCATCATCGTCTTTAAATTTACTTTCGAATCGAGATTCAAAAATTGGTCAAATTTAGAACAATCGCAACGTGTTTATTTGCAATTTTTTTTTTCACCTGAAATCCCTGCCAAAAAACGCGAAATTGCCACAATTCGCGAATAAAACCGCCGTAGAAATTTAGTCTATTTATAGAACGAAGATCGTTAACCGGACACGGATTTCAGTCAGAGTTCGAAAAACTCTAATAGATCGATTTCACAGTCGCTCTTCAAAAAAAAAAAAAAAATCCTATTTTGAACAAATAAATTGAATAATAGCGAATGTCCGACAATATGAATTCGGAATGGAGATTTGAACACAAAAACAATTATATATTGCATTCCAGTTCGTTGCATTTTTTTATTTACAAAATTATTTTTAACGTTTTTGATTCGTGTATAAAATAATATTTTTAATTTATTTTAAACACGTTTTCACTCAGGTATCACAGTTATTATTATAACTATATTACAATTGGTCGTTTTAATACGTATTATGAAGTATTTATTGTTCGATAAAATAAAATTACATACGTTTTCATATTTTATATGAAATATGTATAAAATAATATTACGAAAAAACATAATGATGCATCGTTTGCAATCATTACATCGTTAATTAAATGTCAGCATTAATTATCAATAAGCACTAAAAAAAGTAATATTGATGAAACTTGTTTAATAATAGAGAAAAATATAACTATATTTTAGTTATTAAACTCGAACGGATGTCAAATTGATGGAAAATAAAAATTGGAAAACCGGAAGTTTCTAAATTTTCCGCGTTAACGCCACTCGGAAAGAAAAAGACAAGGTCATTTTCTTTCACAAAAGTTCATAGCCGGTCGACGAATGCGTGGGCGGCGAAAGAATGGAAAAACCCGCCGCGCAATTTACGCGGAATATATTAATCGGAAAAGTCGCTGCGGAAACTACGATTTTTCCGACGGCTATCGATTCGACCGCTTTTCATTCTGGCGGCGTACAATTCGATACGTTTTATTTCGCCGTTTCGTAATAGGAGACTTTTCTACGTGTTTTTTTTCCCTATTCTTTTATTTTATTTTTTTTTATTTGGAAAATTGAACGGAGACGTGATCGATTGTACGTTCGTTACGCGGCCAGACGGATATATGTGTTACAGGTAATTTGCGCCCTAGCGAATAATATAACCTAGGAGATTCGAGTATACGTGTCAAATTTGAAGGATGAATCGTGTAAGTGCTCCAGATAAAGAATATTCTACTGTGATCAAAAAGTAAGGTGACTCCCGGGCATTAAATTGTATTTTTTTCCTAGTTTGATAGGACTGTCTATAACATTTGCCGAAAAGTTTAATTATCTCCGAGTTACACGTGTTTTTACAATTCTTGGTTCTTTAATCACAACAATGTACCATATCATACTGCATTGGTTCTTCGCGATTTTTTTGACGAAAACTCAACCCAAATCGTTCCGAAACCACCGTATTCGCCTGATTTGGTTCCGTGCGACTTCCGGTTATTCAGCAAATATTGAAGGCTATACCGGAAAAAGACTATTCCGACTGTTTTGAGGAATGAAAAAAGCGTTGGCAAAAGCGCATTTTATCGAACGGGGATTACTCTAAAGGGGATGAAATTGATTTGAAAGAATAAATAAAAAAATCATCTTACTTTTTGATCACAGTATTAAAATGCACTGTTATAAAACACGGTTTTTTAATTAAGAAGTAAATATCAGCGTCACATTCTATTCAATTTTAATAATTGATAAAAAACAACTTTATAAAATTGCAGTATGAATCGTGACAGACTGAAAAAATGGTTCAATTAACAAAATGTACCGGTATCGAGTAACAAAATTCCCCATCCCCTAAAACAGAGGGCTTTTCACGAAATTACTATCGGCGACAGACGATCGCGTTGAAAACTTGGAATTATTTATGAATGTCCATTAAAATCATAAATTACTGCATTCGAACGCGCCATTATTGATTTTTATTTTCCTCTCAAAAATGTATTCAAAATTTTTGATTATCATTCAAATTCGAATAAATAATTTAAATTGTTAATATTTTTAGTATTTGATTCTCGATTGTTTGTCCATAAAAATATTAAACATATAATATATGAAAAATATCATAAATTATAGAATAGTTTTCTATAACGTGAAAATATTTGAGTTCACTTCAGAGACACACACTCGGTTATCGAGAAAGTTTTCCGAGAATGATGAAAAACACAATAATTCTTAACTATACAATAGAGAAGCCAGACGAAAGCGAAAATTGCGAGCGGTCGATAACGGGTTAACGTACTCCGTTCTTAAACCCTTCAGACCAGACTGAAAAATGAACAAAAACACACACACACCACTGGCGAATGAATGAAAACAAGAAGAGCAAAAAAAGAATGGAGAAAATCGAACAACAACAACAACAACACAGCAAACGACCAGAGATCGAGACGAAAATAGAAAGCGTTCCGGGTTCTTCTTCTCGACGGGCTTTTCCGAGTAGCCATTTTGTCGCCGTGAAATGGCGAAAATACACGTGAAAATATGGCGTCAATAATTTTTCAAATAAATATTTCTTGTATGTGTGTGTGTGTGTGTGTTTTTCGGCATATTTTTTTGATTTTTGCAGGCGTGTGTGTCGCAAAGGTCGCGCTTTTGTGACGCCGTTCCTTAAATTAAGTCTATTTTCGTCGGGAAACTGATACATAAGAATCTATTATATTATATAGAATAGTATAAATGAAGGTTTAATGTTACATAAATCACGATTCTGGATAAGTTTCAGTTTATATATATGGTATATATTTTTTTCCAGAAAAACATATATTTAAAATATTAATTTATTTTTGATGCGCTAGTTTTTCAGTTAACTGAGAAGATACTAAATAAATTTCAATTCGATTGTCGTCAAAATATAAGTCTGATATTATAAAATGTAATGCGTTTCAGCGCTAATTAAAAATGAAGGACAGATAGGAAAATATAAAATTTACAAAGGCATTAAAGTCGATATCTCTAAGAAATTTAATATCATTCTTATAAATTTTAGCGTAAAAATTTATATATATTATCTTTCAAAAATATTAATTAATTTTTTTATACAAAATAAGTTTAATATAATACAACATAAATTTTTATTATAAAAATTACGACTTTAATTTCATTTTTAATATACCATATATATTTGTAAACACGTTGGAATAGGATTCTATATAAAACATTAATAAATAATCGATACAACAAATCCAATACGTTTTTAGTTAGTTAGTAATTCGAATGAATAAATCGTTCAAAATTAACACTTTGCGTGTGTAAAAATCAAAATTTTTAATTTCGTATACATGTATATAAAATGTCGGTCCAGTAATTTTTTTGACGTCGTCGAAAATGGAATGATAGTGAACAGGTGTATTTGAAGAGTGACGTTGGAAGTTCATTTTATTTACATTTGCGGTCGACATTGAAGCTAAACAGAGAATGCATTGCGGAAAATCGGGTCATCGAATTTGAATGCAATTTTAATATAATAATAATTATTATTGTTTATTATTAATATTATAATAATAAACAATATTTTTAATATTTGAGAAATTAATGAATATATAATATTATGACTTTGGCATTTACTTTTTTTTATTTTCAAATGAAACATTTATTTCAGAGACCAGCAACAAGTTATATTTCGTTTTGTAGATCATATTATTATTATTATATATATATATTTTTTTTGCAAAACAGCACAATAAATATTTAATTTAATTGGCAGTCGAACCGTCGAACAAAAAACGTTGAACAATGTTAAAGTTCGCCCACGCGCGTGAACCAATTTCTAAATAGCGATCGTTTGTTTATCGAAATTCTTACTAAAATTTTATTTTTCTACGAACTCGCCTTATATTTATATACTTATAAGCAATAGTAATAATTATTGGATAAATAATTTAAAATTTGCTAAAATTGTAATGTAAATTATTTTCAAATTTATTTGATACTCTTTCTAGGGAAAATGTGTGGTATTCTCAAATTTTACTAAAAATCCTTTTAATAAATTAGTGGTTGAATGTTTACAATTAACAAATTTTGAATCAAATTAAAATTTTTATACTTCATAATAACTATTTAAAATTAAATTTCTAATGTTAGCAGACTTTTCCATTTTGCAACTCAATTTCATTATTTATTAGTATTGCGCACTAAAAAAATATCGTTTGATTAAAACTGTGCAAAAATGAATTAATAGAAATAAAAATTAATTTTAATGCCAATTAGAAATGAAACATAATAAAAAAATAATAGTTTACTATCGTTAAGGACATATTAACCTGACATTATTATGAAATAAATAAATAAAAAAAATAATACATATTACAAGATGTATCATCAATGAATTCCATTTAGGACAAATTTTAATTAATGACAAATTGGAAAAATTAGGATAATTTTCCCGAGTGGGACGTAATTATAGTAATGGATGTACATATACCATATATAGTAAAACCAAGAAATTTTCGAACAGTGTTGAATTTTGTTAACTTTGTGTATACAGCTTGATTACAAGTCTGTATAACGAATAATTAAATATCAAATTCTAACTATGAAACGAAATTATCAGTAATAGTTTAATGTATAGAAGAAAATTCATAAGGAATATTTAAATTTAATTTAATATTTGAATATGAAAAGTGACGTTATTCAAACGAAATATGGGTCATTGAATAATTTTCAATATATTGTCGTTTCGATTAAATATATATATATATATATATATATATATATATATATATATATATATATATATACATATATAATGAAAAAAAAAACGGATCACACTGTACAATATCCAATTTGGCACAAGTTTGACGAATTAAACGGACAAACATATCGCCATTGTTTCTAATATGTGTTTCACGTAATTCATTTCGCACAGTCAATTAATATGAAATGCGACAATTCCGTTAATTAACAACGAATGTGGACGAAATCGACACGAATAAACACATATATCTATTGCAGTACATAAGAACGGTGCTTATTTCAATACATACCATAGACTAAATTAATACAATTATCTAATAGATATTTATTTTTTCACTATCATAGTCTCCGCACATTTTTTTAGTATTGATTTAGATTATGTTATATTATGTCTCCAAACGTATTTTTCTATTGAAATATTTGAGAGTAAAAGAAAAGTATACACTGTGATCAAAAAGTAAGGTGATTTTTATTATACCATAAAATGTAAATTCTTTATTTATCACTTCCAAATTAATTTTATTTCCTTTAAAGTAATCCCTGTCCGATAAAGCGCACTTTGCTTTTTCCAGTCCTCGAAACAGTCGGAATAGTCTTTTTCCGGTATAGCCTTCAAGATCTTCTTCGATTCGATTTTTACCTTCTCGTTTAATGAATAATCAAAAATCACACGGAACTAAATCAAGTGAATACGGTGGTTGCGGAACGATATGAGTCGAGTTTTCGACAGAAAAATAGCGAAGAACCAATGCAGTATGATATGGTGCATTGTCGTGATGAAGGAACCAAGAATTGTAAAAACACGTGTAACTCGGAAATAATTAAACCTTTTAACAGACAGACGTTTGGCAAATGTTATAGACAGTTCTACCGAACTAGGAAAAAAAATACAATTTACCTGCCTTCCTAATGTCCGAGAGTATGTTAGCAATTTGTAAAGGTAAAAATTCAATTGTTAGGTATAACAATTTAATTTTTAGTATATTCTTAATACTTTTTGAAATAATCTTGAATGTTTTAATCTAATTTTAAACTATTTCTTTTTTATTTTTACTAGATTACAACACTTTTCTAATAATTGATCGTGCGCACGTTTATTTACACGTCGATTTTGAGCTGCGGCCAAAATCGATTAATGTCATGTAATTAAATTTATCGCGTTTCACTATAAAATCGAAACGAGAACATATCTCATTAAAAATTTCCATTATTTTTCATTAGTCATTTTTTTACCTTATTTCTTTTTCAAATCGTACTATTTTTAATAGTTAGTCTTTATATAACGTATATACTATTGTAATCAAAAAGTAAGGTGAAATTATCATTTAAAACTCCCGGGCATGAGGAAGGTAGGTAAATCGTATTTTTTCCTAGGTTGGTAGAGACTGTCTATAACATTTGCCAAGCGTCTGTTTGTCAAAAGATTTAATTATCTCCAAATTCTTGGTTCCTTCATCATCAAAAACTCTACTCATATCGTTCTGCAACCGCCATATTCGCCCAATTTGGCTCCGTTCAATTTCTGGTTATACAGCAAACTTAAAAGCTAATACAAGGATACCGTTTTGATTAAAGATTGAAGAGATGAAAACCGAATCGAAGAAGGTCTTGATGGCTATCTGAGAAAAAGACTATTCCGACCGTTTCGAGGACTGGAAAAAGCGTTGGCAAAAGTGCATTTTATCGAACGGGGATTACTCTAAAGGGGATGAAATTGATTTGAAAGAATAAATAAAAAAATCATCTTACTTTTTGATCACACTGTTATATATATATATATATATATATATATATATATATAATTATTTGTCTTTATCAGTTTATTATAGACAATGTTTAAGTACGATGTTCATGAATTTGACGAAAATATCAGAGATAGAATTATCCGACATAATTGTCAATCATGAGCGATTAATGACCCTAATTCAGACGGCCGATTATTAAATATGAGAATTCTAAATGCCCCCTCCCCCCTCCTCCTCCCCCGTTTTAAACACGAGTTTATTTTGCGAATGATTTGTTGTGAATCACTTGTATCGTGAATGAATTATTTTAAACCGGTCATAATTCACTCACAAACAGCCAAAATATATATATATATTGAAACCAACGAAAAAATAACGATTCAACGTGTACACAGACAGACCGATGTGGAAGAATGAACCATTTTCCAATTATAACTTTAAACAAGAATCGGAACGTGAAATGTGTAAACAATAAATGTGAAATCGGTTATAGATGAGCATCTGAAAAAATAATGATGAATAAAAATGCATACACACAATATTTTATGAACGCAACATAGACAAAATTTTAGTAAAGGGATTCATATCATATCTCTTTATTATTAGTAAAACCTTTAATAGAATTTTCTGTTCTGGGTTGCCTAAAATAAATCTTCAACATATCTTATGCTAAACTAATTTGCTCCCTATTAATAACCTTAAGACCAAGAGATATAGTTTCTTCCTATTATTTGTTGTTCTACCTTCTTTAATTAAAGATCTTTACAAACGTTGTAAATATAATTGTTGTAAATCTATGTTATCATAACTATTTGTCCTATTAAAATATTAAGAATTTAAGCAAACTAATTCCATACATAACTTTTCTATAAAAATATTTTTGTGATATTAAAGTTCAAATTTATTTGTAGTTAATAAATACGTAATTTATCAATCATTAATATGGGTAAAATTAAGAAAATAACGCTACTTGTAAATGAATAAATAAACTCTAAAATCACAATAAAGTGCTATTCTAAAATAATATCGAATTATATTATATGAAAAAATATACTATAATTCAATAATATTTAATTTTATAGTATATGAAATTTATCTCTTATTATTTAATACTACTATGGGGCCCAGTTTGTCACTGTCTGCCACGTAAAAGGGGGTAATTTTGCAAGTATTTCGCAAACCACAGTGTCAATATTCAAAATCGAATAAATTGAGAATGAAAAATACAATGTAATATTATTTTCCATATAGACCAAATATTTATTCAACAGATGACATCATGATTTTATATAAAATTCAATTGTATTATTACGTTACTTCGTTTACCATCAGACGACATAAAGCGTATTACTACGCTTCCCCCTTTTAATTGACAACGGACGTTAGTTGTATTAGTACGCTTTTCCTTAGTAATGTGTTAAAATGATTTTGATGAACATTATATAAATGCATCGGTTAGATAATATAGATAACGATTTTTAAATAGATTTATTTCTATTTTTCTTTAAATAAAATTGAAACAAAGTTGCGATTGCACATGGCGAGGTTCCAACGTATAAAAATAAATCAATTAAAATTATATGTTTCAGATAATAAAAAAACGTTTTGTTTTTAAAGAAATATTCTGTATATATTTATATAATTGAAGGTAAAAGTTTTGTAAACAAACGGTCCAATCTATAATATTATAATAATATATAGAGCAGGACATTGTTTTCATTTCGCTCGAGCTTTTCTGTTATTGTTTTCGATTTAAAAATAATTTAAGCGGAGCTTTATTTAAATGCGTTTTACCGAAGGCGTTTTGGTGCGATCTGGCAATGACCACTCTGAAAAAATAGTAACCTCAACGAAAAATAAAAAAAAGCCAACGACTTCTTTTCAACGGGGCCATTCCTCTGGCTTCAAATCAAAAGCCAATATATAAATATGTACGGTAAACACGGCAACATAATCGCACGAATAAAATACGCCTCTTGACGCGTGCGTGAGTTTGTGCCGAAATATTTAAGCTCAAAAAAAATTTTTTTTCATTCTTTCAGTTGGGAAAATTCGCGATTGCGCGGAAAATTTCTGACGTGTTTTACCGCGAAACGAAGAAAAAAATCAATTAATATTTGCATACTTTTTTTTATGAATACGTTTAAATTTATCGATCGTAAGATGCAAATTAAATATATGAAATAAAATATTAGTATTCTTAATTATTAGTTTATGTACATTTTATATAATATAAAAACAATTTAAGTATTTGCGATATTTTTACATAGATTTATATGTTTATACTTTATAAATTACAACGTGTGTTACAGTTAACCGTTTCAATAAAATTTATTTAGATTTCGACAGAAATTATAATGTAATTTATATGTGTACTATAATTTAAATTTATATTATAAATTATTCTATTTATTTTTTTTTTGTGTGTTATAGTCGATCATCTTGTATATAAAAAAATTCATATGGTTATTAAAAAAATGATTACATGTTTAATCAAACAATAGTCAAGTTACCACATGATAAAACAACAAAAAAAACTACCATTTATTTTTGTGATCTTTTTTATTAATTCATTTGCAAGCTGTAAAAGTTAAATAATAATTATTTATTCGACGACATATGGCGAAAAATAAGGTGATTTTCATTCTAATTTTGTCGTTTATTAAAATAAAACGTCGATTTTGTTACGAAATATTCGATATAATCGGCTAATTTTTTTTTTTGGGGTCAATTTACAAATGAGTTACTATTTATTGATTATTTTTTTGGCGTTTACATAATCTCATCGCACTTCGGCACGAATAAAGTCGCAACAAAAAAATCCTACAATTTTGTGTTTTTGCTATATTCGAATTGATAAATATTTCGAATTTATGAACGTGCAAAACGTGCCTTGTGATTTATTTTATAGTTGTTTTTAGTAAAAATAATCTATATCTTTTGAGATTATAACTGTATATATGTTTTACATAACGAAGAACGATTTAAGTATAAAATCATAAAAAAAAATATTAGATTAAAATACATTATATAAAATATATACGTTTATATTTTATATAATATTATCGTGCGTATTTTAATGAATAATATTTCAAAATTAAAGCACGTTAACTCGTAGACTAATCCTAAAATCGATAACTATAAATGTCAAGGAATAAATTGACATAACAGTTTAAATAAATAAATAAAATAGCGAATGAAAAATAATTTTGATCTATTAATTCGTTCGGTGATCGAGAGCAAAATAAAAAAAAATAGTTTATGTAATATAAAAGTTTCAAATGGCTGTCTATCACTGTATCAAAACATTTTCACTGCTCTATAAACCAAATGTTTTTCGTGAAAATCATAATGGAAAAATAGCACATTCGGTGTTTTTCGTAGTATCTGAAAATTTTGTGACGCAAAACGACTTTTCGTACGTTTCATAGTAAATTTGACAGATTGAAAACGTTTTTGTTGCCAACGTTTGCACGTATTGAATTTCCAAATATTACAAGTGTGTGTGTGTGTGTTTGTATACCTTAGAAAAAAAAGGTATTATATATTTGTCATATACACTGTGATCAAAAAGTAAGGTGAATTTGTTTATAAAACGCATTTTTTTTATTTATTCTTCCAAATCAATTTCATCCCCTTCAAAGTAATCTCCGTCCGATAAAACGCACTTTTGCCAACGCTTTTTCCAGTCTTCGAAACAGCCGGAATAGTCTTTTTTCGGTATAGCCTTCAAGACCTTCTTCACACGGAGCAAAGTTAGGCGAATACGGTGGTTGCGGAACGATATGAGTCGAGTTTTGCAAAGTACCAATAGGTGATGTCACGGTGCATTATCGTGATGAAGGAATCGAGAATTGTAAAAACACGTGTAACTCGGAAATAATTAAACCTTTTGACAAACAGACGCTTGACAAATGTTATAGACAATCTTATCAACTTACCTGCTTTCCTAATGCCCGAGAGTTTTAAATGACAAATTCACCTTACTTTTTGATCGTGATATACTATACAAACAAGTAGTTTTCGTCCTACAATTTAAAATTCTCTATTTCTATTATTTTATATATACGAGTGTTAAATATATAAAAAAATTAAACTTGTTAGCGTTAAAAAAACATAATTTTATAATTATAAAAATAAAACGTTGAATTGAAAGTTTGACTCATTCCAAAAACCAATTGTGCTACTCAATTATTACATATTGTATCAAAAACAATAATCAAATTAATTATAGTGTACATTTACATATATGAAATTTAATAATGATTATTTAATTATTAAATTTATAAGAAGGTATACATATTATTGTATTATTGAAATTATTTTCGAATCAAATTGAATTCTAATATTTGTATTTATTGCGCGACATTTTTTCCATGAAAAGTAAACCGCGATGACTGGTCGATTTTTCCCCGGATTTCCCTGAAATATTACAAGGAACGATGAAAGCGTCGCCGGAAAAATGAGAAAGCTCATATAATATACACGAAACGGAAAAGCTAAAAGAATGAATAATGATAAGCTCGTGATCTTAAAGCGCGCTTTATATTGCATTATTGTATTTTATTAGTGTGATTCATTTTATCGCGACGTCATAATTAAGATTTATTTTATTTTTTTGAAAAATTCAAAGTGTATTGATCTGTTCAAAAATAATAATTAAAACATAGTGAGTCTTTTTCGTTTTCAAATATATGAGGAAAAAAATAAGAAGATACAATTTATAATTTTCAGTATTTTCTTCGAAAAATAACTGTATTAAATATTTTTAATTGTATATTACTAAGACAATAAAAATATAATTTCATAATCAATCGTAAAATATAATTTTTCAAAAACGAATTTGATATAAAAAATGTCAACCTTAATAATAATAATAATAATAATATTTCCATTCGACATATCGATAATTTCCACGAATTCAAAATTAAAAAATGCTTTTTAGTATAACACTCATATATATATATATATATATATATATATATATATATGTATATATATATATATATATATATATATATATATATATATATATATATATATATATTATTGCGTAATATTAACCCGTGACCTGCCGCTCCAAAGTGCCAACTTTCTGCTTTACAACTTTAAAGTAATTCATATAACTCTACATTGATTAAAAGATCAAACCAAAATGAAATCTGATTACTCTCAATCACGATTAGTTACTAATTACACAAAGTTTTTCATTAACATATGTAGCTTTGAGGCGCATAAACTTTTCGGAATAAATAGATTTCAACTTTAACTACATAACTATATAATTTAAAAAAAAAGTTTTGTGTATGTGTGAGTGTGTGAATAACATAAATATTTTTTTTATGATTTTAAAAAAAAATATTAACCGGATGTTTTAATTGCATTTCTTAAAAAAAATATCAGCATTAAAAAAAGAATTAATTAAGTTTTTATATATATAATACTTAATTATGCTTTTACGTCTTCATTACTTTAAACATTTTGTTGAGCTTGATAAATATATTTTTTTAATTATGATTAATTGAAGTAATTTAAAAAACGTTTCACTTTCATAATATATCCACGTAGAAATTTCATTTATTACACAAAAATATAAATTATTAAGTTTTTCATATTTTATTAAAAAAAATATATGAAACTTTACGTTTAATTTTTATAATTCCGATCTAGTCTTTTTATTGTATACTAAAACTGATGAGAATAGTATAAAGAGATCAGAACTCTGATTTGTGGCAAACATCGATCGATTACAAACATCTGCATAAAATGTATCTAAAAAGCGTTTTTTTTTTTTTTTTTTTTTGAGGTGACAGTTTAATTTAGATAGTTAAAATCTTAACGATCGCAATCTTTTTGCATTTCAGAAATTAAACTATTCGACATTTTATTTCCGTATTACGTATTATATATTAGGTAACTAAAAATGCGATTACACTTTTAAATATTATTAAATTATAAAAATATTTTTATTTGAAAACTAATCTAAATTTTATTAAATATATAAAATAAGCATTGTCGCTCACCGTCGATAAAAGCGGATGTTTGAAGAAGTCTTCAGAATCAACTGTCGTGCATAATTCTTTCGGCCGAAGAGAATGAATGCGAGAAAAAAACACGGAAACGTTCTGAAAAAAAATGACGATCCGACGTCTGAAACTTTTTGGTTTCACTGCACTTTTTCACACGCACGCACACACGCACACGCACACACGCACACGGGCGAGCGGACGGACACACGCGAGTCGAAAATATTCGAAAACGACGATGAAAATAAAATGGCAGAGCTCGGTTCGGTTTGCGCGCGTTCCGCTCCTATTTCTGGAGACGAAACGTTCGAAAGTCGAGGACGACCTCGGTACGGGAACGAAGGACGCGCGTGATCTCGCATGCGGCCTTTATCTCCTTTCGAAGGACAAAGTTGCGCAAATAATGTCGCAGATTTTGTTGAAATATATATATATATATATATTTATATTATTATATATGTATATATATATATATATATATATATATATTTAGACTCGAATTCGAACCGAACTCGGCGACGTTTTCGCTCGCACTGAATCACGAAACTTATGCTGCGGAGGTTTTTCTCCTGAAGTTTTGCAGCGCCTCTGTCGATATTCGTCGAAACTACTGCGGTTCGCATACGCGATTGAACAAATTATTTCAATCTTCAATATCTGAAATATAATATTTTTGTCATATTTTATATGTAAATGAAAGACATCTTCGATTATATAAATAATAAAATATATTTGAACACCATAAAAATATAATTGTGGAGTGTGTGCGTTAAATCGGTGACATCGGGTTAAATTGGGTTTTGTTTGACGTCTGCATTAGATGAATAGAGTCCAAAATATAAAACTATTGGAAAAAGGTTGAATAAACTTCACTGCTACAATGCCATCTATTGATACGGATAAGGTTCTTAACCATAATAATACTAATTAAAGAAATTTTGCACTATATATTGTAGTCGAAATAGTTTTACTATTGGAAGAATTGTCTAGAACAAGGACTTCCACCTTTTCCAATCTTTCTCCAAAACTATCTTCAAACATAAAAATGCTCTATTATAATTTATCTCTCTCTTTCTCTTTAATTTTTCGCAAAAATAAGGTTTAAGGGGTACCAAAAAATCTTAAAATATACTTTGACAATAATCCATAAAAAATAAGGGAGGGAGAATAACAGCAGCAACCCGCATAAAATTATGTGAATAAACTGAAACAACCGTTTCGTAAGAATGAATGCGCTAGAGCATGAAAGCAAAGGTGGGCAAGTAAATGTGGGCCGATCCCGGCGGCACTGCAATGCCGGGCCAACCCGCGACAGGAGTGGAGCAAGCCCCGAACATCCCGTCACTTTCCAAAAATCAGTTTAATATACTGGTCCCGCGGTGCGGGAACTATCAGATATTAAGCTGATAAGAACAGATACTACACTTTGATCTTAGCCAACAGGCCGAGAAGCGATAACTACTCACGCCACATACCGATCCTTATAAAATAAATTCACAATTTTACACTTGTATACAGTTGTATCTATTAGTGACATCTATAGTCTGTTACAAAACTTTCTACAATATTCTATCTATTCTTTCTGCTTCATTTTGCACAATTTTTCTGTACAATAAAGCGACATTATAATAATCGATTAATGCATCCACGTTGTAATTAATTTAAAACTAAATAAAAAAAACAATCCGATAAATGTCAAAACTAAATAAAAATAAAAAAAGTTAAGGGCCAACAGCACGCGGTGTTCCCAGGCGGTCACCCATCCAAGTACTGACCGCGCCCAATGCTGCTTAACTTCGGTGATCGGACGAGAACCGGTGTGTTCAGCGTGGTATGGCCGTTGACGGGAATCGTTATCTAAAATTAATTAATATACTAAGATTAATTTTTAAATATTTTAATTTTTTTTATCACAAAATTTTTTTATGAATAAAAAAAATATACGTAAATTGAAATAAAAAAAACATATTTTTTTATTTTTAATTAAAAAAAATATTTTGAATCATATATAATCCACTATGTGATAAGAGGTTAAAATAAATTTTATTTATAACACTATTCACCCAATAAATATCGTCCAATGTTATTATTATAACAACACTTTCGCACAATAATATTATTTATTATTAAATATTATTATTTTTTGAATTTTTCTTATAATACCGAGTATTGCCGTCGGCAAGCAATGAAATTTTTACAAGACATCCGGTGTTAGTGTTAGCACATTGGCGCCCGCTTAAATTTGTGAGAATCTGGAAGTTCTTATGAATATGACGCATACGGATGGATTTGTGTAAAAATTCTTATAACGTAACACTAAAATTTGGGTGAGAGGGTATTAATTATGAATTAATATAAAACAGAAATATATCATATTATATATAAAAAAAACATTAAATATATATACTATATTAATTATGTGAATAAATTTACAACAAGGTATCCAGACGTTCCGATTTTAAGCGGAACAATTATAGTTTTTAAAAGTTTGTTTCGTAGATTTCTCTAAATGTCCCGCCTTTTTGTGAAAGAAAAATAGATAATGCGTCAAAAAAGCTAGAGATTAATTAATATATACATCGAAATGCAATTTATTCGATTCGTTTTCATATAAAATATTTTGGCATTTATAATTCAATTTTAACAGCTAGTTATTTCTGATTCGATTGGTTTTATTTTAAATATAACTTTTTTGCACAATTAATATGATTTTAATAATTAAGAATTATTATTTTATATAATCTAGAATATGGTGGTAAAAAATCGTGTTGAGTTGATTGAAGCGCGCGTAAAAATGACAGTTACGTGTTACAGATGTCTGCGATTGTATGAAAGGCGTATTTATTTCGCAAATTAATAAAATAAAAATGTATAAAACAGTTTCTAAAACAATAAATAGCTTAAAAATAGAATATAATGATTTCATACCAAGTTTAACTGATTTTCCCAGAGGTATTTTACCTCTCCGTACTATTGAAAAGTAAATATGATTTTTGTACTTCTTTAATAACTATGTATTTTTATAATCATAAATGATTATATTTCGATGTAAAATAGAGATTTAAAAATTTAATGATAATTGTTTTAAATTATATTTTTTTTTGTTATAGATTATGTTTAGAAAGATTGAAATTGTTGTATATGATTGAAACTACATCTTTATATATTGAAGAATTCAGTGAGGAATGGGTAGAATCTGTTTTAAATATGCTGAAGACCAATTTTTATCATATATATATCATTTGTACTGGCTGGGGTAGAACTCTTCGAGAATTAAAATATCACCATTATGATAGAATTGCAAGATTTTTTATGTATCACGTTGCTTTAAACAATAAATGTAAACCAAATCCAAAACACTGGATTATCAGGAATGAATTGAATCTTTTCAAGTACTGACACTATAAAAATATTTTTTTTCTTACTTTTAATCTTTATTTATATATTATTATAAAATATTTTGTAGATTGCGATTTATGAATATGCCAATTTATCTGCAGGAAGATTTTCTTATTAAAAAAAAAATTATCACAAAAGTTCTAGATATAGAAAATGTGGAAAAATTTGAAAATGATCTATATATGGTTTTTTTCACATAACACTCAATATAATCATTACTATATTATAAATGTTACATATGTAAACAATTTTAGATATCTTGGATTTACGTATTACCTTTAATCGGCAAAAGAGCTGTTCCATTAAAGAAAAAAATCGCTTATATAAAACCTTGTCACTTTCCTCTCGCAGCAGAAAATTTTCAAAGAAAAAAAATTGAAAACTTTTTAAATGATGCAATTATTGGTATATCCGTAATCGAATTAGATCCCAGAATTAAAGATATAATCAACAATATGAAAATTATTGCGACAAGGTATTGAGTAGAATTTTGTAATTTTAAAAAATGAAATAAATTTTATCTTCTAATAAAGTCTAATTCCAGGAGTGTGGCCAAAATTTATCATCGAGATTGGTTAAGTAAAATTGATAAAAAAATGGACATCGCTGAATTAAATAATGCTTCAATATGCTTTCCTCCGTGCATGGAAATTATTCATAAACATTTTGAAACTAAACATCATTTATTTTATAATACACGTAAAATCTACTTACCATTTTTAAAAGATATTGGATTATCTTTGGAAGACGTTTCAATTTTTTTTGATAATCAATTTAAACAGGTTTCTAATATTACAATACCGTGAATAAGATAATTCAAATCATTATAAGATAATCTAAAATCAATATAATTTTGCAGATATTAAATGAGGATGAATTAAAAAAAAAGAGATACACATATGAGATCAGATATCATTATGGATTAGAGGGTCGCCACAAACAAAGTTTTACTAAAAACTGTTCAGAGATTATTGAAGAATCGAAAAATAACAACCATTGCTACGGTTGCCCTCTTACTTCCATTGAAAATGTGCAATTATTATTCGACCTTCAAAGTTATTCGCATTTAAAAAGAAGTAAATTTTAATTAACATTTTAATATTGCGTTGAATAATAATATTCGTTAATATTCTTAAAAATGTTTTAAAATATACACTTTTAGATATAAATTCGATTCTAAATTTAATCGGCAGTACTTCACCTAACTATATATGTTCGAAGATTTTGAAATTAAAACACGGACCAAAAAACGTCGCCGAGTATATAACAAATCCACTTCAATATTTTAGCATTAATTACAATTGAGAAAGTATCACTTTTTTGTACATTTATAATGTAATTATAGAAGAAATTATATGCGAACATGATTTTATAATATATTTTATTACCATAATTTATTTTATTTATTAAAGAGTAAAGAACGCCAAATTCGACGTACGGTCCTTAGAAAATAAAAGATACCAACATTTTGGGTAACGAAGAGTTAATACTTTGAAAGAAATCAATCAAAACAATTAACATATGGAATTAAAGTATACGTTAAATGACTAAACATATGTTTTATTATTTCGATCGTTGCTACGTGTGAAACACGAAAGTCTCATTCTTAACACTTTTTTTAAAACACTCGTAAATATATAGATTTTTCACTGTTTCTTAAAGCTTTTCAAAATTGGATAAATGTTGTGAAAGGCTTCGTCTATTTCAGATTTAACTTTGGCACCCGTTAAAACAACTTTTCCGGAAACAAATATTAACAGTACAATTCTAGGTTTCACCATACGGTAAATGAGTCCGGGAAAAAGTTCCGGTTCGTACGAACTGAACTGACCGTGCGTTAAAACTAAACCTTCCAGTCTAATCGGAAACTTCACATCGCAACTGCCTACCATATTTTGAATTTTGAAATCCATAAATTTCGCCTGCAACAAAGAAGAAACGTTAATTTTATTTAAGCTTCGCATTTACTTGTAGCGCGAGATTTATTTTTAATCGAAAATAAAAATTACGGTAAATCCGAGTTTTTGTATAATTCTTGCGTATTTTCTGGCGGCTAATTTGGAGTTGTGTTCACTTTTTGCGCCCGTACACACCATTTTTCCCGACGAAAATATTAAAGCGGTCGTTCTGGGTTCTCTGATGCGCATAATCACTGCCGCAAACCGTTTAGGATTGTATTCGGCGTTACGCGCGTGTAAGGCAATTTTTTTAAGGTCTAATTTACAATTAAGATTAACGGTGGACACGATATTCCTGAAAAACGTCAAACGATAAAGTTTAGAAAAGAGTTAGAAAAACCGTTTTTTAAGTATTTTAAATACTTACTGTAATTGCGGCAATATCGCCGGATCTACAGAGTACGGAGTCATCGGGGTCATCGGGGTTGCGGGACCGCTGATCTGATGTAACGCGCTCGGAACGCCGATGCTACTGGGCGCGACCATCGGAGACATAATATTTTGCTAAAAGTAAGATTCATAAGAAACGGACAGAAAATAAAGCGAACGAATAAAAAACGATGCGGACACTTACGGGAGTTTGAGGTTGTATAAGGCTGTGGGGCGTCGACATTAACGGCGCATACGTGTGAATTGGACGCGGAGGAGTCGGAGCGGGAACGTGAGAAGCCATAGCCATCGGCAGAGGTGCCACTATTTGCTGCTCTTCCTCCGGCTGATGCAGCGGTGTGTCGATGCTCGAAAACGGACTGCCCATCATCTGATCCATGATGACGGCTTTTCTTCGCGACTTTCTTTTGGCGAAACACAAACCTATAACCTC
Source organism: Leptonema lineaticorne (assembly GCA_024500535.1). NCBI lineage: Eukaryota > Metazoa > Arthropoda > Insecta > Trichoptera > Hydropsychidae > Leptonema > Leptonema lineaticorne. Next base: position 14,727,424 of record JANIJI010000006.1, read on the forward strand.
GGTTTCTTTTTTAAATAAGTAACATCGATAATTAAAATCAAAAAGACGCTACGGACAACTAACCGCACACGACGACAAACGTCAAATCAGTTTACAAGCGGGACAACTTTTTTTTGGTCTCAATACTTTATAATTCGGCTAAAAGCGAATTGATATAATTTTAATGAAAACATTCTTATCTTTTGAAATATTTTTTCTTTTTAAAAATTCATTTTGTAGTCGATTAGAATGATATGAATGATAAGAGTATAATTTGCGGTCATTCCTAAGTGAATACTAGGGCTAGTCGTATATGGTACCCGAAAAGATTGTTGTTTGATATTTATGTAATAACTAAAATCTATTAATTAATCATAATATATATAAACTAAAAATAATGACGATAAGTTGAAAAAAAAATTCCAAACAAAAATTAATTATAAAAATTTCTTTCATTTTCTAATTTTTAACATATATGTTATATTTTGTGATATTTTTTTAATCAAAAATATAACTAATAAAAGTAACATTAGATTAAAGAAATTCATATTGATTATAAAAACTGTATTATATTGTTTTTTTTTAATATAAAGAAATAATTTAAATGAAAACGTATATAAAAAGTAATAATTATAGCGCAACATCATTCATTTGAAAGTATTAAATTATATTTTCTAACATTCAAAAAAAATTGAAGAAAACGACATCTTTGATGCGCAGTTAACAGTAAATCTAATGTCAAATTATATTTATTTTACAGGTAATGCGTATGTCTAATATCGATTTATATTTTTTGGATATAAGGTCTTTTGCTGTTTTGCGATATACTTTATAAACAATGGCAATGATACCTATAATGCTATTTAATATATCATTGGCATAAATATATTCGTAACAAAACTAAAAGTTTCGTACAATGTATAACAGTGTTATGAAAATTCTATTATTATTTATATTAATATAATTAATGTTTATCTTTTAACTAATCTGAGATATTAATAAATTGAAAATCGATAAAAATACATAATGGTGCAAAGAGTAACTGATGAAATCTCTTGTTTACGTTTTGGTTCATGGGAACCTTCGGTGTATTTCACTGGAAGAACGTTGGAACTTGATGAAATTGATAATACACCGAAACACTATTTGATAGTGATATCTCAAATTGCTATGATCACCAAATATGGAGGCGTAGGAAAAACCGAATTGGCTAAAAAATACATTAAAATTCACGAAAATGAATATAACAGTATATTATATATGGATGCGAATAATTTACATCGAGCTAAGTGGAAGTTTATTGAATTAGCAAAAATCATAGGCCTACGTATGATTGAAGATGTATTTGATGAACAATCCTTTTTACATTCTGCTGAAATATCTTATATTATTAAAAGTATCTATGAATATTGCGAAGCGATTGGTGAAACACTTGTTATCTTCGATGATGTTGAAGAGTATGATAATATTGAGTCGTTTTTACCGCATTTGATTCTTAAAAAACAAAAAATAAAAGTTTTGATTACGTCTCGAAATCGAGATTTGAAGTTTAACAAAGACAATGACGTGAAGTACATTAACTTAAATATTTTAGGAATAACAAATTCAGTTTTATTTTTGAAAAAAGGTTTAAATTTATCCGATGGTTGTGAACAACTAGCAAATACTCTAGAGTATTTTCCTTTGGCTTTGAAATTGGCAATTAGTTATATAAATCAGCAAAAAACATCTGCCAAATATAAAATATCTGAGTATTGCGATGATTACAATAAGCGTTCTCTGGAGATTATTAAAAAAGAACCAAATTCTAATAATGAACGACATAAATTCATCCTAACGTCAATATTAGAAATGGCTGTAAAAAAAATAGAATGTGAAGTAAATGGGTCACTTGCCATAAATTTATTGTATTCCATGGCATATTTATATGCAAGTGAAATTGACATCAGTTTTCTATCGAAATTTGAAAATCATGAAAATGTACTAATAGACAAGGCTATTACGCTTTTGCACAATTATTCAATGATTGAATTTCACGAAGGGAAAGCTGCAATTCATACTTTAATACAAGAAATTATCAGAGATAAGCTTAAAAATAATAATTCAGAAGAAATTATACTTAAAGGACTTCTAAAAGCTGTATATTATTGGAATAATTATTGTATTCAAAATAATTTAATATTTGAAAGCAACAGTTTATTTTATAACACAGCAATAATTTGGTCCCATTCGGCTAATTATGAAAATTTGATCCGAGATTATTATTATAAATCGAAAATTACCAAATATAATTTTTCTCCTTTGATTCTATTAATAAGAGCAAAAAATATTATTAGTGATAATATAGAAAAAATAATTAACATCAAAACACAAATATACTTATTGGATGGTGAAAAAGACAATTTTGAAATTGATGGTCATGGTTGTACACCGATTCATCATGCAGCTGAATTTGGGAGAACAGATATCATTAAATTGCTTTTATCGTATGGAAATCGTTTAAATGTAAAAGATACAGATAATAGAACTGAACTTTTCCATGCAATCAAATCAATGTGTTTGCAATCAGTTCGATTTCTGGTGGAAAATGGAAGTGAAATTGATGTCAAAGATCGTTGGGGTTGTAATTTAATTCATTATACAGTAAATCATGGCACAAAAGAAATTCTCAAATTTCTTATAGAAAAAGGTATTAATGTAAATGCAGTTGATAGTGAGATGAAGACTGCACTTCATATTGCTGCTGTATATTGTGATTTAGAAATGATTGAACTTCTAGTAAAAAATGGTATCAATTTATATGCTGTTGATATCTATCAGAATACTGTCCTTCATTGTGCTGTTATGGGTGGAATTAAGGAACATGTGGAATATTTTATACAAAAAGGAATTGATTTGCAGGCGGTTGACATGGGACAGATGACTGCACTTCATTTTGCTGTTTTGGCAAAAGAAAAAGAAATAATAACTATATTATTGGATAAAGGTGCTAATTTGCATGCTGTAAATCTAAACCAAAAGACTGTTCTTCATTGCTCAGTTGAAATGGGATTAAAAGAAATTGTGAAATTACTCGTAGAAAGGGGCGCGGATTTGCATGCAGTTGATGATGAGCAAAAGACAGTACTTCACTATGCTATTGAAGTGGAAGATTTGGAAATAATATATTTTTTCTTAAAAAATGGAGTCGATTTAAATGTTGCTGATATTGAACAGAAAACAGCCCTTCATTATGCCGCCCAAATAGAACAAAAAGAAATTTTGGAATTACTCTTAGCGAATGGAGCAGATGTACAAGCAGTTGATAACGAACAATTGACAGCACTTCATTTTGCAGTACGTTCAGCAAATAAGAAAAATGTAGAATTACTTATACAAAACGGCGCAGATTTAAATGCATCAAGTGGTAAAAGAGAAACTATTCTTCACTGCGCTGTAACAAACAGAAATACTGAAATTGTCGAAATCCTTCTACAAAAAGGAATTGATGTGAATGCGATTGATGATGAAAGGAGAACGGTACTTCATTATGCGGTAAGGGCAGGTATTTATGAAAACGTTAAATTATTGATTGAAAAGGGAGCACATTTGGAAGCAGTTGACAATGATAAAATGACAGTTCTTCATTATGCTGCAAAAAAAGATGATGAAAAGATTATAGAATTGTTATTAGAAAAAGGAGCAAACTTAAATGCAATTTCTTATGAAGAAAAAACAGCACTCCATTTTGCTGCATCTGGTTCAAACTTAAAAGTAATAGAACTTCTTATAAAAAATGGATGTAATTTAAACGCTATAGATATAAAAGGGCAAACGGTGCTTCACTATGCAGCAATGAATGGAAGAATAGAAATTTTAGAACTATTTATAGAAAAAGGAGTTGAGCTGAATGCGATTAATTATCAGAAAGAAACTGCACTTCATTTCGCTGTTGTTTCCGGTCAATTGAATGTAGTCAAATGTCTTGTTGAAAAAGGTATCGATTTGAATTTAACTGATTTCCAACAAAAAACGGCTCTAAATTACGCTTTAGAGGCTAATTCGAAAGATGTTATGGAATTGCTTATAAGGAAAGAAGCAGATTCACGTGTGACTAATATTGATTTGTAATTTCTTTGTTATCTTTCAAAACTATAATAAATAATATTTTGTGATTTTGAAGGATAATAATAAATAATATTTTTTGGATACATGTTTTTATTTATGCCTTTCAAAAATGTAATGTTATATACAATATTAGCATTTTTATATAATAGTTTATTTAATTCTCATGGTTTAAGAAAAATAATGTGCTTACATAATCAATGAAGAAATCCTTTTAAAAATATGCAATGATTTTATATATTTTTTAGGAGAAAACTTAATTTTAGCAGATGTATTCTGTGTATGCTTATTGTAAAATTTTATTTAAAGTTTGTTTTTGAATATAAATATCCAATTATATATATATTTGCTATTTATGTCAAATTATATTCAGCTATTATTATACTTTAATAAAATTACTTTATTCAAGCTTTGTATTTTTTTGTATATAAACAAATACAAACACACACATATGCATATATATATATATATATATATATATATATATATATATATATATATATATTAATACATGTTTTTTTTTTAATGACATCTTTCGTAGTAATCTAAAAAATAGATATGGATATTTTTAAAATTGTACAGATGATTTTTGATAGATGGTCTTTTTTTAATTATCCTGATTTCTGCAAAAATATAATAAGAAAAATAAATTAATTTTAAAAAATATGTGATCAAAATGTAAGGTGAATTTGTTTACAAAATGTAAATTCTTTATTTATTCTTCCAAATCAATTTCGTCCTCTTCAAAGTAATCCCCGTCTTATAAAACGCACTTTTTCCAACGCTTTTTTTAGTCCTCGAAAAAGTCGTAATAATCTTTTTCTTGTATAGTCTGCAAAACCTTCTACGATTCGGTTTTCATCGTCTCGATCGTGTCAAAACGACGTCCCTGCATTGGCCTTCTGAGTTTGCTGAATAGCCCAAAGTCGCACGGAGCTAAATCAGGCGTATACGGTGGTTGCTGAACGATATGAGTCGAGTTTTTAGCAAAAATGTTGCGAAGAACCAATGCAGTATGACACGGTGTATTATCGTGATGAAGGAACCAAGAGCTGTAAAAACACGTGCAACTCAGAGATAATTAAACCTTTTTACAAACAGACCGTTAACCTTAAAACACACACACGCATATATATATATATATATATAACCTATATTAAAAAAATATTGTTACATATGATTGTAATCATTGTAATTTTGAATAATTTAACAAAACTTGTGTAATATTGTGTGCTATAAATGTTTTTATATTAGTCATATCAATAATAGTCGTTACATCAATGTGAGAAAAATAATTATTTTTTTCTTTTAGAAAAATTTCAAGTTCGATATCATTTGATCTGAGCGAAAACAATGAATTCGGTTTCACTTTTCAATTTTTCCACAATTTCACATGCCTCACTTCTACGAACTGTTATAGTAATTCGATTAATATTTGATAATTGCGCATGCAATTTTTATTTTTATTATGTCGAAGGGAGGAAGACGGCGGGGAATCAAAAACAATGCTTTTGCAGAAAACGAAAGCATTCATGAGAAAAAAAAGGTTTTTTCTATAATAATATATATTTATACATTCACACGAAATTTCGATGATTGATAAACAATAAAATTTCACTTGTATGCAAATTTATTGTTGCGTTTTTACATTATGAAAACGTCGAAGGGAATTATGTGGATTTATAAATATAATGTGATCAGTGGTTTTTTTTTTAAGATTTTGATTAATTCAATAAGCGATGATTCAAAATAGCGAATGTTTTAGTATCGTCTATTTGTATTGAAAATTCATCCCTGTTATTAGAATTAATTTAATTTTTATTAATCGCTTCATTTGAAAAAGCTAATAATAACTTTGATTGGTTCCATTTTTTATATATAATTTTGTAGCAATATATTTTTTTCCAAATAAATTATTATGTCGTTTAGTTCGTTTTTATACTTTTTTTTAAATATATATCTTTAATTTTAATTCTTGATTAGTTTTTGTTGAAATGGATTAAAATTTTTCTTTCTCTTTTTTTTTTTAACAAAATTGTCTATATGGTCACATTTCAGTCATAAATTCTTCTCAATGTGACCTTACCTTAGATACCGTCAAAATTTCCATGTTGTATAATAAAATCGGAAATATTTACAATATCTTTTGTTATTTAATTTTACAATTTACTAATTAGTTTTATGTGTTCAACATTAAAACACTGATCTATGTTTTATGAAATTCAGTAAACTTTTACTACAATTAGATATTAATTAAATAAAATGATATTTCTTGTAAATGAAAGAAAGAATATATAAAGCGATATCATGATGATTTTAATTATTGATCTATTTGAAAACAAATAAGACAGTTAAAAAAAGTTACAATCGATTATTTTAATCGAATTACATGTAAAATAATCTGACAATTATTAGATTATTTTTTGATTTTACAGTTCGAAAATTTTGAGGGTCTATGGTCCATTGTGAGGTTATAAATGTTAATAATTTATGTTGAATTGTAATTCTATTGATACCGCTTTGGCAAATTTGTAAAAAAAACTTATAAAAATATTTTTATATATACGAATAGTATGTTTTCAATTGGCGATGACCCAAAAATAAATTTAGAAATTGTGGTTTCAACAGCAAAAAGTTGACTTGAACAAAGTAGAATACTTTCTATTTAAATATAGGATATAACATATAAGTTTTTTACGTTTGTAATAGAAAAAAAATGCATTTAGTAATAAAATTGCAATTGTACAGTTTATATCTAAAGTAGTTTTATAAGGAATTTTTTAAAATATTATCGAGGTTTATTTATCTCGATATACGTATATTTTTCGTTTATTAATTACCAGTAAAATTTTAAATATCAGAATAGTACTTTTGAAGTGCAATTTTGCAAATAATTAATTAATCTAAATGATCTTCGCGTAATGTTCAGAGCAAAAAATTGATTTTACCGTGATTTTTAATAGTTGATTTAATTGATTGAAATATTAAAATCAAAAAATTTACCGCGTCACCGGAGCAAGGTTATTAAATTGTTTTCATATAGCAAATGTGATGTAAAAATATTGCACGTTGATTTTCACATTTGTAAAAATGGTTTCACTTATCGAAGGTTGTTTATTTTATTTACTCGGAATAAATACTTTGAATTTATACTGAATATTTGTGCCGCCAGAAATAATTTCAACAAGATTTTTATTACTATTCGTGGTTAAAATGTTTGGATAATTAATAAATTTTGGGGGAAAAGACTTTTTTTGCAAATAAAAATTATTAGCACAATTCATTACAAACATAAAGTCGCTGAAAATTTAACTTTCTCAGATGTTTTTCTTTTGAATTGCGAATTCGACGCAAATTGATAAAAACTCGCCACGAAATTTTCAACCATTTTTTTGCTAAAAAAGTGAGATTTTTTTTGGTTTTTATATTATTATTTTATGGGTGATATACATATACCATATACTATATATATTTTTTGTTTTGTTATAAATTGGATCGCGTGTGATTTAGCTTTCTCGAACGGTTGTTCACGAAGAAAATCGCTGCGAAAATCCAATTATTGGTCAGCTTTGTTCGTTAAAAAATCATTAATCATCGATCAAACCAATTAATATAACAATCGTAAGCCGTTTGCAAAAAGTCGAATCGTAATTCTTATCATTTTTACGATAATCATCATCATTTTTATACCAACATTTGTAATTGTTATTTCCACTTTAACAAATTGACGAAAATACTCAAAAAAAAAATTATATTAGCATAAGTAATACGTGAAAAATGTCAAAATAATAATTATATAATAGTTAATTCATAAGATTTAGTCGTTCTGTTAAACTTTAAAATAGTATTTTCATAACGAAGTTGGCTTCTTTTTATTGTGATTTGTTATATAAACAATATTATATAATTTGTGTAACAAAATTGTATTGAACAAAAATATATGATTAATATTTATTGTATTTTTTTTTGTTATATGCGGTCGATTAATTTTAGGAAATTTGCGAATCGATGTGCATTCATTATTACGTGTTTAGTATTTGATCGGAATTTGACCTAATATTTCATATATAGCCGCATTCTTGATACGATAAATTTCAATAATATTAAACTGCTCTTCGAAGGCTTCGTTTAAATTATTTTGTATTATATAAAATGTAAAATATTTGATATTTTTTTGGAAGTCAGTGACATTACCTTAAAACTACTTTATTTCATATAAATAACCGAATCAGAGAAGGTCTCGAAGGCTATACCGGAAAAAGACTTTTCTGACTGTTTCGAAGACTGGAAAAAGTGTTGGCAAAAGTGCGTTCTATCGAACGTAGATTACTTTGAAGGGGATGAAATTGATTTGGAAGAATAAATAAAGAATTTACATTTTATAAACAAATTCACCTTACTTTTTGATCACAATGTTATATCATACTTATATTTTTCGTTTCATTAAAAACAATCAATTTCACAATAATAAACATAAAAAATTCTAATTACAACATTTTTTATTTAATTTTTCTTATTGAAAAAAAAATGTGAATATGTAATAATTAGAAAAATTCTGCCATAAAACATTTTAAATGACATTAGTGCCTAATTTTATAATTAACATTTTCTATTCATTACGGTAAATAACTTTTACCGAGGTTTAATTACACGTAAATTTTCCAGTCTTTTGCGAGGCAAACGATTTAATTTGACGGCGGAAAGAAAAAAAAACATCAGATAAACAAGCGAGATTCAAAATCAGTGAAAGCAGAGACGTTCACAAAATAAAATCAGCGTTGTTTAAACAATATGAAGTCGCACGATAGATCTTTCTTTGACTTTCGTTCGAAAAACGAAATATGATAAGTTCTAATGGAAACAGAAATATTAACTGTAGATCGAAGATTTGTTTCGTCAATTTCGTAGTTAGATTTATTCAATAATTTATAAGAAAAATACAATAAAAAAAAATAAAAACAATAAAAAACAAAGATCGGTTTATCGCTGTAAAAATAAAGGTTAAGATTGAGACGAACCGCGGAAAATCGCATAAATTTTTCATTGTTTTTCCGCCGAAAATTCTCACGTCAGAAACGAATGAATTATGACAAAACCTTCACTGATGATGAGAAGTATCATCGCGATTTTAATTATCAGTTCGCTTTTCGCATTTAAAGCATGGCACCGAACGATTTAATAACACATACATAAAATGCTGAAAAATTATAATATATAGGTACATTTCACGGCTGAAACTGCAATTTTCCACTCATCATAATCACTTCCCAATAGAAAAGTTGTACATAAAAAAAAATAAAAACAATTTTTAACAAAAATGATGAAAACGGTTTTAAATTTTCAAAATCATTATATAATTTACTTTAAGACGATATAAAACAATTTCCCTACATCTGAATAATATAAAAAAATATTTTTTAGTAAAAGGCATATATTTGATTTTATATTTTCGTATTATTATAATTCATTAATATTTAAAAAAGTCGATTACTTTTAATATGAATATATATATATATATATATATATATATATATATATATATATATATATATATATATATTCATAAAAAAAAGATAATTTCAATAATCGATACTCATACAATATAAACGTTAACAATTCACGACTTTTAATTACTAATTACTATTATTTATATTTTTAATGATATATAAATATATTATTAAATTTATATAAACTTAAATGTCCACATGTGACGAATTTCAATTAGAAATTGTATTAAATAAAAATAATTTAAAAATTAGATAACAATATGTAGTTTTCACTTTACGTAAGCGTTATATTTTAGTGAATAATTAAATGTATCATAAAAATTCATATTCTAGTTATTTTTTTTTTCAAATATGCTTACAACAAAACCGCATACTATTAATATATAATGGAATTGATATAAAAAAAAAGTAATCGTATTCCTAATTATTTTAAGAAATTCTTTAATTAATTACTTCATAATGTCGATTCATAAGAAACGGATTTTTATTGATATAAAATTTTAATTGCTTATATTATAAAATACATATATAATAAACAAGATATAATTTCTATAACACACACACACACACACACACACACACACACATATATATATATATATATATATATATATATATATATATATATATATGATCAAAAAGTAAGGTGAATTTTTTTATAAAATGTAAATTCTTTATTTATTCTTCCAAATTAATTTTATCTCTTTCAAAGTAATCCCCGTCCGGTAAAACACTTTTTCCTGTCCTCCCCGCATTGGCCTTTTGAGTTTGAAGTCCAGGAGTCGCACGGAGCCAAATCGGTCGAATGTGGTGGTTGCGGAACGATATGAGTCGAGTTTTTGGTAAAAAAGTCGCGAAGAACCAATGCAGTATGACATGGTGCATTATCGTGACGAAGGAACCAAGAGTTATAAAAACACGTGTAACTAGGAAATAATTAAACCTTTTGACAGATGCTTGGCAAATGTTATAGAGAGTCCTACCAATCTAGGAAAAAAAAAATACAACTTACCTGCTTTCCTAATGTCCGGGAGTTTTAAATGACAACTTTACCTTACCTATACACGTTCAAAATTTAATTCATCATGATATAACATAATTAAGTTGTATCGTAAGAGTTGTTTAATACTTTTAATAGTAATAAATAATCAAGTTTAAGTATACAATAGAATATGTATTATAAATAATTCTATTTGTTTTATGAAAGGAAGATATTGAAAATTGGATTTGTACATTGAAAATAATATTTTAATTGAAATTGAATTAATATTTATGAATACAATTTAATATTAGTTACATTGGATAATATATATATATATATATATATATGATTACGAAATGGATCGTTTAAAAATTCATGACGAATGGAATCGCACCGTCGATTACTTTTATAATTAACGTTTATATAATTACATATCGAGGATCGTAAGTATAACGAAGAAAGTGACACGTTTCAACATACACACATGTGGAAAAATTCGATAAATGTATTGTGTGTTTATACAATATATATATATATATATATATATATATATATATATATATATATATATATATATATATATATATAATTATCGATAATGTCAGCAATTGATATTTTGTGATGGTTAAATGAAATAATTTCAGATGACTATCTTTTATCTTTTTTGTAGAACATTAGAAAATAACGGGTGATATATTATACAATCAAAAGGTAGACAATAAATATTTTATCTATAACTTTATTACTAATGAAGTGTATATATTTACTTTATGGATATAATCAATATGATATGAAATAATTCTAATTGCTATTATTAAATTTTGCTTTATGAAAGAAACTATTTATATTGAAAACATCATGTTATTCCATAAAATTGAACAATGAATTGGTGACACAATTATGTACAAATTTAAAGTACACGCCAGTCTTGTTTTACGCGACATTTTTATACACGATTTTGAAATAACGCGGATCTTCGAAAAGAATAATTTTATGTTCTAGTAGGAATCCTTAAAATTTTTATTACATACTTTTATAAGTTTCACTCGTCTGTTCGTCTGGATATCTGGATATTGTAATCGATTTTCTGAGCACATCACGATGTCCGATTGAGCTGAAAGCATGTTTTCAAAAAAAAATTTTCGTTTTCGATTTTTGAAGCACAAATCTTCATAATTTCGCTGAAAAGAGTGCGTTTTGCAAACGGTTTTCAGCATTCGATTCGTCTTGATTCTGATTCTCAATAAATTCTTTTTGACAGGTCTGTCAAACTTTTATTATATTTCGAGCTACACAAGTTTTTATATACTTAGTTGTTTGCCAATTTCTAAAGAAAGTGACTATCTTGACTATGAAAATATCACTTTTAAATAATTTAATCTTTACACTGAAGGAAACTATATACATATTAAAAAAATGAAAATTTACTTTTAAATGTTAATTTTATATATCAAAAACATCTGGGGGGCCTCAATTTTCGTATTGACGTACCGCATGCGGCCTACTATTTTTGTGTTTGACATGCCTGATATATATGAATATATAATCGATATATTAGGAAATTGAACCACATATGACAAGAAAAGAAATTTAGTCAGTTTTGAATCGAGATGCTTGCTATATATATAATAGGCAAACACCTGTTGCGTTCTGATTGTCGTTATTAAACATTGAATCAATGTTTCGAAATGATTATACGTTTTATTCCGCAGCTTTTCACCCGAAGGCTGTTCGAGGAAAATGAAATTCCAATTGCGAATCGCGTGTCACATTAAAAAATCAACACGGATTGCGACACAAATGCGACGTAATCGAAACAAATATACGAAAAATGCCTCCAAATTATCTGAATAAATAATTTGATAGAATTCAATGCTTACTTGTTCATTGCTTTCTCATAAAATTATGAATTGGCGACGAATCATCTTGTAACATTCATGAGAGAATTCGATGATTTTTGACGCCATTTAACACGGAGGTAAATGTTATTTTTTTAAACGAAATTGTGTAACACGCGTTTATTATTTTATTCTGAATAGGTCAAACGGGTCAAATCCGATATCGGATCTTAGAGAACCTTTCGTAAAAATAGGAATATCAACACTTGTGAACTTTAAAAATCGTCATAACAAATAAACGGTAATTATTTACGTTAGAAATTCGATTATTTATGTATTTTATTTATTTTCGCACGGTGGATTTTTTCACTGGTAAAAATTAGATCAATCGATGAGGTCAAAGATTCTTCAGATTTTTCAATGTTTTGGTCATCTTCATGTAATATTTTAATATAAATGTCATTATTTCTGATTAATTGTACCAACCTTTTAATATCCATATATTTAGTTTATTTTATTTAAAAATGTGACTATATATTAATTAGCGTTGAAAATGCAATGAATATTTCCATTCTAAGTTTAGCAAATTGCTGATAAAACCCACTTTCGGATAAATACTTTTTATATGTTTATTCCAATAGAATAATTATGAGCAAAGTACGGCCCGCGGGCCAAATGCGGCCCTTTGGGCAAGTTAATCTAGGCCGCGTCATGTTTTTAAATAGCAAATCTGACTAAAAAAAATATTTTATTATTTATAAAAATTTTATTCGGTTCGATTAAATATTTTTTACTGGTCCTGTCTTAAAAAAGTGCAATTGCAATTTCATACTCAAATTTCGAACCTTTAAGTGTGTTTTTTTCCACAATATTTTTGTGTAAAAGGATATATCTATTTTTTTTTTAGTTTTATAGACGTCAAGTTTGTTTACGTTTTTTTTTTATATTAGCAATGCGTTCCGAATTGATAATTAGAGTGAAACGAAATATGAAACATAAGAAGAAAAGTGCGCGAGTTTTGATTTCAAACGTTTGTCACTTTCTTTATGCTTCTTGAATACGGTTCGAAAGAATAAAACCAAAATTTCCATTTGGTAATTTCGATCGTGAAAATTATGATTTCACTTTGATATGTGAGCGCATGTGAATTTATATCATTATCTTTTTACCCGTTCGCAATTTTGCGATGCGATGCGAAGCACTAGATTTTTGCATTATTATATCTGTTTTGCGAAATTATAATTTCGACGGAATTAATATGGAATTATCTAAAATCACAGACGTTCACATATGCTTATGTACGTTTCGAATATATGTTTGGCATTATTTATTTAGAACGATATGCCGGTAAAATTTTTATTATTGATTATTTATGATATGTAAATATGAAATATTGCTGATAGCTAAATATATATTTATATGTTTAATTATCATATTTTTTTTAATTTGTATGTACGTACTTTTGTCATCGAGGTTAAATACAAACTTTTTGCAATAACTATCTAGAGTTTTGTTAAAGATTATTTTATAAAATTTAAAATTAAAAGTATGAAAAAATAATTCATGTTTGTCAATAAAATGATATTTACAATGAATATCCTGGTTGACTAAATACACATTGGAAATAGATTTATAAGTAATTACATAGTTTTGTTGCATTTCATTTGATTATTAATAATAATTAATTAACCGGATCGAGTATTTGTGAATGAAATGAATTAAATTCATATAATTATTGTTATATAGAACGGATTGATCATTGTGATAATGGAAAATTCCCAAATTATATTTCGTTTTACTCTTGTGCCGTTTAATTGTTATTATTTTATTTAGCGAGCGTTATATTAATAAATATTTCGTATATTAAATCATCTAATACTCGCGGATCTCTCACTTTTGTATTATTTAGTATGATTGATTACGAACATTCGTTCTGTATTTCCTTATATAAACAATCGATCTAGAGGTATTATTTTTATGCAATATAAATCTTATTTTATAACAAAGAAATATTTTTAAATATATATTTTTTTAATTTGTCGTAAAATAAAATTATCAGTCACACATCTGAATTTCATACTAGTCGTTGAATCACTACAATACAATACAATACACTAGCTGTCGATTTTTTTCCAAATCATTTTCAAAGTTTCATTTGAATCGGAATATTTGAAACGGTAATCGATTATATTGACGACGCTATTGAAATTGTACAACGCGAGTTAAATAATCGCACGGCGATACCATTTTAGATATTCGCTTTCGATCCATATTGGTGTGAAAAATGAAATAGTTGCACAATCGGACCAAAATCGGCAACGAATCCGGAAACGTGCGGTCCGATATATCCGAATGTTATTCCGTCGATATTCCGGACAAGTTCCGGAATATCGACGTTACGATCGTAAAACCGGTTGGTGGGGAAGTTTCTCAAAAGGCGGAGTTCGATGCGAAAGCGGCTCATTCTATTCCCAACTTTACGAACGTGCGAATCATAATAATAATTTAATAGTATTATTATTATTATTAATAGTAATACAATTTTATATTTTTTATACACAGTGTGCTCATTTGAAATAGATTAAACCAGTGTTCTCTAGTGTAATTGTGACATTTGGAATATTCGCAGTCATGATTAAATTTGCGGTAAGTGGTTAATACATCTGAGAATATCGGATAACGATCAAATATTATTATTTTATAAAATAAAAAATTAAATATAATCATAATTTATGTTTATTAAATTTATATATATATATATATATATATATATATATATATATATTTGATAATTTGAAATAAAATTTATTTATTAGTAGTATTGAAGCAAAAATTCTTTATATAAAAATTTTAGTTGAAATGTTCATCTTATAAAAGTAATAATGTGAAATGTACGGTTGAATACAAATGTTTCATATTTTTTTTAAAACCTCGCGTGTGTAAAGTTAAATTTTATTCACACTAAATTAATTAATTTAGCAATGTAAAACAATGTAAATACAGTGGAAAGTTATCAAAAGAAAAACGATCGATTTCCATGTTCTAAATACCATTTTCCGGTAAGCGTAATAAAATCACAATGCGAAATGTTAATTTTTCCGATGGCGATTGATTTCGTTTTTCCTCTGACATTTTAAAAACGGAAAAGCGTGTATGAAAAAAAAACAATTATAACAATAAACATATTATGATATACAACGCGCAATGTATTGAATGCACATAATTGAATAATGCAATAACCCCCTTCGATGGAAAACAATATAAATCATTAATAAATCCATGCACTAGACATACGTATATTTTTTTATATTTTATCCGCATATATATATATATATATATATATATATATATATATATGTATATATATATATATATATATATATAAATGCATACGTTTCAAAAATCGTATAATTAAATTTATGAGAATTTCAAGCGCTATGCACATTTATATACCTATATAAATAAATATAAAACCTATTGTTTTATTTTCAAAGAAATAAAACGTGTAGCGTTTTCGCCGAGAGATTTTTCCTTTACTATTGTTTGTCGTATGAAAATTGTATACGACTTCGAGAAAACGCATAACTGTCGATAAATCCATATATTTATTATGTAATTTTACGAGTATATCAATAGAGAAAAAAAATCGATAATTATAGTACGCAATTGCTAATGCTTAGAAGTGAACGGAATAATTATTAACATTGGCTAGATCAAGGATTTTTAACACATGTGTTTTGTTATTTAGTTTGCAAAGCAACCGGATTCGGTGCAGTATTTATGGAATTCATATATATATATATATATATATATATATATATATATATATATATATATATATATATATATATAATTAGAAGTAAATAATGTATTATATAGATTATTTTTATTTAAATTTGCATCTTGTATATATTACGGTTAATTTTTTTTTAAGAAATCGTATTGACAACAAATTGTCTTCGAAGCGGAAAATTTGAGAACCATGATACGTGATCAAAAAAAAAAAAATGAAAATTCGTGATTGACGTTCGTGGTGAAATTTTGTCGTTACTGTTTTTCGTGCGATATACTATATTGATGTTCCACTTTGTTGTAACGTAAGTGGTCCGAAAATTTTGAAACTTTTACCTGAAAATATTTTGCTATAAAAATCAATTCGTAAAATTATAATCGCAACGATGAAATACACTAGTAGCGTTCAATAAACACAAAGAGCTTTACGGTGAGCTTTTCGTACTGGAGTATTTAGCACTATAATTGTGTCGAATTTTTATTTTGTTTATTTATTTATTTATTTTTGTTTTTGATTTATGTCATGAACCGAACTGAGATTTTCGTGCGTAGCATTCGCAATGTTTACCCAGTGAACTCGATTGCAAAACGCCATTTGTCATTGCGCGGCTCGCATTAATTTTCTTACAAAATCGAGAGTATTTTGTATTTCTCGTGCGGATTATTGAGCACTAGGCGATCATCCATGTTGCACTTTCAAGGCTAAAAGAACAGTCATATACATGTATACATATATATATAATAAAAATGATGCCTTATCCAATTGAGAAAATTATCCATCGGATGCTCAACTCGGAATAATTCCTAATAATAGTGTATTATGTATATCTTACTATTCATTTGTCGTAAAAATTCACTATATTTTTAAAATCAAGATTTTTTGGTTATAAAAATAGTTATCAATTAATTCAATTTTATTAGATTATTTTAATTTAAAAAAAATAGAATATTTTTGATTTTGAATTTTGCGGTTTAATCTCGTATTATATTTATGATTTAAATTTTAATATAATCATTAAATTAAATATTTATATCGAAACAATTTTTACATATTAATAGATAAATATATTTTTTTTAATATTTGTATGCTTTCTATAATCAAATATTTTTAGTATGACCAATTTTGCATATAATCGATGCATATTATACTATTATGCATTTAAATATTTCACTGCTTTATTTTCACGAGTCAAAAAGTATCAATTTAACGTCGTTTGATGTAAAAAGCAATTAGCGTCACGTTTCAAACAATTGAATTATAATCTTCAATGGCGACATAAAACATCAATTAGGCCAGACAAATAATACAAATTTTTTTTCATACTTATTCGTCGTCATTGTGCAACGGAATAATTTCCGTTTTACAAGAAAGAAGCTGCGGTGTAATTTTTTGCAACCGCGATGCATTTCAGACCTCGCGATGACTTCTGAGACCTTGGTCCGTTGGACTTAGTCAAGTAAAGTTGTCTTGCGAAAATTTCGAACAATGCAACTCCCAACCCACTCCTTGTCTGCTTTTCAAATTTTTCATTATTATTATTATTTCCATGTTGTTTGCTCTCGTTTATAAAAACGCCTACGAAATAAGCGCAAAGTGTTAAGTAGAAAAAAAAGAAAGATTTTTTTTCTGAGTTTATTCTCTTCTGGGACATGTCAAGGTTAAGAAAATCGTGTCTGAGATATAAAGGTTGTTCGATTATAATAATAGCATACGTCGTACTGGTAGTTAAGCTCGTGTTATAAAATCATAGATATTCCGAAGCCTTATTTCAAGTGTTATTATTTAGAAATCTAAAGGTCTGATTGTTTGGAAATTATGAAGAATATTGATTATATAGTATATATTATACAATATATTTTATGATGGCGCCGCACAAGAACGAGGAGTGTCGATTCAGAGAAATTTTTGATTTGTCTATTTTCTATAATTTTGTCGTAAAAATCGATTATTTAAAAGGATTTCAACCCTTCTAAAATTATCTTCAATTTTTTTTTTGTATAAATTTTTCAAGATAGATACTGAAATACCTATATTTTTGACTCTCTATAGCCAATATTAAATCAATATCATTCGTGTATTTTTTTATAATTGGTCTTGTTATTTCAACCGTTATCTATGATGACGGCACAACAACGCCATCTATTAGTAATACGTATCGATATAAATATTAAATATCATTTTTAAATTGATTCAAAAAATCATATATAGTATAATATTTGAATAATATAAAAAATATAATTGAAAATCGTGAACGCGAACTCTGCTCCATATTATCGATTTAAAAACATGTAAGTCTCGTTGCATAATATCTCAATTTATTCGACTTACACGGCACGTAAATATTGTAATAAACAACAAAACGTGTACGTTTAAACGAACACAGGGCTTGGAACTCGAAATAAGAGACACGTAAACAACAGTATATTTATTATTGATTTTCTTCAAGTACTCTCTTGGCAAATAGCGAATTTTAAATAGTCTGTTATGAGATATAAAATAATTGAGCAATCAAAGCGTATCGTAATCACCATTATGATATATCGACTGTGAAATCGTGATATTTAAACGACAATTTACTATAAAATTTCAATACGAACGATAGTCTAGTTGATGAAACATCACTCCTATACATAGTCTATAAAAAAGCCTTAAGTCTTTAGCGATTGTGAAGAAATATCAATATTTAGTAAAATTTGTTTGTGTGTTTGGTTTTTTTATTGCTATTTTATATTTGATTGAAATGCAATATAGTATATATTACTATATATATGTTTGTTGGTGAGAAAAATAATAATTGTATATCGCATATGGGACAAATATTACAACACTTTTTTGTATCACGGATGCAATTAATCTGCAATAATGTACTTTTGAATATTTCACATCGTTTGCTGCGAAATATTATAGAAATTATACTTTTCAATACAGAAGATGTGTTTTAATCATTTTAATAATCGTTATTTGATTTCGATGTTCGATGTTAAATGTAAAAGTTTCTTGCAATATTGCGATTATATATATTTTAATATTAATATTTAATAATTTTATTTACTTCTATTACTGTGTATGACTTACAGTTTTTTAAACAATTTTATTAATGTATCGTCATTTATTTTATAGTTAAACTACTTTTTATAATACATTCTTATATTCATCTGCATTCTTTTACCATATATTATGTATATTTTTGTTTTTGATTTCTCATTTTATCATTATGATTATGACACAATTAATTAGATTTACATCTCAAATTATAACTATATTTTTTTCATAATTGCATTATGTAATAATTTGAAAGATATTAAAATATTTGTGAATATGTTTATATCCATTAATTTTTAGAAGAAAATAGTTATGATTTCATCTATTTAATTTATACTTATATTGTACAATACGTAAATAAAATATATCACAAAAAATATTATATGGTATATATATAAAATTTTTAATTTAATATAATATTAAGAAGGATCATTAAAAATAAATGTGTTCATATTTCATTTTATCTAAAGAATCTGCAGCAAAAAAAACCAATATTTAAATTAAAGAACCTTAGATTTTTGTACATTTTCAAAATAATATAATATGTTATTATATGTAATATTAAAAAAAATCTTCCTTATTGTTTGAATTTATAAATTACCAACGTTTAAATGCGTATTATGTCGAAATTTTCCGCACGTTTATTTCTTGTTTAATTTTTTTTTCATTTTTCTTGGTCATTGTTAATTTTTATAACATAACACAAGAAGCATCTTCTTATCGTCTTCTAAAATAAAAAGCGTGTGAAAATCTTTAAGATTAACGATGCCGATAAGTCATTAATAAAAATATCCAAGGATTTTTAAAAATGTATTTTAGATTCTGTGTTAACCTTTTAAAATTCCGTAATTAATGTTTATTCGTATATATTGTATATATAATATATATTATTAAATTACATTATTTTAAGGTAAAGTTCAAACCAACAAAATTGACGTATGTTTTTATATATATATATTTATTTTCTTTTCTTTTTTTTTTGTAAATTAAGCGTAATTAACTTAAACACAGTTGATCGAATGTGTAATTATATATTTTAAAACGAAAATATATTCGGCAAGTATTTTCATATTTATTATAAAACTATTTATAATAAATAATTGTGTATTTTTTGAAATGGTCAGTTCTACACAGATTTTTTTTGAAAAATTGAAAAATTAAAATTTTCACAATTGTAATAATAATAATTGTATTATGAATCGAGTTTGGGTGAAAACGCGAGTTACGTTTGAAAAAGTTTCGATACGTAATAAAATAACTTTCACTGTACGTATATAAACATTAAAATGTGTCCGTTATATATCCAGTTTTTGAGCTATTCTAGGGCAAATTCCGCATCTAACATTGCCCGCTTTTCTATTATATAATTCGCAATGTGCTGGTGAAATATCGCCAATCTAGCTTTTCAAAATAATCACTATTTCCTTTTCAATTTCTCAATTTAATGCTCAATTCATATTTTTTGATAGTAAAACATTATAACGATAATTTGAAAATTGAAAAAAAAGTCCTTGAATATAAATATATAAAGATTTCGTTGTTTAAAATAAAAAGTTAATTTAATGCCGTTAATTTTGTCTTGTTTACACTGCATTTTTTATGACTTTTAATTTATTATATTTTTTTATTAATTGCACTATACGATAATAACAATATAGTTAATGTGTGTTTTTTTTTTCATTTAAATATCAATAATATGAATTTTTATACATAGAAATTCTCTAATTTAATTTTAACTCTACAATCATATATGTACAATATAATTAGCAGAAAGACGAAATAATAATATATTTATAAAGCAAATAATATATTTCAAATATACAAAAATAATATTAGAACGATTTTTTGGAGAATACAGTATTTTCAACTATATTTATAATTGTTTTTATATATTATAATAAATAAAGTTAACGCGTTTAACGTTTACTTGTATTTCATGGAACAATAATTAGCGTAATTCAATATAATTTCTATATACGAGTACGTGTGATATGTGTATATATATATATGGTATATAAGAGAAAAAAATCATATTTCATGATGTGAGTTTTCACATATTATAGAATGATTTTCTAGTTCCGATTCTGTTCATAAACACATTGTTTATTCGATTATTAAGTGTAATTATTATGCGAAACGATCCTTGATAACAAAAAAGTGATTGTGAGGAAATTGTTCGTTTAACGAGAACATTAACGGCGTTTAATCGAGTCGACGATGCGATTCCGACGCTCATTTTCGATCAATTTCATTATACAATACAATAATATTTTTATTTATTTAATATTTTACGACTAATGTCAATAGTTCACGATATCCATTTGAATTTATGATTTGAGCCTTTTATTTATTTGTTTATTTTCTTATTTAAATTGCACGATTGTCGCTTTTTGCAATATTTTATTTTTTTTTATATTCGCCGTTATATCATAGTCAAATTTTAATCGCACTTTAATTTATTTCGACGTTTAAAATGTGAATTTTAATTTGGCGATTTCGCAACACACTTATAACTATTTCGAATTATATTAATTGTATGCAAATTTACATATCGAAGTCACGATTTTTATTGTCGAGAATTATTAATTGAAAAGCGTAATAACGATTTTTAATTTTACGTAATTATTCTATAATATATTGCCAGTGATGATTTATTGATTATATTTCAATATACGTGAATTTTAAGAACCAAATCGATTTAGAGCATATAAATAAACTTGTCACATTTATCGCTACCTTTTAAAATAGAGCTATCTTATATAGATTTTTATTTTGGCCATTAATTATTTATAAAACGAACTCGTTTAGTAATTTATACATAATTTAATATATACAAATTTGCAATGAAGTAAGAAAAAAAGTCGTCGTAAAAATTCCAGAACGTTCAATTAAATCGTTAAATTGTCCGATTGATCGACCAAAAAATCTGATTTTAATCACATAAAGCAATCAAAAATAGCCATAAATTTTATTAAAATACACAGACGAACATTCGATTTCTTTTGGAGCTGAATTTATTTTACTTTTTATACGGAGGCACAAATAAAATCCGGGATTTTTCTTAAAGTTCTTATTAATCTTCTGAGATTCACTTTTTTCCTTTTCCTTTATACATTTTTTACGAAACTGATAGAAAAAAATATTTATATCGGTTAAGCAATGATAGATCATTTTTAGTAAAAATACCTGAAGATTGTTTTTTCTTCTCGAGAGAAACTATTAGAATCACAAAGATTCTGGGATCGCTGATTTATTTTATAATCGAAAAATAAAACTGAAAACCTTTGAGTTGAATCATATAATATTTGTCCGTCGTTTCGACGATTTCCGCGGTTTTTTTTTTTCACTATTTCGATTTAAGATTTGAACAGACGTATATATTGATAATTTAAGCGTGAAATAAACATAATGATAATGTCTATTAAATGAATAAAAATAATGAGAAGTCGATATTCATTGTTGTAACGAATGTACCGACAATGTTTCCTTCACCTTTGATTTAGGCTCTACGCTCGAACAATTTAACAACTTGACTCGTATTAATAATCATCAAAATAACTTCCATTGAACTTTTTCAAATATATATATATATATATATATATATATGTTTAATGTATTTAAAAGATAATAATACCAGGTGGTCAATATTGTATGGCATCGTGAGAGTACCGATGAATTTCATGGTCAATCGAGAATGATGTTGAAACACTTTTGACCTTTGTATGAATTAAGTGTTTCCAGCGAAAAGTTTCATTTCTATACAAAACCCGTGATAGCCTATTTGAAATTTTTATCGATTATTTTATTAACGATTTTTATCGAATAAATTGGCAAATGAATCGTTAAAATTGCAACGTAATATACTACGAGTAGACTTCAAATAGAGTGTAATGTGATTCAATATTTTATCGAAATATTTCTAAGATCTCTTTTAAATTATATATAAATATAATGTATTATTATAGAAACTGATATATGAATTAAATTTGATTGACAAGTCTTTCTATTCAACATATTTAAATAGTTCTAGTATTAATATTATTATTAAAAAATATTATATGTCGAATCTTTTTTAGAAACTGAAACCATTTCAAATCTGTTATAAATGTATAGTATATTATGTAAAAAAAAAAATGAAATTTCATAGTTATATTTTGAAGAAAAAAAACGTGTCGATGAAAGTATTATATATTATGACAGGCATGTCACGAAAGCATTTCTAAATCGATAATATCCGTCATGAATCGTGATATTGGATATAAAAATAAATAGATTTTATTATTACGGAGAAAAGCGATCGAAACGAAACGACATTTACTTGGGGGGATTTATGTCAAATTATTGCTTATATTATATATACAGTATAATTTTTTATGTTTATTTATCTGGACGTAATATAATTTTCTCGTGAATGATAGTCGTGATTTTCAACGTAGAAATATAGTTAGTGAATCGATAAAATTTATATTGTCAGTGTATATTTATTTGAAAAAAATATTATTAAATGATAAAGTTTTCCGATTAAATATTAAATTATAACACTGTGATCAAAAAGTAAGATGAATTTATTTATAAAATGTAAATTCTTTATTTATTCTTCCAAATCAATTTCACCCCCTTCAAAATAATCCCCGTCCGATAAAACGCACTTACAGTCGGAATATTATTTTTTCCGGTATGACCTTCAAGACTTTCTTTGATTCGGTTTTTATCTGCTCAATTGTGTCTCCGCATTGGCCTTTTGAGTATGCTGAATAGCCAAAAGTCGCACGGAGCCAAATCAGGCGAATACAATGGTTGCGGAACGATATGACACGTATGACTCGGTGCATTATTGTGACCTTTTGACAAATAGACGCTTGGTAAATGTTATAAACAGTTTTATTAACCTAGGAAAAAAATAACAATTTACCTGCCTGCCTAATGTTTGCGAGTTTTAAATGTCAATTTCACCTTACTTTTTGATCACAGTAGTATGTATTTGTGATATAAAATTTATGAAGACGAATAATAAACTTAGAACGCCATATATTAGCTAAATTTATGCGGATAAACACATTATACTATATTAATTATGTGTAATATTGCTTAACAACCGCTTATTTCGGCGCAATATCGTATTAATATTAAGTTGTTTACATTCAATGTTGAATATTACTGTTGTAATATTTACATTTCAATAGAACAATGCAATAATATCATATGTATATAAGATAAAAATGGATTGAGAAATTCTATTATGCATATTCATCTTTCGATATATCAATTGTTACTATGAAGAAAATAATAATATTAAACCTTGACTTACAAAATCGCAATTAATAATGTTAAAAATAAACAAACTCGCCAATGACAATATTGAAATATTCAAGATTGCTTAGAGTTTATTATAATATTTTTTATTTGACATAATTATTTTATTTTAGTTTTTCGATTTAAATATATAATATTTTAATGTCGATGAAGAAAAAAAAGTACACACGGTAATAACATATTGCAATCGGAAGAGTTTCACGAGAGCGTAAATCGCACTATAATCCGACGACAACAATAAATCATTTCCAAATCGGACCAAATTTGGATGAAGCCTTAATGGTTTTCTCACCAGAATTCGGTCGAATTTGTCCATAGAAACGCGTTAAAATGCGGCAAAACGCTAAACAGATCCAATTTGAATAAACTGTGTGAGAAGTGTCCGTGATTTTTTTCTTCTTAATTTCGTTTTATTATCGTCTTTTTTTTCCTCTATGTAGTTTCGAAAGTCGGTCAAAATTGGGCAACAGAGCGAACCGAGGTATCGCAGGTCAAAAATGCTACAACAATAATTGGACAACAACAACATTATAAAAAAAATATCATTTTTCTATATCAGAAAGGAATTTATATATTTGTTAATCAACTTGTACATGATATTAACAAGACGATGAGAATATGGTGGAATAAGGTAGGTAAATTGTAATTTTTTTTCCTAGATTGATAGGACTATCTATAAAATTTGCCAAGCGTCCGTTTGTCAAAGGGTTTAATTATCACGGCGATGCCTTTTTGATCACAGTGTTAAATGCGTAAATGTTCAAATTTACTATTTTACGAATTAATTACCGAATCAGTTGTCTGGAACATAATATAATATGTTTTATATGAAGTACGTTTATTGTAGTACGTTTGATGATATATTCATGTACAGCAAGTCGTTGTCAAGATTTGTTGTTGCGAATTTTTATCATAAATGCAATCGTTGTTTGTCGGACGATTCGACCGGCTCGTTGTAGCAAATAGTCGGTTTCACTTCCTGGTTTATGAGGCCGATCGACACTTGTTCGTTATAAAGAGTTAACACGGACTATGTATTGCGAAACTGCACATTCTCGCTTTTGTAGAGAATGCACTCAACGTGTGCGTTTCTATTATATATTTATATTATATATATATATATATATATATATATATATATATATATATATATATATATATATATATATATATTTTATATGCACGTTTCATATAATGAACGAATGCTCCGTGTAAAACGCGAAATAACCGTGTTCTCCGATTCGTTATAACCGTAGGCATGTATACTATTCCGCTACAACGAAAACCTCGTTATAACGGTTAAACGTCGTTTACGCCGAGATTTCCTAGTTATTACGGATTTTGTTCGTTCCGCGTTGTGCGAAAGGTAATTTTTTTTTTCGCTTCGATTTCGTTAATAGTTAGTTGTTTGCTATTTTTCAGATTGATTGAATTATTAATGTAAATTATGACTATAAATGGAAATCAGGTTATCGCTTCAATAATACGCCGTCGGATGCAATTAAAATATCCGATTTTATTAATATGTTTGTATTCCAAGGATAAAATTTTAGAATTTTTAAAAAAATATATCATTTTCCAAATATTTTTTATTAGTATATGCGGATTGATCGTTAATTTAAAATTCATTTTTATACATATTCTCAATATGATATTTGTGTTTGGATTTCACAATCGATTCGGAAACACGCAAAATATGTAATTTTCTTTTTACAATTACAAATTAAACGTTTAATGTAATATTAAAAATAACAATTACAAATAATATAAATATATTGCGGTTTTATTATCGCAAGAAGATTATACTTTTTAATAAAACGAAAGAGAAAATTCATTCCGAAGAGAAATTCAATTGAATTCAAATCAATAACATTAAAAGAATCCATAGTCGGTTTATAAATGTAAACGCATAATATTCAGAAAATAGAAACCGATCAACTTTTATAAATTTCTCATTACAAATAAAAAAAGAAACTTCCTATATTATTAACATTTAACAGTAAAAATTTTTAATTGACTCTGATTTTTCGAAGTGAAAAAATTTATTGCTTGTAATCGTTATTTTATAATTGAATATATTTTATTTGTTCCGTCGAATATTTAAAAGGAAAAGCTGTTAACCTTTATTGATGTTTATATGATGAAGAAGAAAAAAAATAAACGTCTTTAGATGAGTGAAAAACGTTTTTCTTGAATTTTAGGTTCAATAAAAATTCACAAAGAACTCAACGAGAGATCATAACATTATTGAACTAACGAAAAATAGGTATATGTTATGTAAAATATATATGTAAACGTTTTTTTTCCTGTATGCTAGTTTTAAATGTCAAATCATGGTTGTTTTTTTTTCTTAAAAACACAAGTCGAGATTATTTATGATTTTATGCATGAAAATATTATTGTAAAATGAATATATAATATATGGATGGAACACATCGTTAGAATATCTCTTTTTATGTCTGCATGAATACATTATAATTTATTGTTAAAAAGTACGAGAACGATATATTTTATAAAATCATAGTAATTAGCTCAAAATAATAATAATTAATAGTTTGTAGTCGTTGAAAATAATTTGCATATTGTAAAAGTAATATAAATATTTAACTAGTTCTAACAATTTTTACAAGATTTTAAATCAATCTTTAAGGATATTAATGGAAGTTAATCATAAACACGTAAAGACTCAAGTAATTTATTTAATGTATTATATTATTAAAGATATTGTTTATATTTAATTTTTCCTTTTCCAATTGAAAAAAAATAATATGATTATTTATTATTCAAAATAAAAGTTACTTTCTTGTCGACCTAAATCGATTCACTGATCTAGAATTTTAAAACAACCTTCAAACTAAAAAAGCTGACAATGAGTCATTGACTTGTTAAAATTTATAGTCAACATTCGGAACAAATCGACAAATATCAAATATTTATGTCACATTTTCTAGAATGACTTTCGTAAAAATTAAATATGAGGTTTTTTTTAATATTTACTTTTTAATAATTTTTTTTTCTAAACTTTTTGAAAATAAATCAGCATTTCGTTTCGTTTCATTTGAAGAAATATTAGAATTTAAACGATTTATATACAACAATAATGGTTTGATTTTTTTTCAATATTGAATAAAAGAATAATTTTCGTATAAAAAAAGTAACGCGTACGACCTTCTCAATGTCGAATCGGAATCTATTACACTTCCTCGCCGCATTTTTTTCCATTATTTTTCGATAAATACGTTAAAAAATAAATAAATAATTCAACCGTGCATGACCGAACCGCGTAAAACAGAGAATAGAAACGTTTTCGAGGTCCCGCAAGAAGCGGGTTTCTTCTCTCGGAAAACGGTGGTCGATGAGATTGTGGAGTTCTCGATTGCGACACACTCGGATCGTGATGTGGTGCCTTTCTTGTTTGTGCCTCTCTTAAATGGCAAAACTGTCAGTATGTTTGTTTGCGTGTTACATATATATATATATATATATATATATATATATATATATATATATATATATATATATACGCAAATTTATATGTATATTTTGTATAAATATATACGGACGGTTGTGTACGTTGGCTGCATTATTATATCCGTCTCTGTGAACGAAACTAGAAACGTCCACTAAAAAATGTTCAGCTGGCTCAACGGTTTCTTGCCTAACTTCGGTTGCGGAACCAAAGACAAACGTCTCCGGTTCCATTTCTCATATATAATAATGAAAATATCGTACAAATTTGTGGTCGGTTTCACACCTCACTTTTTTTTGTCAAGCGTTTACTGTCTAAATTAATTTA
Source organism: Leptonema lineaticorne (assembly GCA_024500535.1). Lineage (NCBI taxonomy): Eukaryota > Metazoa > Arthropoda > Insecta > Trichoptera > Hydropsychidae > Leptonema > Leptonema lineaticorne. The sequence goes on from JANIJI010000006.1 coordinate 14,755,778, forward strand.
ATATTAAAAAAAATCCATTTTCTCAGATAAACAGATGAGACTCTTCAATATCTACTCTTGTAAAATACATATAAACGATTCGATTCGTTTGAAATTTTTCTTATTGTTATAATCGTGTGAAAATCGTATCACCATCGGTTTACATTAAACGTATATTTATATATATATATATATATATATATATATATATATATATATATATAGCTATTGTGCATTTTTTTTGTATGCCGATATGAAATGTAAAGAAGGAAATTCGTGTCGAAAAATTTTATACGGCTCTATCAATTGTAAAGCTCGAGCGGCAATCGAAAGTTTCTCACAATTTCTCTCTCGTTTTCGACTATCTTATTATTATTATATTACATTTTTATTATTGTTATTATTCTTAAATTTTAACTTATAGCGTTTCTTACAAAAAAAAAAAAAAAAAAAAACGTAAAATAAAACGTCGATTTTTCCGAAGGAAATTAAACTGATAATTGCGCGAACAAATGGTCGTTTATACGCGCTATATTATGTGACGCCATTTTAGCGTGTTTTTCCCATTATATGTTATATATCTTATAACTGAAATTGCGCGAATATAATTAGAAAAAATATTTTCGCTTATTGCCGTGGAAAAAATAGATTTTTCTTTTTAAATATTGTGTAAATTACTAATTATTATATAAGTCGTTCTTCGAGGAATTTCATATAACTAACTCGTTTTATGTGATAATATGTTTTTGAAAATATAAATCGTTAATTTTATTAATTATTTATTTATTTATTGTACAAAGTCGAGTTACCATGCTTTCGAAGGAATATTATTGGTTTAATTTTAGAATTCTATGACTATAAGCAAATAAGCGAATATATTTGTTACCATCATATCATTACTGATAAATTAAATAAAGATTAATTCGAATCGATTTAATTTTATTACAGAAATAAGTATCGAAATTATGTTTTCAAGGTTTTAGGTCCGATTTCATATTACAGGAAATTATATTAATAATATGGCTTAAATTACAAAATTATCAACACTAATTCTTATTTAAACATAAATTGCATTATAAGTCCTATAAAATAAGATACGATCTCTTTTCATTTCAAGGACTTTAAACCGTTCATTTATAATTGATTCGAAGAAATGATTCATTCGGTAGTTTAGAGAACGTTCAGACAATTAACGAAGGGCATTGTATTTTTTTACGATTATACATTTGTGTGGTTCCGGTTTCATCCGTTATTTATAATGATGTTATTTTTTTTATCAATTTAATACATAATAATAATAATAATAATAATAATAATAATAATAATGCATAATAGGGTCAGAGAATATCAAAAATCCAAAAAAAATATCGAATGGTATTTAACGGCATAAATGCAAATTACAATCCGCTGAATGCGGATTGCGGTTTAGCAGATCTGACCGATAGATATTAGAGAATTGGACGTGGGAAATATCATCGAGAAGATATATATATATATATATATATATATATATATATATATATATATATATATATTAAGCAAAATAGTTGACCACTATTACGACAAGTCAATTTTAATAAAGCTTCCAACAGTGTTTCAATTTTTTCCCAAATAGAGAATGCTTTGATAGTGAATTGTTAATTGGTGGATATTTCATTCGCAATCTATCATAATTGGTAGGTTCATCTAAAAATGTAATATATTTCATATTATGTATTTGTAATTTATCGTTATGACAAATAAAAGTTCGTGTATTTGTTATGAATACAAATCATTTCGTCTAGATTTTTAATTGACGATATATAATAAAAGTCACCTTTTTGGAAATTATAAAAAACCCACATTCGCAAACCTAACATCGCCAATGATTTATTGTATTATATTATTATTTTTAAAAGATATATTTTAAATTGCAAAATGATCAAAGATTCAATTATCTCAAATATGTGCTAGTGTAGGTCGAGGCTTAATTTTAAAAACGGGTGTGTAGGATGTAATGCGAATAATTTACACATATCATTTTAATATATTCATTTGTGTTCGTGTATTTTTAGATCCGTAAACCGACTGTTGAGAAGCGCTGATTAGAAATTTATAAAAATTTAAATCGAACGAACTACATTTCTATGTAAGATTGCGCAATACAGTTATTATTATACAAATAATTATACATTCATATTTACGCATACACACACACACACACACACACATATATATATATATATATATATATATATATATATATATATAAATATAAAATATACTACTGTGATCAAAAAGTAAGGTGAAATTGACATTTAATATCCAGACATTAGGAAGGCAGGTAAATTGTATTTTTTTCCTAGGTTAGTTGGATTGTCTATAACATTTGCCAACCATCTATTTGTCAAAAGGTTTAATTATCTTCGAGTTACAAGTGATTTTACAACTCTTCGTTCTATCATCACGATAATGCACCGTGTTATACTGAATTGGTTCTTCGTGATTTTTTTGTCAGAAACTAGACTCATATCGTTCCTCAACCACCGTATTCGCCTGATTTGGCTCCGTGCGACTTCGATGCGGGGACACTGTTTTGACACAATCGAGGAGGTAAAAACCGAATCGACTGGGAAAAGCGTTGGCAAAAGTGCGTTTTATCGGACGGAGATTACTTCGAAGGGGATGAAATTGATTTGGAATAACAAATAAAGAATTTACATTATATAAATAAATTCACCTTACTTTTAGACCACAGTGTTATATTATAAACCCAATAGTATAAAATGTCTGTAATGAAAAAATGTATTTTCACTACATTTTCCGGCTATTTAAAACATAATATAAAAATGAAATATTTTGGACACTTTGGACCAAAAAACAAAGGGGAAAATTGTGTTTTCTCATTGTTAAATATTAACGTTGTTGTTTTTCGAACTCGGTGGAAAGTCATCGATTTTATTATTATATACAATACATGTTGAAGTCTAATACCTTAAGGTCTACATAACACGAATCGTTGTTGCATCAGTGTTTATTGTTTTATTTTTACGATCGGTCAAATCCGTTACAAAATGGATCCATATAGGTGCGGCCCTGATATTTCGCTTCGATCGATATATATATATATATATATATATATATATATATATATATATATATATATATATATATATATATATATAATATTTCTTCAATATATACGTAAAGACCGTTACACATTGTACATCGCCCGAGGTTTTATTGAAATATTTCGACCTCCGATCTGTTCGTTCTAAGGCTTTCTAGGTCGTTCTACAATGACGTGAGGTAATAATAATTCATCACTCTCGTTTTCGTTCCAAAAAAAAAAAAAAAACGAAAACTTTATAATTAGAGAAGCCTGTTGTTGAGAACCGGTCAAGAAAGGTGTAATTTCACTTGACGATCTCTACGATGTACTATATTTATAATATAGATAAATGTGTTACAGTTTTTATATTATGTATAATAAAAGTATAAAATTTTATGTAATCAGTATCGATGTTGCTTCATATTATTGGTGTGTTGCAGTTTCGATCGGATTTTTCTACTGATAAATTGTTATTGAAATTATTAAAGGCCGTCGTGATTAATGATTCTATTATCGACAGTCATTTATCTTCCAATTTAATAATATTGTGTTATATTATAATTGAATTTTATATGATTGATTTTTTTTAGTTGTCGTTAGATATTGTTTTTTTTTGTTCTTATACTTTGACAAGTTAATTTGAAATGATATTGTAATAAATTTAATCGCTTGCTTTTCTTATGAATAATTAAGCGATATATTTTTTAAGCTTGAGTCATATTTTTAACGTTATCAAAAATAGGTTATTTTTCATTAAAAAAAATTGCATGTATCTTTAAAGTATTTTTGTGTAAAATAATTTAATTTCGTTATGATCAAATAAAATTTAATACGTCTACTTATGAAAATTCATTACGAATTTCAAAATTAGAGATAATTATCAATATTCGTAACAATACATAATCAATTTCTAACTTGAAACAGTTCTTTAAATTTATATATTTTCTGTTGATGTTTCAGTACTTTCAAAGACGTTTAAAACAAAATAATGAATTGCGTCGAAACTGAAACCAGTATTCATAAGATATCTTGAGTTCATGGTCATTTTATGAACTCTTATTTATCTGAATTTCTCATATTCATCGGAAGACCTTAAGAGTTCATCACACGAAGGACTCGATTTTATATAAGATGAAACCAGATCATATATGGAACTTGGAAAACATTTTTATTGCCTAAGACGTGTTTAAATGATCAATCGTTGTACGTAATCAAAAAAAAAACTGTTCCAATTATAATGTAACACATATATATATATATATATATATATATATATATATATCGATACCCATTATGGTAGTTGATGGACAATTTTGAAATACCAATTTCACGGAAGTAGAGCAAAAATATCTCTTTTTCATATAAGATAGAACTCTATTTGTGATCGTAGCTTACGTATTATTTATTAACTTGCGGATAATAAATATAAGTATAAACTTTATGTGGTTCTATCGTTATTGTATCTATTATAGTATTTAAAATTTTTATCGTCACTTACGGTAGATTTCGTAATCGCACGTATTTTTCTATTAATCGAAATTCACGTGGTAAGTAAAGGAATGCGACATTAATTCAGATTACATACTCGTGTTCAACGTTGCGCAACAAATCGGATCTACGACGACGAAAAGGAAAGTGGTTACAAAAAAAAAAAAAAAAATTGGGCAAGCAGAGCAAAATATATAGAAAAAAACACGTTATCCGAAATTCATATTAACCTATTAGTATTCGGTTAACGTCTCTCGTATAAATTTGAATATTTTAAAATTCGGCGGTACGTCGTTACATCAGAAATGCGCTTTCTTATATACGTACTCGCGGTTTTGTGTCGGTGTCGTTGTTTCGTGTTCTCTTTTCGTTTTCATTTTTTCATAATTTCCACATAATTTTCCCGTGGAAACAATGCAACGATATGACCCAAATGTTGAAGAAAAGTCGTTACATCGAATTCTTGAAGCGAAATGACGTTTTTCGACTGTAATGTATGAACTTGTAGAATTGTATACTGTGAATTATTTTTATGAAACAATATCGTATATTTACTGTACTATACTGAAATTCATATATTTTTCATAATAATGATGAATCAAAACACCTTCATATAATAATTATATATATATATATATATATATATATATATATATATATATATATATATATATATAAATATATATTATATAAAATATAACTGTTGCGTTATTAATCGTACCAGTTACATTTAATATCATATAAATGTTTTTATATAACACATTTCATAATTTCTAATTATAAACTTCACTATATGAATATTAAAATAAAATTAAACAAAAATACCGCATTTCACAAAAAAAAAAGAAATAAAATATGTAAATAAAGTCCGTCACTTTTATTCTGTAATATAATTTAGAAAAAAAACATATGTTTCGAATGTTAAAAATTTTTGAATTAAAAAGAAAGTAAAGCTACTTTTTTATAATGACTTACAAAACTATCGGTAATAACTTGCGCAATATTCCATAATAAGGCACATAATTAAAGCCTGTCGATAATCATCAACCGATGAATATATATCGTAAAATGAATATTATAAAAGACTTTGTTGAGCAATAGACAACATGACGAAGATTATATCACGATGTACAATAAAAAAATATATAAAAATGCATTTAAGTGCATTCGTAGAACCGTTCAAGTTTCTATAGATGAAAACACATATCAAAATGTCCAACTTGTATCAGTTTGGACAGTCCATTTCATTTTGAGGTGTGATAACGAGCACTCAGAAGATAATTATGTGAAATTGACGATGATGGAGCAGATTCAGTACAGGTTTTTGTCGATCAAGTTCAATGTCGACCGGTGATGGTAAATAAATGATGACCTCAACTTTCTTCTGGTCGGATGAATCAACTCGTCTGCCGCTCGTCTGCCAGCCACCAGTTATCGACAACTTTTTCTATTTTACGATTCGTACGACTGCTATATTTCTTATTTATAATGTTAGGAATCGTCGCTTTTTATCTCGATCCAATTTCATCGAGTCCTATGTTGAAGTGTTTGTACGTTCAGAACTTTTTATTTCAATTTGTTTTGTTTAGTATGAATTTTTTTTTTGCAGTTTGATACCCAAGTTTCGTCTTAATTTAAAATTTTTTATTTTGATTATAATTTTATCTGCCTAGATGTGGTTTTGAGAATCTAAACCAAAGCTCAAAATTAGTTGGGCGCACAACATTTAATTACCGACAATTACATTAGAATATCTCGATGGAAAGTGATGATTCCATCAAAACCAACATGTGTTAATTTGTTAATTATGAGAATAAATATATCTAGAAAGCGGTTATAACATTTTCTAAAAATAGCCACGAAAAGCAATTATCGATTTTTTCAATATTATGCAGCAAGTTCATCGCAATCGTTAATCAATCTCAAAATCGGCCCAACGCTGGATAGCTTTCACGTTCGCGATCGATTCTAGCGTCGCATTTATATAATGTAATTATAATTACAACTGTAATATTGCGGACATAATAAAAATAATCAGCAAAAATGCATTACTAACAACAACGAAAGTGAGAAATTCATTAATGATTTTCATATATACGTATATAGCATCTGTCACACGGGTAATTGCTTTCTAAGCGTTTTCTCTTTGATTATCATAGTTTCACTTGGCTCCACGATTTAGAACTATATAAAAATACGTAATGTGTAACGAAAAATTGAACTGATGACGCACACGTATAAAAATTATGTGAAAATTTGTGAAACTGTTCGGTATATATAATATAATATTACGCAGGCATTGTTTGTAATATAAGCATTTTCTCCGAAAAAAAAACAATGCAATCGCATGATGATTATAATGTAATAATATTTTTTCCACATTGCGTGAATCTGATTTTAAGATTTATATCATTATTGGTCTTTTGATCGCATATTATATGTCGTTTTAAAATTATTTTATTTTTCTTTATAGATTTTCACACTGTTGGCTTGCGTCTTTGTATCGTCTGTGACGGCTCAAACTCGTCGCGTAAGACTACGTCCTCGACCAGCTCAGATACTTCAGGATGATCAGCTCCAATATTATGAAGCCGACGATAGAGCTGGAGATGAAGATATAGTTTTAGTATCACCAGCTGAAGATCTCGCACTTTATGGTCGCCAATCAGCTCGTTCTGATAATTATATTCGTCCTTCATCAGCTGCTAAGCCGCCGAGAACCAAAGAATCTTCAAAAGCTCCACCGGTACAAACGATCAGAAACTATAATAAAGTCAACGATGATGGCTCATTTACGTTTGGATATGAAGCGGCAGATGGCAGTTTCAAAGAAGAAACAAGAGGAACTGATTGTGTCGTCAGAGGAAAATACGGTTACATCGATCCGGATGGCAATAAAAGGGAATTTACATACGTATCTGGTAATCCTTGTGATCCTAACGCAGCCGCTGAAGAAGAAGAGGATGATGCAAAAGAAGAATCAAACGAAAATTCGAACGAACCAGCTAATTATCCAGTAAGACCAGCTAATTATCCAGTGAGACCGGCCAGACCAGTAACAACAACTATTCGTCCAACAACAGTATTCCAGAATTCATATCGTCAACACGGAGAAGAATCTGAAGAAGAAGCTGAAGCTCCACGTCCTAGAGTCACTCGTCCTCCTCCAACACCAGTTGCCATAACTCCAAGACCTCAATTGCCAGCAACAACATTCAGGCCACAACTTTTGCAAATTACTCAGCGCCCAGTATCACAACGTCCCCAAATCGTATACAGTACTATCGGGTCTTCGGCTATTCCAACAACTTCAACACCGTCAACTTACGTGACATCTTCTCGCCCTTCCACAGTGGGACAAATTGATTTTGCAGCTGAATTTGCTAAATTCCAGCGAGAAAACCAAATCGTTTCATCCACTCCGGCTACTTTCAAGACTAAATCGAAAGCCAGCGAACCTCCAGTAGGTAGCGGAAATCCAATATTTTCAACGCAACTCGTGTACGATCCATCAAGCGGTCAATATAATGCTCAATTATACCAAACCTTACCTCAAACCACTGGGGAATTCACCCTTTCTCATCGAGTTCAACCGACTGTATCTTTACCGCAACAGCCTCAGGGATTTAGCTCACCTTTATATAGACATCGACTCCAACATCCGGTCCCGCAACAGCAACAATTGCGTAGCCCACAAGAACTCTACCAACGTCACCAATCAGAACAATTATATCAAAACTCCCAACAACTTTTCGCTCAACAACAACAGTTACAACAAAGTCAACTTCAAAACGACAGACAAGCAGCTAGAGCAGCTTTGGCACAGAGTGCGATACAACAACAACAAATTCAACCTCAACAATTTTACTACGTAGCTCCAGGTAGAGAGAATCAAAATAGTCCGATCGACGCTTTCCTCAGAGGTCACGGAGTGTCCTTCTAATCCGTTCAAAATAGTTCTAGTGTCGTAATATTCGAACAATTCTTTAAGAAATAAGATTTTTAAATCTTCCACAATCTTTTCCAATCATTGTTGATCTTCTTTCTATTCATCCTACTGGTTCCATAGAAAAATATACTTTACTGGATAACCTACGATTTATTTCAACTTCTGCCAAAGCCATGTAATCATTAATGGTAATAAGAGTATTTATTGTTAAACCTATCCATATCATCATTAATTATAGATTAATTTGTATGAAAAAAGTAATTTGAGAATTCATCGCGTGCGTGAGTCGTGGTAAATAAGCCAATTCACAGTCATTTTATGTATTGTAATTTTAATAATAATAATAATAAATAAACATATGTATTTTAGTATATAAGTTTGTATAAATATCATCATTATTATATAATACACATACACTGTGAGTTTTATTTATTCATAATTTTTAGATGACAAATTTATCACACGATCGGTTTGCAGTCTCATAATCAATAAGATAGACTGCATTCAACAATTATATATTTTATATTGGTGATACTTTTTTTTATCACAATTTAATAGTTATAAATAGAAATTAATCGGATAAATGGGAATATGTTGGAGTGGTTGTTTCATCACACGGCAGCGTAATGAAACATGACAAAACAAAGGATCATGAGAAAGAAATTATGATTGTGGGTCAGCATCTTGGTTAATCTGAGAAGCGTGACGAGGTCGCAGCAAATCTCCAATGGTTACATGAATAATTTCAATTATCCGTTCCAGTGCAATTTTTACACCTATGCATAGTATTATATATATGTATTTAACAAAAAAAAAAAAAAAAAAACAACACTATAAAAATAAATTAAGACCGATTTTGAAACCTCGGTGCGGAATTTTAGTAAAAGTCCTATTAAAACTTAGCCGCAAGCCACGGACGCGATTCTGAAATTTTTTGATTATTTGTATAATGACAAAAAAATATTACATTAAAAATAATGCTTATAATTTTATGTAAAATATAAATTATTTTGCGATAGATAAATAAATTTTGCACGAATTATAAAATTTGTTCTAAAATTCTGATATATGGTACATTGAAAATAATAAAATTACAAATATATACATACTTGTTTCATTTTAGTATGGTAAGTATTGTATTTGGATAATTCGATCTTAAATATCAAGTTTATATAATAAATTTAGGAGAAATTTTTATACATCCACTGTTAATTTATATAATATGAAACAAATCACGGGTTTAAATTCTGGAATTCAAATAATGAAATAATATCGTCGTACATAATAAATCAAAATTACGAAATTCAAAAACATAAAGATTTTGTATCAGGATGCGGATTTGTTTCGTTAAAAATCGTCTTTTCTATTAAACTACAAAAGTATTTAATTTAATTTCAAATATCATTATCAATGAAAATGCGATAATTTTTTTTTTTTTAGATAAAAAAAACAATATCTGGATGTGTTTCAACAATGAAATGATGAATCAGTCAGATTTTATCGCTAATTATATTAAAATATATTTTCTTTTTTATTATTCGTATGGAATATTGGAATTTTTAATACATTGTTGTTGAAAAAAAAAGAAATTTAGAATGTTATGTCAAAAGCGTCAAATTGATAATTTAATCGTGAAAGTTAACGATTTGAATATAATTTGCAATAAAATACACTTTCCGTAGAAAGAAAGTCATTTATCTTTTTAATCGAATGAAATTGAAGCGGCTGAAAGTCGAATGAAATGTGCTGAAATAAAATTTGCATTGCATTTTAATAGTGTGCTTTTGTTTGGCATTGAATACATACAAACACACACACGCACACACACACATATATATATATATATATATATATATATATATATATGCGTTAAATGGACGTACAAGAAAATGAAAATACTGCGTTGACACAGTATCGAGTTTTAACCGTAAAGGTAAAACGGTGAAAGTGAGTCACAGTTAAATCTCGGTGTGAAACGTGTTTTAGCACATTGTAAATAAATAAAAGGTTTTTAGAAGAAAAATAAAAGTTGAGATGTTTGAATACAAAAGTAGAAATTGTTGTACATATTTGCAATTATTTCTTTTGCTCTGTAAATTTATACACCGTACTAAGTAATTAACATAAATACATAAGTATTTATTTATTTTTAACGAAGCGAATCTAAAAAAGACGAGACACAGTTCGACAATATTAATTGAAAATTTATATATCGTAATTGAAAATAAATATCGTGAGCAGATAATTAGTTGAATTGCTCAATTTTACACCATATAATATTATTTATATTGCATACGAATTGTACCGAAAATATTAACTATTTTAGTGTAAATTTTTTTTCGTTCTATCGACGATCTTTTTAAATAAAATTAATATACCATAATAATTAGTTAATTATATTGTGGTTCACCTAAACTTAAAAAAGATTAAAAGAATTAAAGTGACGCTGTTTTAAGTCAATTTTTATTATTTTCGTTAGAATATAACCGATAATAATAAGAATGTTTAAGGATAACTAAATAAAAAAAGTAAAAAATATTTTTTTTCATATTTCAGTTAAGAATTTGGTGTGTGGTTTTGTGATAACTTATTAATGATGATATATAATATTTTATAATTGAAACAAAAATTAGAATAGATTTATATTCAATGATGAATTATAATAATAAACATGATCGGTGTTAGACATTGAACATTTAAAACTTCGAGTAACACATTATGAATATATATAATAGTGAAGCGAGCGTTTATGAATAAGAATTATGATTATGATTATGTATGCGCGATTTCTAGGCGACATGCACTTTCGGTTTCTTTCAAAATAAATAGTTAAAACGCATTCGAATCACGCATACAATTTATGCATCATCACTTTCGCCGATTCGACACCGGTCTAAATTATTACGATTGAGAACCGCCGATCGATACTTTCACAATTAAATATATATTATATTTTTATATATATTTAATATACTACTGTGATCAAAAAGTATGGTAAAATTTTCATTTAAAACTCCCGGACATTATGAAGGTAGCTAAATTGTATTTTTTCCCTAGGTTAGCAAGACTGTCTAAAAAGGTTTAGTTATCTCCGAGTTTTTAAAACTCTTGGTTCTTTCACCACGTTAATGCACCGTATCATACTGTATTGGTTCTTTGCAACTTTTTTGCCAAAAACTCGACTCATATCGTTCCGTAACCACCATTTTCGCTTGATTTGGCTCCGTGCGACTTTTGGCTAATTAGCAAATTCAAAAGTCTAATGCGGGGACGCCTTTTTGACGCGATTGAGGAGATAAAAATTGAATCGAAGAAGGGAAAAAGACTATTTCGAATATATATATATACATATATATATATATATATATATATATATATATATATATATATATATATATATATATATATATATATATAAACAAATATTAAAGAAATGTATGCTTATATATTATTATTAAAAATTAAAGATTTTAAACGTAGAGCTGGTGTGATGATTTTAGTCGACGAAAATTATTTGAAATAAATCTTCTAAAAATATCATACCAAAACAGTTAAAAATTAACATCAAATATGAATGAAATAATCATACGAGTGTTTTTTTTTTGAGAAATTAAAATATATACATATTGTAATCTCTCAAAGCGTTATTAAGATAATTAAATCTAATTTCTACAGTATAATAAGAATATTCTGCAATTTATTTCAAGGTAATATATATATATATATATATATATATATATATATATATATATATATATATATATATATATATATTCTTTACATTGTAATACTAAAATTATATAATTTTTTTTAAATTAATAAAATTAATTATTACGTTTAATATTCCTCTATTTTTCTTTTCTGACATAATAATACATATTTAAAAGAAATAATTAAAACCACGAGCATTACTACTACTTCTTTAAAATAATTACGATTTGATTTTGTTCTTTAAAAACTGTAAAAAATAATAATTATAATTATATAAAATAAATTAACTTTATATAACATGAAAAAATAAGCAATTATATTTGAAGTTGAATTTCCCATGACGAGCAATGTGAGAATTTTTAATTTGCATATATTAGAGGTCAAAGTTAAAATTTACAATTCGCAATAAAAAAAAGGATAATAACAAAAATTAAGATTTTTTAATGAGCGATAATTTATCCTTAATTATCCATTCAATTTACCGCTACACATGTTTTTTTCGTGCACAATAGAAACAAATGCATCCTGAATGCATTAATAAAAAAGTCTACATTGCGTCACGTTGACATCGTTTTAGTTTCTTCCGAGTGTTTTTATTATTATTTTTAATATAGAATATTTATATTTATTTTATTTATCGGGCGCAAAATCGTTCGCATAATACGCACGTAAAAGAATTATTTCGCCATTTTACGTAATAATACGAGAATAAAAAGAAGTTTCGAAAAGTATATCTATTTTTCTATCTTGAAAGTGTCGTAAATTGTGTGAAAATTGTTATTCAACTCTGAGTTTTCTATTTTTATTATGTTGATTTGTCAGGATTTTAATATATAAGGAAAATACATGTTTATGAGAAATTAATATTAATTTGTCTCATTAAAAAAGACTTATTTTTATTTTATTACTAATATTCAAATAATAAATTCCATTTTGAAATCCTATCCAGTTAACATTGAAAACTACGAATACAACTTAAATAAATTTAATATGCAATAAATAATAATAATAGTACAAATATGTTGTATAAAAAAATAAATAATAAATAATAATACGATAAATTCCAAAGACTTATCTATAAATCTATATTTTCATATTATTCCACTAAATGAGATTCTAGATTTCCTTGAAATTTTAACTGCAAGATTTTTATGTACATGTTTGTATATAAAAGATATGTGAATATTGTTATATTTAATGGATGTGCCCTTTGACTGTTAGTTGTTTTTTTTTCACTACCGTTTTGATATTTATAATATGATTTTTTTTTGTTAGTGATAATATTATGTGGACATATTCCTGATCTATGTATATAATGGATATACAAGTAACATTTGTCAATATAATCAAGGTTAATAACAGGATTTGTAATAAACGGACATACATTTCAAAAGTCAAATTGATGTATTTGAACTGTAGTAGATCAATTATAAACGAAGAAAGAAAAGCTTTCATGGTTAAAATAATTTTATTGTTACAAGGGTGTTTATTTTAATATTTCATTTTTTATTATTAAAACATAATATTACTAGGGTTTGTGAGAAATATTTTTATTTTTGGTAAAGGAAGACATTTTTAACCTTATATTAATTTTTAAAAATATCAAACATTAATCGAAAGTGAATAGTAAAACTAGGAAATTTTTATTCGTATTTATTTAATGCTGAATATGAGACAAGAATTCAATTTAAATCATAATCGGTAGATTCTTAATATTTATTAATCTTACTTAACATTCTATTTGATTTTATATTGAAATCGTATAAGATTTTTAAATTCTTTTAATCAAAGTGATGTAATAATAAATTTTCGAATGTTGTATAGGTATAGCTAAAATATTTTATATAAATTAGATGAAATAACATAATTTATATAACTGCCACATTTTTATTATATACATAAATAAGTTATTTTTATTATATATATATATATATATATATATATATATATATATATATATATATATATATAATAATAATAAGTTACAGTATAAGAAACTCTGATTTCATTGATAGAAAACTATACCACTCTTCAAATAATGTTATATTTTTTTATAACGTAGTTTCGAGTCAGTAAATCTTACCAAATTTATGTATATATGTCTGCTATTTTTTGAAGTTTTATATGTCGTATACGATATTATAAAGTCAAAATATCCATTAAAACATTAACCTTGACATTTCGCAGTGTGCATTACGTATTATTTGAAATCTTTTTAGTATGAAACCTTTTTTTTTGGAATATATTTAGATCGACTGTTAGAAAATTTCGAAGCGACATAAGAGTTTCGAAACGACTTTCGCACGTCATTAAAAAAAATGTCATAAAGGCAATTTCGGGAATGTGGAGCGCATAAATGAATGATAATGCGAAGGTTGTGAATTTAAATATTTTACCATTATGTCGACCGTGATTTACATCGGAATTTCTATTGTTGACACAGCAAAATATATAAATCCTTATTCAAATTAATGCTATATATGTATTATCATATTTTTTTAGGGTTGAACAAAATAGTCTTTTTATTTATTAACATTTTAATTTGTTTTTGGGTATTTTAAAACCAAAATAAATTATTAAGTTATTTTTTTTTATCAATATTGATATAAAATAGTCTTATTATACAAGTATCTAGAAATTAACATCAAGTGGTATAAGTATAGATCCGCCCACACGACGACAATTAATTGAATCGATCATAAATTACATATATATATATATATATATATATATATATATATATAATGTTCTATTTGTGAGAACTAAATGGGATTTTCAATCATCGTATTGAGAAAGTGCTATTAATCACATAGTAAACGTTCAGGATAATAATTGTGCTAAATGAGTCATTCGATTTAATATTTGCGAAATCTGCAAGCGCATTGCTCAATATAAACGTTATATTTTTTCATATAATATTTATATGTCAAATATATAATAATAATAAATTTAATTCCGAGTTTTACTTGTATTATTTACAATAATTTGAAAATTAATAGAAATTACAAATGAAAATCTACGGAGACATCTATGGAGATTTTTGTAAACTATCAATAAAATTAATTTTTGTATACTTTATACATTGTTTTAACTGATTTTCAAAACGCTTACCATTTTAATTATTTAAAAATAATGTCTACATATTTATTTTAATTTGAAAAAATAATATGCAGAAATTATCTCTGAATTTAAAAATATTTTTTTTTAGATATAGTGTTCGAAAATATCTATAATTAATTTATATATAATTTTTATTATTTTTTAAAAAAATTTCACGTGGATTATCATTGATTCAATTAACCGGTAACTGCAACAATTTCAATGAATTGATATTTAATATGAATATGTATATTATTGATCATACGCTTTTATATACTTGTATGGTTATAAAATATAAAAAAATATTTTACGAATTAATTCTCTCGATATTAATATATAAATATGCTATAGCATATTTATATATTAATCGGACATGACATAATGTTGAAGTAAAGTGCAAATATGCAATTGTCTGTCAAGACCGACAGACATTTGTTGAGAAATTCTCCGATTTAACAGAACAATAGTTCGAAACGCCCACATTTATCCTGATAATACTTCATTGCATATATGCATATTACTAATAATAAAAATGTAAGATAAATCATGTGCTAAACGTATAAATCATCGATTGTGTATACGTGGGTATATTAAAACAATATATAGATATAAGTTTGTATAAATCAATTTTTTTCTAATGTAAAATGTTTCATTAATTCAATTCTAGTAATGCGAGTATTTTGGATGCATTTTGTGAATTTTTAAGGATTTTTATATATTACTTTAAAAATTAATTTGATATTGCTTTAAAAAAATTGAACTCTCAGTACTGTTTAAAACCAAATATTTTTAATACAAAATATGGTATATTTTCGATTTTCATTCAAAGAAAGTTGTAATAAACTTGGACGAAAGCTTTGGTCAAAAAGAGATGTTAGTTTAAATCAACTAAAGGAGTTCTGTTATATAAAAAATCTCAAATTAGAAATTTCTTTTTTTTGAAAATATAAATGAAAAGAAATCTATGTCTTTGAATTGTTTCGCAACAAATAAGATAAAAAAAACCTTATAGACTAACTAAAGATACAAGCATTGTGTTCAAAATTTAATCATAAATTTCATATTTATACAATAATTTAATCATTAAACTAATATACATTTCAATCCATGTACGAGAATACGTATTACTATAAAATTGTTTTATAATCAACATTTATGAAGTTACAGGTATGAAAAATCATTCGTAATGTATTTTATAAACAATAAAGAAAAATTATTTAGAATATAATGGAATTGTGTATTATTAAAAAAAAATACGAAATATTTACTAAATCTTCATAAATTTATTACGTTAATCTACTTGACTTCATCGAGCATTTTAATTGCATAAATTTTCATAACTGTCTCATGAAAAAAGTTGTTCTTATGTCTCAATCAGGATATCCTAAAGATCTTTCTCATGTCACCGACGAGTTACAATTATGACTGTTTTTTTTTTTTTTTGATTTTTTTCGGACAGTTTCCATCACTTTCAAACAATGAATTGAATATATAATTTTATCGTGAAAAACTATGGAAACTGCACGAAAACGAGGAAGTTTTCCATTTAAAGAATTGGAGTATATATGTGCGTGAGAAATTTTCACACCGTTAACTGTAATTACTCAAGGTAAAAAAAACGAGTTCGCTTGATATGTGTATGTTCGCTATTTATTTCTTTCTCGTTGATGATCAGTTGTTGTAAACATTTTTGTTCAAATAAAAAATTTATATGTAATGTGACGCGAATAGAAAGAAAAGCGGTGTATTGAATTCGTTTTAAAGTAAAATTATCAAATACATGTGTTAAATTGAATTAAAATATACCAGAATTTTAATTTTCAATTTATTGTTTTAAATTAAAATCTAATCACAATTATAATTATGATTGGATTTTGGAAAACGAAATATTTTTTGAACCGTTTGAAAATAAATATCAATACTTATTTGAAAAAAAAATTTGTAAGTTATATAAAATCTTGAATTCAAATTTAATTATCATATTATTTTGAAAACATATGTGCTTATGATGAATAGTTGAGTACCGCTGAAAGGAAATCGAGAGTGAACTTACGACGTTAAAACGGAATTAACATCGTTACCTTATAAACAAAAGTAATTTAAATTGGATAACAATTAAGACCATAATTTATAATATAATACTTGATTTTAAAATAAACTATCAACTATTTGAACGCAATATTGCGTAATATTTTTGAGTCGAAAAAAATCATTAAGATAAATATCGTTCGCATCGTTAAGATATTGTTTAAAACGGCATATCTAGATAAGAAAATTTATTCGCGTTATACCAATAACTCAAATAAAATATATAAAAACTCGTATATAATATGTATTATTATTATATTAGTACTAAAATATTTGGTAAACGGAAATATTAAACAAGCAATTGCTTTATTATGCCAGAGGTCGGCATTCGACTCAATTAAAGTACATATATAATAGTTATAATATTATAGAAAATTTCCTTTAAATTTCGATAGCGATACATTTTAAATTATTTCTTAGTATAAAATTTATATCACCAAATTTACAAAAAAGCCCATAAGGGTTGTATTTAATTATTTCGTTTTTCAATAAGATTTTCTGCTTTTGCAGTGTTTTCATGCATTACAATCCCTAAATGAAAATAATCTTGTAGAGTGTGATGTTTTTGATTTTTTCTTATCAATTATTTAGTCAGACTAATTTTTAACATATTGACAGGAAAATTTGTATATACAAAGCATGTTAACTTTTTAAATTGACACATTTGGCTCGCAAACCTCAATTTTCTTACAACTACCATATATGTTGTTTGTGTAAATAGAAAATTTAACAAAAAATATTATGTTATAATGGATTGAAATTTTGAAGATTTTTATTTTTATCTAGAGATTTATCTCATTGTTTTGACGTATAATTAAGTTATTAGATGCACATTAACTAAATGATAGTTTCGTGCTGGTGGAAAAATTGTATGATTTTGTTGTTGATGTAATCGATACAAATTATCGGTTTATTATACGTTTAAGTGCATTGATTTTTTATAAGTTATAAAACAGATTAGTGTTTTTTTTTTTTGTTTTTATTACCTAAACATAGTGTACTTATTATATAGCGTAAATTGGAATCAGCGGATCCATAAACTAAAATATTTCAATGGATAAGAGTAGAAACGAAAGGACACCCATTGTCCAAGTATTGAGTCATCGAGTTTAATAAATATGCGACCGCAGGAGTCCATTAGCAAATTTCACAAGTTCTTGTCAGCAAATATGGTATGGCAACGACAATAACAATAACAATGGAAACAAAATTTTCAATGCTGCATTGTAGGTCCTCCAGTTTAAGTCAATTATCGTTGACTGCGACTCGTAATTTTCAATTGTTCTCGATGACCCTATTGCCAAATCTATATAAATACCTTTAAAAACAAACACCAATGTTTTAGTATTTGTAATGAAATTAATGTTTATCTTACGATTTATTTCCGACAATAAAAAGATAACACTGTGTTCAAAAAGTAAGGTGAATTTGTTTATTTATTCTTCCAAATCAATTTCATCCCTTTCAAAGTAATTTCCGTCCAATAAAACGCACTTTTGCTAACGCTTTTTCTAGTCCTCGAAATAGTCGGAATAATCTTTTTCCGCTATAGCCTTCAAGACCTTCTTCGATTCGGTTTTTTATCTCCTCAATCATGTTAAACGGCGTCCCCGCATTGAACTTTTGAGTTTACCGAATTGCCAGAAGTCGCACGAAGCAAAATCAGGCAAATACGGTGGTTGTGGAACGATATGAGTCGAATTTTTGGTAAAAAAAGTTGCGAAGAACCAATGCAGTATGGAGATAATTAAACCTTTTGACAAACAGACGCTTGACAAATATTATAGACAGTCCTACCAACCCAAGAAAGAAATTTGCAATTTACCTGCTTTTCTAATGGCCGCGAACTTTATAATTTTGGCTTTATTAAAATATTGAAGTCAATTAAATAGAGTTCAAAAAACTGACAGGCGATCACAATAACCGACAATATTTGCGTGTTTGTATAATATTATACAATTTTATAATAATATGTCAAGTATTAGACACGCTGCATTAGGCAGGTATACGACATTCCTGAGACGCACACAATGAGACCGAGCTCGAGTTTTCCGCAATTTTCCTTTTGTTTCATAGTAGTTTTGTTTCTTTTTTTTGTGAAAATGAAAATTGAATCTTTCCGCTTTGGTATAAAATCAACACTCGTGTGTCGAAAGAGATTCTTAATATTCCACGTTTCACGTCACATGAGTTTTAATGTAATCACAATTTTCTTTTATATAAATATGTAATAACTTAGTATAAAGGTACAAGTTGATCGTTTAAAAATAAAATTATTAAAAAAAATATATTTTTATAACTTAGTCCTATAAAAAATTTACGTTTCAAAAATATTAAAGAGACATTTCAATATTTATTTTATAATAAATATTTAATTGTTAATAATGTATAGCACTGTGCAGTAGTATTAATTATTAATTTAAAAAAAACTATTATCCATAATTTATAATAAACACAATTTTTGACTATCGAATTTATTAATCTTTAAATAAATATCTTGAATAATTTTGTAAACTTTTTGCAAATCTAGAATTACAAAAAATATCTGCATCATCTTTCAACATGGTTAATTTATGAGTGAATTATTACACAGGCACTTTTCTCAAACAAGTCCATTTAAAAGTGAACTAATTATAGTATCCACGAGCCACCAAAAATGATTTTGCAAAATTGAAAAAAACAACTCGGATAATTATATAATACGACCGGCAATCGAAAGATTAAAAAAGTTCCCACAAAATAAATCAAAAAAAAAAAATACACAAAGTAAAATAATAATAAAGTGGATCGCAGAAGCGACACAAATCGGAACCTTTACCATAAACGCCTTGCCAAACATGGAAATGAATAAAATTGGATTCTATACCGAAAAACGCAATCAAACCGAGTAAATTAATCTCGGTAATTAGATGACTCTCAAACGAATAGAACTTGCACCATATTTTGGAACGATTGCGCAATATTTTCACATGGTTATTGCGTTCGCGATTTTTACGAGTTCGTTCGTCATTTCATAAATCTTATCAAAACTAACGACACATACAAAAATAACTCGATTTAATATGTGTGCTCTTGTTGTTGTTGTTGGTATTTTTTTTTTATTATTCTCACACGCACTTTTCTGTTTACATAACCTTAATAGGATCGACCGGTGACGTTTCATTTTCGAGTTATTGCATTTTCGTCGTCAGGGTGCGAATTGTTATGACGGAATAATGGATGTCACATATTTTGTGTGAATGTATTCCGCAATGTGAAAACGCAAACTTATAATCGGTGTTCGAAAGCTAAAAGAATTATTGTGTGTGTGTGTGTGTGTGTCTTAATAGTTATCCTGTTAATAACATATTAATATAATTTCGATATTAATAACATGTAATAACAAACGGTCTAATTGATTTTCCAAAAAAAAAACAAATCTACAAAAATTAAAGTCTGTTAAATAATATATTTGCTTTTTATTATTATTTTAATAGTAAATTATTAGGATTTTTAAATAAATGTTTTATTTTTGAAATCAAACGTACGTTTAAATTTAGTCATACATATGATATATAAATTTCATAGTAGGTAAATTTATATATACAAAATTCGTATTGTAATATAAATGATTTTCTAAAATGGTAAAGTCACAATTCTATAATTTTCCATTAGATAAATTTTCATTTGATACATGTCAATGACGTAATTAGACTATACGATAATAATTTACTAAATAATATGTTCTCATAGCGAACTCGGTTCATTGCAACATTGCACTTAGACCGGGTTATATGAGTGCAAAATTGAAAATGTACAATTTGATTTAATTGCACATCGCAATGTTCGAAATTAGGCAGTAAACTTGAACGACTACTTCGCAGCTTAACATATGGTTTTTGAATATAATTTTTACGAGATTTCCTCGACGCAGCATTCGATTCAGAGAGCTTTTAAGTGCTGAAAGCTTTTTAGTTAACGATTTCAATATCGTTGAGTTGTGTCAATAAACCTATAAGAGAGTTATTTTTATCTAAATATAACTAAGAATTTCTTCATGATTTTATTTCTTTATATTTTTTTTTTATAATTTTAAGCAAAAATAAAATATTTTGGAAATAATTGATTTTATTTATGGTATGTATAAAAAACTCAATAACAGATTTTTGTAATAATCATCACGAAAATGATCGAAATTGCTATCTTTCACATTTTCATAGTAGATTTAATCTATAATCCGGCCATCAATTGAACTTTAAAATTCATCAATCGATATTATTTTGGTTATTCGGGAAAATGGGAATTATTTCGATGAAACCGTTTATTACGATCAAAAAATCTAATTTTTATTTATAGAAAACGAATTAAATTGGACGCTGTAAACGATCGACGACAGCAAAGTGCAATTATTTGTAAATATATAATACATAGTTGTTGAACACAATTGTTGCTCGTTGCACTCATTTTGTTCGACCGATAATAATAACATAGAATTTTATAACAAAATGCCTCATTTATTGTAACAGACGGTTTACAAGAAAAATGCATTCGTATTAAAAAATCTAGAACGAGCTATAAATTCACGACATCAAAAAGAAAATTTATATATATATATATATATATATATATATATATATATATATATATAACATGGAAAAATTTTCATTGAAGTGAATATCTATTTGTTGACGTTTAAATGATTTATTTGCAAATATTTTAGTTTAATTTCGGTTTGTTCGGTTACTTACATAATACGAATGATTGAACTTCAATTGTCGAGTTAAGGTGAAGCAAACGTTCTCAAATATTTCAACTCGACAAAATTGTACATCGGAACAATGTCGATATCAATTGTGAACATACTCACATTAATTAGGATTAATTTAAACGATATAAATATGTATATACATAAGTTAAATTTGTATTTTTTTAATATACTTTATTATACAAATATAATTTGAGAAAAGCCAGACCTAGATTTTTAAAAGGTTACAATTACAATACAAGGCTGTAAAAACAATACTAGTTATAATATGAAAACTATGAATTTTCATAATTGTTATTATAGTGAAAAAAAAGTCGACATAAAATCTTAATAGTTTAGATCGATGTATTATTAAATCATATATATATATATGGTATATGAAAAACAATTTACACAGATTTAACACATAAATGCTATTAATTTGGTTTGCTGTTGAATGATTCCGTAATTTATGTCTAAATTAAAATATATTTGTATGTTGAAAAATAAATGGGCCCGATGATCGTTTTTATTGCAAAGTATTCGAGCGAATATGAAACATTACGGCATATAGTATGACACCGCGACCCGGGTTTTGAACCGCTAAATATAATATAATATATGGTTACGTATAAAAAAAATAGACACACAGTGCCGTAGCACAAAGGGGTCTATTTGGGCGATAGTCACTCTCACACATGTAACAATACGTTGCTCAGAAAAGAGTGCAATAATGGCAACAAGTGCGTTTCGCAATTTAGTTGCTATTCTCTCACAGTCGCCCGGGTTCTCACACGGTTCACAGAAATGAACCAACATTCTTATTGTCCCAGGGTGGGTTCGAAGGCCGAGCAGGGAGGAACTCGGATTGCGGTTATATAGGTGCCATTAGGCGATGCCTCTCTCAGTATACAGGCGCCAGTAACGCTGCTTACATGTAGCCCACCGGTGCTAAATAAAAAATGAGTGTTCACAGTGAGGTGCGTATCTCTCTTTCAAAAAAAAAAAAATTAAATTAAATTAACAATTCAAACAAATAATAACAACAAAAAAGTGCATTCCCTAATTAAAAGTGATTAGTGTGTCGCAATAGTGCGCAAAATTTCAGTAGTTCTTGAAAAAAATTCATCATGTGAAACCGATTATCTTTTTTTTTATACCCATATCTTTCTTTGCATATTTTCAAAAATTCATTAATGGCGCTTTTTTATTGATTTTTTTTATGCACGAATACTGAGTGTACAAGGGTACATTTGTTTTCAAATATATGTATATATATAAATTTTAAAATAATATTATTACTAAAATATTATGATATTTTTTCTTTTAAACGATGTAATTGTTCTATTACAGTTCATTATAATTAAAAGAGTATTTTTATTTTGCCGTTGAAAATTAAATACATTTTAAATAAATATTATGTTTAAATTAAAATTGTAAATAATAAAATTTTTATTATATACAAAATTGTTAAATAAATAATTTATTTTATATTGTTCGATTATATTTATAAACGATATTAAAAAGTGATTTATATAAAAAATAATGGTATTTTTCAGAAATCAACATGGTTGATTTTGCTAATGTTGTGTCTGCCACTCTTGGCGCTGGCGTCCGAAGAAACGCAAATGGAGCAGACGATGCTGAATGTAACAGAACCAAAAAGTAATAGTACCAAAGATTTATTAACATCGGAGACGGCTGATCCAAAGAAAATAGATATAGTTAAGCAAATACGTAGATTGAACGAGGACGGTTCCTACACCGTAGGCTATGAGGCTGACGATGGCACTTTTAAAATAGAAAGCAGGGATGTACAAGGAAATATCAAAGGTACTTTCGGATACGTGGACGAAGCCGGTGAAATTAAACGCGTTTCTTATTCAACTACCAATGGAACTCATTCTCCGTTGCTTATTCCATTGGTGCCTGCCATTAGAATAAATAGAACATCGGCTTCAACAACTAGAAGACCGCAGCCTACCATTATTTATTCAAAAAGTAGTAGCAGCAGCAGTAGTAATCCAACTAAGCCCACTGTTATTCAGTCAATACCCAGAAGGAGACTCACAACTAGTGCTACTCCAACAAACACGGTTACCACAACAGAGTCTTATAGAGTAGTCTCTGCTAATTTGTTACCAATAAATAACACTAATTCTACAACTGACCCTCCGGTTCCGAAGATATTGAGACAATTCCCTATATTTACAGCGAGATCTACATCAGAAACGATTAAACCTGTTTTACTTCCAGAATCAAATACTCCAGTGAATGAACCGAAAGTATACCATCAAAATGGACAACAAAGAATGCCTATCGAACATAATGAAACCGAAGCCACCACCCTTCCCACATTCATTAGATCTAGCATTGTTTATGATAAAACTTTAGATCGAATAAAAGAAATACCAAAAAATTTAAGAGCAAACACTTTTAGACGACAGTTAACTCCCGCAAATTTTGAAAATGAACATATGTTTGCGCTTAGACAATCGGCGGGAGACGACACCACTGATGTTTATGGTGGTTCAATAGCAGTTGGAACAGCGAGACCGCTCTTTACTACGACTACTGGAAGACCTAGACCCACTGCTATCCATACGATATTGGCTTCTAGGCAAAAATTACAAGAAAAATTAGTCACTGCCTCACCTCAAATACACGAAGAACAACAAGAAACCACATTAGAAGCAACGACAAATAAAATTGAAAACGAAAACTATGTTACAACCAATCCTATTCCTATAATTCGTGTACCTGTTACCAATGAAAACATAGAGCATAGAGCAATTAATCCACAATTTATCAGAACACCAATTCATTTTAGAACTAGAGAATTTTTAAGAGACAATCCAGGTGCTCCGGTTCCAATCGGTAATCAAAGAGTTTTGCTCAAATATAATCCAAATATTCAGTTAGACGGAAATGGTCAATTTATTAGACAAATACAGAGAAATGTTGTTCCGATTTCAAATCCACAGATTATAAACAATGTTCAAAACGAGGGAACTGCTGAAGAAATCGAAAGTGAAAAACCAAATATCATCACTATACCCGTGCAGCCAGTGCAACCTATTCCACAAATTCAACCAGTACAGCCACAACGTTATCCAAGTTATAACGAATATATCCAACAGCAAAACAGAATTGAAAATATACCTCAAAGAACGCCTGTGGATGATTTTAAATCAATTTCAACTCCAGTTAGTACAAGAGATTTAAAAATTTTATTGCAACAACTTCTAATTAGACAAAATCGCTTTCAAACTTTGATGGATATCAGAGATGAATATATCCCACAACAGAACAATCCATACAGTCCACAACCACTATTTGAAGATCAGTATCGACAGAGACCGATATTCGTTTCGAGAGGAACTTACATCAGACCTTACAACAACTTTGTAAGACAAGCTCCTTTTGATCCAAATTATCCTTACCAACCGGTATACACCAATCAATTTCCAAATAGAAATGAATATAGAACACAAGATGATGGTTATAGAAATGAAATCATGAATTTTGACCCAGCAATGCCATATGAAAGTCAACGTTTTGTGCCTAGAAGGAAATTTTATAGGTCTAGAATATATGATCCTAGATACGAAGAGAACAACAACAATGCTGTTACAGAACAAAATGAAGACCAACCGGAATTTCTACCACCGGACGTTAGAGAAGCTCTGTTATTGAAAATGCTCATGTTAGCCATTCATCCCGATTTTCAAGTACCACCGGAACCAGTACCGATGCCAATAGCTACGACTCCAATTCCTGAATATAAAAAGAAAGTCAGAAATGTTCAAATATTAGGCGAAGAGCCGGAAATAAAAGACGTCAACGAACAAAAACGAAGTGACAGAACTGGAGGAGTTCAAAATTAATACGAACTTTATTATATGTTTATCGAAGTCTATTTCTATATTTCTTCTAAGTTATTTTTATACGATATGTGAAATGAGTTATTAATATCCGATGTGCTCCGAGAAAACGATTTCTTTTGTAGATAATAACTGTGAACAAAAAACAAATTGTAAAATAAACTTGTTTAGGTAAGTCGAATTTGCCCTTTTTTCATGTCATATTTGTATATATGGTACCTCATTGTTTTTTCCACATGTCATGTTATTGAACGTGCATTATATTTACGGAACGTGAGATCAAATTCATTTTTCCACTTTCAAAAAAAAAACACATACATTAACAATTCGTATCAAAGAATTTTTACATGAAAAGATATAATATAATGGCAAAGAACGTTGACTTAATGATGGATAATTTCCTTTAAAAAAATCGACATATTCACTCTCATCGCTGAAAAGAAAACGCTTTCTTTTCAAATAAGACACGTTTAATTTTCAACTATTTTAGAAGAATTTATAAATAATGAGAAAAAATAATTTTGTAACATTACGCGTCTATATATAAAATATAATACATGAGATTTTACGACAATTGCGCAATCGATTTTTCTCATATTATTTTAAAGCTAACGACGCTTGACTTTGTTGCGAAATTCTCACAAAAATAATAAACGATAAATAAGGCGGAAACGGAAAAGATCTTTAATTAACGTCACAAAAATAAAAAAAAACACAATAAAAATATATTAATACATCTTAAGTGGGAATCGCAAATTTCCGATTGTTTTGTTGGATTTATACGAGAATTATTGTTAAAGATTCTCAATTTATATTATTGGACTCAAAGATGATAAATTTAAATATTATTAAATTTCTATAAATGAAAGAAATGACTGATAATATTTTATTTAAAATTTATGCGGTTTTTTGAAATTGTGATTGAAAGCATTTTTTTTTCATTTTTATTGTGGAAAATTTTTAAAAATGTAGTTTTTGTTATAAATAATTATTTATGTTTTTGCATTTAGAGAAAAAAAATGTTTATAATTCGTTCATTTATTATTTATGTTTTATTTATATCATAGTAAATTGAATGCTTTTTATTAATAAAAGGATATATTTTCAGTATTAAAAATTGTTTAATCATAAAAAATATTTTTTATTTATGCTTTTATGCACAAAAATCTCTAATTCTATTAATGTTAATCTTGTCAATTAATACTTTTTGATAAATATTTTTAATTTAATAAAGTATAAAATATATTTATAGTATATTGATGATTTCTAAATCGAATTATCGTATATTTTGAATATGATAAAATATATTTTTTTAGTATTAACAAATTACCCGCAACGAACGTGTTAACCATTACAAAAAAAAAATGAAAACGTAATTATTTGTTTTCCCAGTGCGACTTTTAATAGTTTTCATGCGAATTTTTTTTCGTTACGCGAATTCGAAATCGAAAGTTTATATATATATTTGTGTGTGCATAACGTTTCTTTTCATATATATATATATATATATATATATATATATATATATATATATTATTACAGCACGTATTGTGTGCATTCGTCTCATTTTCGTGAGAATGTGTAAGCGGTTATCTGATCCGAATCGTGAATGGAAAAGTTCACCTCGCGTTTAACCGCGCTCGTTTTTTTTTCTTGCACAATTTCATGAGAAAAAACCCACTTTATATAAATTTACATATACATATTTTTTATATATGTGTGTGCGTGTATTTGTCGCATCTATTGTTTTATATTTATATATATATATATATATAATATTACGGCGTCATCGTCTGCGTATATTTCGACACCACCCTGTATGTTATTGTTGTTGGTCGAGTTTCCTCGGGAAAAACTTTCAGTTTCAACAATGAATCGGTTTAGTGTGTTTTTTTATACGTTGTTATTGCTATTTTTTTTTAATTATTTCGCGGCCGAGGGTCAATTTTGCGTACATTGGATTATTGTTATTATATTATTTATATTAATTATAATTCCCATGCTGATTTTATTTTTATCTGAAGTAACATCGATTTTTTTTTCGCTAACGTAATAACGGGTTTGTTAATGTAATTTGACGCAATTTAATTTTGAACCTGTTCGCACAATTATTACAAAGCGTGTTTAATTGCGTTTTTCTTTTTTGAGTTTTTCCTCAAGAAGATTAGATCTTCTAATTCATTTTTTTTTTCATAACTCTTATGTAAAATAAAACCGTAATAACTATATTGTTTGTTTATTTGTAATTATTTATGAAAAAGCTTGCATATTTTCTTAAAATTGATAAGAAAATTTTTCATTAATTTAAATTTACTCTATTACATATATTTTTCTTTTCTTTTTCGCACCGACTTTTCGTTTAAAAACAATATAAAAATAGCATTCTTTCACAAAAGGAAATGAAATAAAATAACTATAAATTTGATATTTATTCGACTACATTTTTTTTAATTACATATTGTTTCTATAGATACATGATATTTATTAAAAACACATTTAAGTTACAACTTAAAACGAAATGGAGATGAATTTTTTTTTTTTTTATATGTATTCAAATATAACAAAATGAACGTCGACTTATAGGAACATCGAATAAGAAAATTTATAACAAAAGAAAGAACTAGTTATTTAATAAATCAACAAAAAATGTTTATAATCTCAGTCGAATATAAATGGTGGAATTTTATATGATTGCATGCGTTTGTTTGAATTAAGTAAATTTACATCTCGTTCATTGCACGCGTTTATTATTTACAAAACCATTCCATTAGAAAAACTTTTTTACCATAAATTAGTAAAACACGCTTCATTCGGCGATGGTGTTTATCACTTCAATATTTCTATAGTAAAATGTTTTTAATTTACATACAATTAGTAAAAGCCGAACGCAATGTTATGCGTTGGTTGTCCGGAACTCGGCAAAGCGTATTGTTCTTCGAGGGTGTCCAAGAATCCGCCTTTTGACTTGGAAGCTTTTGGTGCTTTGTATGCTCTGGGAGCGGGTTCGGAATATTGAGGTTTGACAGGTTCCGGTTTGAAGAATTGAGAATCGTCATCGTCAAAAAACGACGGTCTCACTATTCTCGGTGATTGTTGGGAATATTGAGTTTCTTGGCGGAAATCAGCATTGGGCACGTAATACGAAGCCTGCTGGGCTTTTGGTCTGGTTATAGCCAAAGTTTGAGCTCTTACTGGAGCCGGTCTTGGAGCAGCTTCTTCATAATCATAATTGAT
Source organism: Leptonema lineaticorne (assembly GCA_024500535.1). Taxonomy (NCBI): domain Eukaryota; kingdom Metazoa; phylum Arthropoda; class Insecta; order Trichoptera; family Hydropsychidae; genus Leptonema; species Leptonema lineaticorne. Next base: position 14,785,024 of record JANIJI010000006.1, read on the forward strand.
GTTTTGAGCTGGTTCTGGAGATGTTTGAGCTCCGGAAAAGAATGTTGGCTAAAATCACAATAATATATATATATATATATATATATATATATATATATATATATATATATAAATCTGATTTAAAAATAGTTTTTTAAGACTCACCTTTTTAGGAGTTGGAGATGCTGATGCTCCAGCAAAGAAAACGGGCTGTAACGATTGAAATATTTGATTTTACAAAGTTACATAAATATATTTTATTTCAATAAGATATTGTACCCTTTTGGGTGTAGGAGCCGGTGAATTATAAATGATGTGAGGTTCAGCTTGGGGTTTGGGTCTAGGTTGGGGTACAACGACTTGAGTTCGTAAGGCCTGTTGAGGTCGCGGTTGAGGAGCTGGTTGATATCTTGGAGCAGGAGCTGGAGCTGGCGCTGGTGCTTGAGGTCTTGCTGGAGCTTGAACTGCGTTTTGTTCCCATTGATCTAACTGTTGCAATATTGGTCTTGGTTGAGGACGCTTAGGTTGAATGTTGGCCTAAAATTGAATTTATTTAAAATTAATTAAAGAAATAATATCAAGGTCGCATATAAAACTGCATATATACTATTAATTAAAAAAAGGAAATTGACTGGATTGGATATGTCACAGTTTTCAAAGTCAACAGCTATATATTTGGACCAACAGAAAATATCGACCTCGTAAATATCAAGACATTGAGAACTTATCGAATGCACTTTCTATTATTAATAAATTGAAAGTTTTACTTGAATTCTTCTCGGTAGTTCCTCTTCAATTTCTTCTTCTGGTTCAGCGTTCAAGTTTATCGGAGGCACTGTAATGCCTTCTCCGGCCGGTTGAAAACCAAATTTATTGGCTCCATATTCTACGATGTACAACTAAAATATTTTTGTTGAAAGAATATTTTTTTTCTATAAAATATGTAATAATGTTTTTTTATTTATAAATATATACCTTTCCTGTGGCATCAGTGTAACCATATTTTCCTTTAACTTCACCATTAGCTTGTTTTGTTTCAATTTTAAAGGATCCATCTGCCGATTCGAATCCATAAGTGTAAGAACCGTCATCGTTATGTCTGAAATTAGCATCGAAATAATATATAATACATACATAAATATTATGAACATTACAGAAATTTTATAACAATGTTGCAATGTTTGCGCGACAATCTCTCAAGTGTAGTAACGTATCAATTAAAACAACTTTCGATAGTTTGAAACGATTTAAATTGATATTTTAAAATAAATATAGATAAAACAAAACGATTTACAAATAACTTAAAACTAAATATTTTAAAAGGTTCATAGAAATATTTAAATTATACAAAATAATAATAAATGATCTTATTGGGAAACAATGCAGAGCAGAGCGATACTGGTCAAGGATAAATGTTTAGGAAAGTAATTTGTTCAAGAGGTATAAAATGTGAATTATTTATATTTATATAATAAATCACGATAATAAAAGTATGGTAAGTATGAATCGGTGATAAATAAGTTTGTGAGAATTTTTACCTATCGATTTGTTTGAGAATAGGGACGACGGTTGCTGGAGCTTTCTTGCTTAAAGTTGCATCATCGTCGTCGTAGCTAGTTCTGTAAGTGGCTCTTGCAGGACGAAGCTCATCGTAATCCTGTGCACATCCTGGTGCAATCAGGAATGCGCTCGCAATGACCTAAAATATATTATACAATTAAATCACACTTTCACTGCACTTTATTATTTAATTATTACGATTATTTTTTTCGCAGAATTTTTATTCTGAAATTTTAGTGTAATGCCATCTGTATTTTGATTTTTAACTTAAAAAATGCTAAATTATATGATTTCAAATTATTCTCTTTATTTAATTATTTCGATTTTACTTTATCAAAATATTTTTTATTGTTAGATTTATATATAGTAGATGATAAAAGTATAAATTTTTAAGATTCAAAATAAACAAAAATAAATAAAAATTTTATCTCAATCGAAATAATGTAAAAAAATATTTATAGTTGCAAATCCTTGAATTAATGCAAAAAAAATATTAGGAATATTTCCTTCTAATCTCGATAAAAAAAATAATTTATTACACAGATACATAGCAATATTTATATGCAAATATCAAATGAGTTATAAAATGTCACTTGAATTTCCATTTTTCACATAATTTAATCCATATTGCGAAAAAATAACACAATGTAACAACGGCAATTACACTCATAATGCACTTTTCACCAATATTAGAAACATAGAACAGTTAACGAACTATCGACTTATTTGTAACTATCGAAACGAAAATTAAAAAAAAATAAATAAATAACTGACCAGTAATGTAAAACCAATCATGGCGGACGCGAAAACTATTATCAGTGGGTCCGGCTGTTGCCGACCTGTTTTATACTGACCAACTTTGTTCTTATAAATCTGATTATCCCTTTCACTTTGACGTATAACATTTAACTGAACGAACAAGGATTTAAAGCGCACAACGGTGAAAAAATAGTTTTTGATCTAGTAATCAAATTTTCCTGGTTTTTCGCCGCTCGTCGCGAATGATTTCCTCTGGGAAATCTTGTTTTCTTTTTTTTCCTCATCATTAGATGTATACACTAAGTCGATGTATAAATCAGTTTTAAAATCTATTATTGAAAATAAATATATTGATATCAGAAGATGCTACTGAAAAATTGATGTCGTGGTATAGTTTAAAATTTTTATTTTGAAAACAATTACATATATACACGAGAATATTTATATCAATTTATTGATGTTATGTTACATTCGTAAGTCGAATAGGAAATGAAAGGAAAATGACATTCTATATATTGTAACTCATATTCAAATTGAACTAAATAATATTATATTATATAAAATTTTTATAATGTGATTATTGATTCGGAGTACAATAGATATATGAATAAAGAAAGATTTATAATTAGTTACGAAATCAAAAAAAAAAAAAAAAAATAACGGAAAAGTTAACACTTAAATAAATAGTAATCATATTTATATGATTAATATCCTTTTTCTACAAATAAATAAAAAAACAGTAGCAATACAAATAAAAACTGTAATATAAAACGTACTCACACACACACACACACACACACACACACATATATATATATATATATATATATATATATATATATATATATATATATATATATAAATATATATATGAGAAAAGTCGTCGTGATATTTGTTAATGACCGTATTGATAAAGTATCCTTGATTTATTTTTAACCCTGTTACGTCTAATTTTTGAATATTATTTATTTAATATTCAATAAGAAAATAATATAATATATTCTTAAATGTTATAAATATAAATTTAATTTAGTTAAATTAAATGAAACCTCGAATGCATCCTAAGTAGAAAAAAGTTTCCCTTCGGTTATGAATATACCATAATACAAATTAACGATTAATAAATTTATTTGTGTATCATAATTCTGAAGGTGACTCCATTAATAATAAAGAAAATTGTATTGAAAATGATTGAAATTCATTTCCCGATAAATCGTTACATAGTTATTAATTGTAAAATGCATTGAATTTCGTGTATTTAATTATTTATATAAGAATCTATTATATTATAGGTGAAAAAGCGTTCGTTGCGTTCATTGTTCCACATCGCACGTTCACAAACTTCAAAATTGACCATGAGATCCGGTCTTTCTGTCATTTTCTCAGTTCGATACCTTTTCTTTTTCTTTTTTTTTTATATTTTTAACTTGTCTCTTTCGCCATCTTTTTTTTCAAGTTTTCGGTCTTCGATTATTTTTTATTTTCATCTGTGCGACTACGTGGACGCATTCGTAGATTACGATCATAAAAATGGTAATTGCAGTCAAGGTTAATATCAAATATAATACATTTCATGTATCACACATTTGAGGTTATATTCACATTATAATATACGCTCTAAAGCCAGCAGTTTAGGCTCATATAGCACTATTATCAAAAAGTAAGGTGAATTTGTTTATAAAATGTAAATTCTTTATTTATTCTTCCCATCAAAGTAATCCCCGTCCTATAAAACGCACTTTTTCCAACGCTTTTTCCAGTCGTCGAAATAGTCTTTTTCCGGTATAGCCTTCAAAACCTTATTCGATTCGGTTTTTATTTCCTCAATCGTGTCAAAACAGCGTCCCCGCATTGGCCTTTTGAGTTTGCCGAATAGCCAAATGTTGCACGGAGCCAAATCCGACGAATACGGTGGTTGCGGAACGATATGAGTCGAGTTTTTGGCAAAAAAGTAACGAAATACCAATGCAGTATGACATGGTGCATTATGGTGATGAAGGAACTTTGAGTTGTAAAAATACATGTAACTCAGAGATAATTAAATCTTTTGACAAACAGACGTTTGGCAAATGTTATAGACAGTCATATTAATCTAGAAACAAAAATTACAATTTACCTGCCTTCTAATTCCCGGGAGTTTTGAATGAATGACAATTTCACATTGATCGTTGAACAATGATTGTAACGTTTTCTGATAGAATTTAGATTGTCATCTAAAAGTGTTATATAAAATATTATATTTTATTTTAAAGCATATTGATTTCAGATATATAAATATTATAGCGCTATTATTTTTTTTTTACAAATTTTGCATTTCTTTTGAAATTAGTCAAATTATTTGAATATTCTGATATAATTATCAATTATTTTATTATCATAATTATATAGTTTTAATCGAAGACAGACAAATAAAGCATGTTTTAGAAACCGCGACAGACACACAACCAGTTGTAATTATTCAGATCTAATTTCAGTTCATTCTGTTAAAATAAACAAGTTTGGTTGTGAAACAAGAAAATACTATGAAAGCTAGATAAAATAAAAAAGGAATATACTGCAAAAAATAGAAATAACAAACAATTCATAATGCGATATATTCGATAATCACCTTATAGTTGCCGTTTAAAAAATATATTGACGTCGGTGCAGAATATAATTCTTCTTGGAAATTTTACGGAGGTTTCGAAGATCAATGATCTGCTATTAAAAACGATTTTTCTTATATTCGAATAAGGATCGAAAAAATAGTGTGGCCTTCTTCGAATACACTTTTTTTTCGAGTTCCTTGACAGCATAAAAGTGCAGAAGGCGTTGCCTGCTAGAGGTTAAAATTTAAATAAATTCACTTTTGCAATGCACCATATTCGTAATACTTTATAAAAATCACCTACTATAATAATAATAATAAAATTTATAGCGTGGAAAAATAATTATTTTTAATATACAATAATTAGGAGTCTGTTTATAATTAATTGTAAAAAATAATAATCAATCATCATTATATTTAGGCATTACCTTTTTAACTTTCTATTTTGTTTTTTATTTTAATTACGTTGGTTGAAATTACTGAAAATATGAATTTCAATCGCCTTATTTTTTCCTCTTACTTTACAATTGATGTAGATGCATATTTTGAAACAAAAAAAAACCACCGTATTTTTTACAAGTATATAACCATTCATAAGACTAATCGATGATGACTAGTGCTCCAGTTTTGCTGAGGCAGTTGTTGAATTGCCTGCATCAGTAATGGAAACTGTTGCTGGCCTTAATGGCACGCGACCGGTCCTCAAGAATTCACAAGGCCTTTCCTGGACCACACCTTCACCAATAGCAACTGTTTCAACTATTAAATTTCTATATTGAGAATTCGTAAAATAGATTCAAAATTATAGAAAAAAACGCAGTACGACCACAAATATTTCGTGAGTCATGCGATCATTTCGACGGTACTTCCAAGCAGTTGGAGGATCCTTAAAAGTTTTTTTAATACTAATAAAGAAGCAATAAATTATTATATATATATATATATATATATATATATATATATATTGAGTTTTGAAATAATTTTCATCAATTTTTTAAAAACATTTATTCTTTGTAAAATATCAATAAAAAAGTGGATTTTTCCAAGGTTAGAAATAAAAAAATAATAAATATTTCAATGTTGTTTCCTTTTCATGTTTTATTTATGTATATATATCACAAGTAGTATAGATAAGTGTTAAATTATGAATTTTAGTAGAAATACCCAGGAAATGTTTGGCGTATACGGGAAAATATATTGCCTCATTAAATATACGTATATATTGAAAATTCCTTGTAAATTAGGTAATAAAAAGAAAATATATTAAATCTAAATTCAACTTGAGAAAATCACTATTAGATAATTTTAAATAAATGATAGTGATATAAACACGTTAGAAATTTATTATGTGATATTATGTACTTTCAAAATTATATTAAAGATAATAATTATCTGACAAATTTGTATTTATAAAAGTCCACAAAATTACGTCAATTGTTTTTATGTTTATTATATTTTATCTTCTGATTAATAAATGAAAATACAATTCAGTTTCCAATACAAAATAAGTCTAATAGAAGTTTTCTTCCAAAATCTTTTTTAGAATTTATTTTCATGGGATCAAATGACTGATTAATATAATTTTTAAATAAGAAATACTTACTAAAAATTACCAATGTTTACTTCTTCATTCGTTACTTACCTCGTGAATACCATTTTACTAATTTTATTTACATAAAAAATGGACGTTATTTGTTATGTTAAATTTTATTATTGTTTAAAAATATTAAAATGAAAAGTTTACTATTCGAAACATTAATAAATGGCAAAATTTATAAGTAAGTATCAATTATAATCGTTTAATAATTTATTATAATTACTAAAAAAATCCATCATTGAATAAAAAATAAATGAAAACAAAATTGACCTTCGACGGCTTTTCCTTCATAAATATGTATGCAATAGCAATTCGCTCGCATACTTTGAATACCTTATTGTTTGAAAGCAACATTAATATTTAAAAAAGTCAATATTTTCTACAGATGACTAATTACAATACTGAAACAATAAATTTTCGATCGAGATTAAGTAACACAACGTAACTCCATAAACTTGCCGTAACTTATAATATATAATATACAAGCGAAACTTATTCGTCGAAATCGATACCCGGTTCAACAACAAAAGTGACACTAGGAGAAATCTATATAAAATATCCGATTATTATATAAAGGAATGAAAAACATGTGTACGTTCTACTTTATTATAATTATTAAATATAAGTGAATTTACATAATGACTCGCGAACCACTACGGAAAATTTCGTTCGATTTCTTTGTATGTACAATAATTAATTATATATTTTTATATTAATAAAAAAAAAACATTCTTCACCTATTTTAACTGATGTAATATATATTTACAATGATTTTAATGAGTATACGTTGGAGATATTAATTTATCTACCAGTATAGGAGATGCTATATGATCCAGTTCCAATATCCACATTCTGGACGGACGGGTGGAAGTTATATGATGGATATTGCTGTTGTTGTTGTTGTTGTTGTTGTTGGTAATTATATTGAGGTTGTTGATACGTTTGATATTCTGGTTGTTGGAATCTTGGGAGGGTTTGTTGTATACCAGAATATCTTGGTTGAGATGGTTGATCAAAGAATGAGCTTTGACGAGCCGGCTGCTGGAAACTGGAGAATGTTTGTTGAGCTGGTTGATGTTGGAAACCGGAGAAAGTTTGGCGTGCCGGTTGTTGTAAGAAGTTAGAAAAAGTATGGCGGATTGGTTGTTGGTAGTTTTGTTGAGCTGGTTCTTCGTAATTGGAATACTGTTGAGCTGGCTGTTTATAGGTTTGAGTAGCTGGTTGGAAAGAAGGACGACGAGTTGCTGCTGCTGGTCTTGATGGAAGATTGCTTCTGTATTCCTTTGAATCATAGATTCTGGGATCTTCTCTATATTGTCCATCATCTTCTTCCCCATCGCCTAATGGATTAACTTGTTTGTCAGATATAGTCGGTGGAGGTACATTGATATCGTTACCTGAAACGACATTAATATAAAAATATGAGTTATTTTCATAATTCAATATAAATCGTTCCTTTTCTTTAAACATATTAGTAAATCAAGTTTGAGTTATGTTTTCTTTTGGACCACAGCTGACAATCAAGAACAGCTTCAAGGTTAATTTAGATTAGAAACGTACAAAATACCAATGTTGTTGTCGAGTGTCAAGTTTCATGATCTCGTTCGAAGAATGTGCAATGGCAAACATGTTTATTATAAAACTTGTAAAAAAATAACCCCAGATATAGAATAGAAACACACCTGTGTATGAAAAGCGTGTTCGTATTTATAAAAATCTTTCGAAATTCAACATATTCTCCCTCTTTACATATTCTCGTAAGCGAAATCGTCCCCGATTTTTAATGGCGTAACGAGTGCGTAATAGTGGACAGCTGTCGGCCATATTGAATATTTAGAATAATTTCAATTGCGACCGTTATAATTTTAGATCAATTAAGTCATTTTGACTTAATTGATCATCACTTTTTCATTTTTTTTATAACTTGCTCAATATACATTTACATATATGTATACCATGTAATACTTATGCAATAATTTTAATCTGAGCCATATCATAGAAAAAAATATTCGTGAAAAAATTCCTACATTATTTTAAAAGTGTAAAAATGAATTTGTCCTGATTATTCGTTTTTACACTTTTTTACTCGTATTTATATCAAATATTAAAAATGAAGGGAAACCATAAAAGTATCGTTCCAATTTCATTATATGCGGTTTACATATAATAATTATATCATATTGACCAAAATTAACAAGCGACCGAACAGGTGAAATTGATTTCGACCCAAAAAAATCGTCGATGACATAACAACTTCGACACACTAATATGGATCAACTTACGATTCAGCAATCGTAATTTTGATATAAATCGTTCAATGTACGTCCACAAAATATGTAAAAGTGTTCCGGTTGCGTCACTGTGATCGAATATTGCACAATCGACTGGTAATAAATGAAAGGAATGTCAGGTATTTGAGTGTAGGACTTTAAGAAGTCTGACTAGTCCTATTTTGAACAATGGTTACATACAATTATTAATTATTACAATATTTATAAAAAATCAATCGCTTATAGATTATATTAAATTTTATAAAAATCATATTTGAAACATAAACAATCGTCAATCAAAAGTTTCTCGACTCGCATTCTATTTATGGTTAGAATGGATTTGAATATATTAAAACGCAAAATATTATAATTTATAAGATAATCTACTGTTGCTCTATTCTAATCCACCGTGACCCATTAATTACGAATAAAATTTATCGGACCATTTTACGATTTTACCCAATATTAATAGAACACACCTGACTTGTAACTGGAATTTCGTAACAATATTATTGAAAATGTTTATAGATAAAATTTAGTGCCGATATTTTTTTTCTTGCAATTTTAGCAATTATCTAAGAAAAAAATAATATGTTTGACTATTTGAACAATTAGTCTCAAATTCGAAACCTGAATTTTTCACGAGTTCAAAATTTGTATTGAAATTATTTCACCGATGATTCATTTTGAATGACAATGAAAATATTAAAAAATAGTTTAATAATTTCAATACCTTGTGGTTCAAATCCTCTTTTACTGCTGGCACCGTACTCAACCTCCCTTAATTTTCCGTTCTCATCAATGTATCCATATTTTCCTTGTACACTTCCATCGGGATATTTCGTTTCGATTTTGAAAGATCCATCACCACCTTCATAACCGTAGCTATAGGATCCGTCGTCGTTCTGTTTGCTGATTTGCTTCAAAATCGGTACAGGATCTGGCAACTTTTGTTGTTGGGCATTCGAGAGCGAAAACAGAGCGCAAGCTACCAAAAACGTAATCTGGAAAAAATGTTGATCGGCTATCATTTACCATACTGCGATACAACAATACAAAAATTGCAATAAAACTATCGTTTATGTAGGATTGATTGCAACAAATCAAACCGCTCCCATGTTTTGCGAAATGTAATCTTTCTTTTGTACGCCGCCATTGTGGAATAAGTGAAAAAAGGCGAAAAAAAATGATTTGCGCAATTTAAACCGAGCATTAACAATAAATGTATATTTAATATGCAAAATGGCGACCTTGTTTTACATACATCTAATATAAATAATCATTCTTAATTTTTAATATTGGCGCAATTAGATTTTAACAACACGAAATTCAACATTTCATATATTTTCCGTTTAATGTGTGAAACAAAATTACGTTCATATTCAAGGTGAACTTATTATTAATTTCCATATAATTTTTCCTATCGAATTCTTAATTGATTACAATATATAATGAAATATTTACAAGTATATATATATATATATATATATATATATATATATATATATATATATATATATATATATATATATATATATATATATATAATATTAAAAAAAAGTATTTTGCACAATAAAATAAAACGTTTAAATTTAAAAGTTAATATAAATTTATGATATAGTTTTAATTAGTCTTTTATTATAACTGATGATAATTTTTTTGAACAGTTTAGATTTTAATTTTATTTTAATAATCAAAGATTTATTTTATTTTAAAACCTAAAATACTTTACTAACAAGATAAAAATTTTCTTTAAACAAATATTTAGTTAACAAAATTTTAGTTTAAAATAGATGCTTTTTTTAACTAAATTATGCCAGATGTCTAAAAATAATAATAATATATTACATATAAAATTGAATTCTTTGAAAAGCAAACTAATAATTAGAATAATAAATTAAGAAAGTTTAAAATTACAAATAAAATATAATATAAAATCAGAAATTTTTAAAATAATTAGTTAAGATGTTATTAAAAATTAATATAAATGTGTAAATTCGTGTGAAGAAAACATCATAACAATAAAATTTATACAGAAAAGAATATTATAAATAAATGTTTTAATCACCTGTATGAAATTCATATCTGAAGTTTGTATTGAGACGATCGTCCGTAATCACACAACAAACAAACAAACAAACAAAGTGCGAACAAAAAATAAACAAGTGCGTCTGGCCACGTTCAAACCGGCGCGCCTCGACTACCCAAACAGCCTTCCGATCAAAGGCGAAGCCTTATTTATAACACTGCCAAGGAAGCATTAGTGCAACAATACGCCGACACCAGAAGCGATTGGCAACCTTTTTTTTCACATTTTTTCTTAAGAGTATTCTATTCTCTACTTTTATGATTAAAATGATATGTATATTTTTTATTTTAATTTTTCTAAACGATTGATATTATTAATGTAAATCATATAATTAATTAAACACGTACTGTTATTGGATAAATAAAAAATTGCTTTAATATAACAAATATTGTTTATATAATCAAATATAACATATTTCTATATCAATTTTAAAGTTATATTTCAAATTAATAATTACCAATGGTTGGCGACCGCTGCAACACTGAAACGATTACAATTCAACGCAGGACACGCATTCATTTCGATTTTGTTCCGGTGTGATCTAATAGTAAATTAGTATGTAGACCTCGCATATAAATATACCGATATAAAAACGATTTCAAAAACTGAAATAATTATAACATTATCAAAAATTATATAAATATATATATATATATATATATATATATATATATATATATATATATATATATATATATATATATAAATCGATTCTTACGTATTATAATATAAAATCTCCTTATAGGTTTAAAGTACGACGAAATATTCAATAAACTCGTTACATTCTAAATATTATATTATATAATTTTACAGCGACCAAGTACCGGTTTCATGTATAATAATTGAATTTATTATTGTAACTATGCGTTGTGAGTTTTTAGTGATATTTCTAGATTAAAATGCAATGTATTGATGTTAAAGATAATTCGATATCTTCATCAATTATAAAGCTTTATACTGAAAAAATAAATACTTTGTACAAATTCGAACCTTTATCGTCTTTTTTATCACTAAATTAAAATATTTATATGAAAATTATAAATTCCTTTTTTTTTTTTATTAAAGACATTCGTAATTATTTAGTGATAATAGGTCAATATTTTATACTTTTGAAACTATGAACTAAATTTTATTATGTACTCGTGTTATGAATATATATATATATATATATATATATATATATATATATATATATATATATATATATATATATATATATATATATATATATATATATATATATATATATATATAAATCGATTCTTACGTATTATAATATAAAATCTCCTTATAGGTTTAAAGTACGACGAAATATTCAATAAACTCGTTACATTCTAAATATTATATTATATAATTTTACAGCGACCAAGTACCGGTTTCATGTATAATAATTGAATTTATTATTGTAACTATGCGTTGTGAGTTTTTAGTGATATTTCTAGATTAAAATGCAATGTATTGATGTTAAAGATAATTCGATATCTTCATCAATTATAAAGCTTTATACTGAAAAAATAAATACTTTGTACAAATTCGAACCTTTATCGTCTTTTTTATCACTAAATTAAAATATTTATATGAAAATTATAAATTCCTTTTTTTTTTTTATTAAAGACATTCGTAATTATTTAGTGATAATAGGTCAATATTTTATACTTTTGAAACTATGAACTAAATTTTATTATGTACTCGTGTTATGAATATATATATATATATATATATATATATATATATATATATATATATATATATATATATATATATATATATAAATACAATTAAAATGCGCATAAATAAGTAGTATTACAAAAAAACACGTGCAATTAAAACATTATATTGCATATAATAATAATAAAATACGAAAAAGTATAAACAGGCAGATTTCTATAAAATTTGCATTTTCTTATCAAGAACTAATATATTTCACTGATAATTATAATACTCATACATATATCTTTTATACTTTCTCTAATTTACATTTGTTGGGCAATAATTACCCATCAAAAATAAAAAATATTATTTTCGCCTTTTTTTACTTCAATTTATAAATGTATATAAAACGTTTTAACGTTGCAATTGTATTAAATATATTTTAAATAAATCGAATTATAACCCATAATAATCTCTGTGATCAAAAAGTAAGGTTAATTTGTTTATAAAATGTAAATTCTTTATTTATTCTTCGCTTTTTCCAGTCCGGTATAGCCTTTAAGACCTTATTCGATTCGGTTTTAATCTCCTCAATCGTGTCAAAACGGCGTTCCTGTATTGGCCTTTTGAGTACGCTGAACAGCCAGAATTCGCACGGAACCAAATTGGGCGAATACGGTGGTTGTGGAACGATATGAGTCGAGTTGCCTTCCCAATGTCCGCGAGTTTTAAATGACAATTTACCTTACTTTTTGATCACAGTAATAAATGAATATTTTTTTCGGTATTTATACGAGTATATGGTAAAAACTAAAATATTATATGTAAAATCTCATGATGATTATATTTTTTTTAGCGGAAAACGTTAATTTTTCATTAGCCGCATTAAATTCAAATTTCAACATAATCATAAAAGTTTACACCATGCCTCACAAATTAAAATAAAAATAAAACAATTTTTAATATGATAACGAAGATAATCGTTCAAAAAATGTGCCGACAAATACTTCCTTTTGTTATAGGAAATTTCAAAAAAAATATTTTAATTATGACGACGGTCGAATTTTTTTTTGTGTATTTATTATTGTTTATATACAGGTGTGTTTTTTTTTCACTTATAATTGATATTGCAACGTCCAATGTTACTATTCTTCAAGGTTATAACAACGGAAATTTTCCGTATTTTTTTATTACTGAATTATTTTTATATATTCGGTTCAACAACTGAATTAAAATTAGTTTAATTATTATTTTTTTGTTTTTAGTAGACTATTTATAAAATTTACATTTCAAAACTTAATAGTACAACTTAACAAGACACCTATTTACCTTATTAAGACGTAGGTTTCGAATATACAATCAGAAAAATTTTGAACATATATAGATGATTTTGATCCGTCTATGGACTTTTTTCCTTAAAATTTTATTCTCCATAATCATCTTAAAGCTTTATTTAATTCTTGACAAAATCTTTTTTTTTCGAAATCTCAAATTCAAAAATTTGAATTTGTTCAATCACGGTTTCCATAATATCAAAAATATTTTCCATTTGTTACTATTTTTCATTTCAAATACATTTTACTTTTTTTTTAAATTCATAACTAATTATACTCTTTGCATATGCAATTTATTATTATAGCTTTGCATTGAAACATTCAATTATCTATTTAGAAGATTTTTTGCTTTTATCATCACGAATAAAGTCATATATTATATTTACTTTAAATGTTTAAAAAATTCGATATATGGTACTTTTTTTTTAATTTCTAATATTCATATCTACCTAATTGCGAAGGGGTGTAATTATTTAAACATGGCGAAAAACATAGTTACAATTTCGTGCGAATTTTATACATAACAACGATTGCAATGTAACTGTGAGAACATTTGTTCATACATGTACTAATATATCAAAAAATTCACATTACAATTATTTTACTCGTTTTTTTTTAACATTACGTGATGCAATTTTGAGTCGTTTGATTTATTTGTCAAAACGATTAAGAGCATCGTTTTGAAATTAATAACGGGTTGCGAAATGAAAAATATTGTTTACTATCAATATTTTATCTATCAAATGAAAAATATTGTTTTACATATCTTAAAAATGTTCAAATTATAAAAAAAAATAGTATACAAATAAAATCGAAATTCACGAAATCGCATTCACTGTGACCGTTATAAATTGGATCCACTTTCGTGGACATCGTGGAATGTTTCAGGCATACACGACACGACAGTGGTAAATAGCCATGAGCAAGGTCTTCGAATCTTCAATGTCTGCGTTTTTTCAAAATGTTGTTAATATGTTCCGTTAATCGTTAATGGCTGCATGAAATGCGCGCGTGGAATTGTATCGCGAGTCGTACATAAATTATTGATATTAGTCACAAGGAAAACGACCATTTTCACTTTCCATTTTTTTTTTTTACATCCTTATAGTGACTCTTTGTGCACGTAATGGACCCTTGACGATTATACGAAACGAAAATATTTTAGAAACGTATCGTTTGAAATTCTGAAGCGTATATATTTATTCATTTAATTTTCTTTCTTAACTATCGTACTTCATTTCCGGTTTATATTATTGTGATTTTAATATGTTGTATTTCAAAATAAAAATAAATTAATTGATATAAACTAAAAATAAAAAAATACAATCATATAAATTTTTTTGTGTTTATAATAGTGCAACTAGTCAATACTAACATAATAATCGCAAATAAGTTAAAAGTTTAATTTTAATAATCCACTTTTATTTGAAAAATATTATCAATTTATTCACATTGATACATTAAAAGAAAAACGATTACATTAACAATTTTTAGACTCGTCCGAAAGGCTCATCACGGTTACAGAATAAGTGCAATAAATTAACAGGCTTATCTAATTAAAAAATAAGCAAACTAATATATAATGTATTCTAGTTAAGTGTTATTTAAATGTCACTAGTATGCGTTGAAATATGGACAGTTAAATAGTTATTTTTATGTAAAATGAGACCACTTTTTACGGAAGATATACTATCTTCTTTGACTCTTTGGACGCGAACTTGTTTATAATTAATTCAAATGTGGCTTGATAATTGATGTTGTGAAAAATATGGTTTGCGTGTAATTAAAACTGTCAATCTGAAATTACAATTTTATAAAACAAAAAAAAAACAATTTTTAAACGTTTCGTTAATTCCCAATTTTCTTCAAACTCAAAATTATTTTGATTTATTTGTGTATTTGCCTGAAAATTATTTGATTTAATTATTACTTATGATATATTTTGATTTTGCGAATGTCGCCCTTATTTCTTAATTTAATTGAATTCTGAAATTAAATTGTTGTAATATTTTAAGCATAACATTTTCTTTTTAAATATGTATTTAATATTGATTTTAACTTTTAAATAAAATTAAGAGAGCAATATAAACAATTGGTTGAAAATCATGCTCATTGATTGAAAATCTCTAAATATTATTGTCGCAAGTCTAAATTTTTATTATCCATATGAAAAATTAAAATTACTGTGAAAATGTGTACCAGTATCGTTTATTTTAAATATTTATTATATAAATTATAAAGAAAAAAAATAAAAAATCTTTATTTTTACATATTATTTCATATAGAGCAAGATGGCAATTCCTTATAAATCTTGAAAATATTAAATATTTTTTCAAATGGAAAAAATCATTTTACGAAGGTCATCATTGACAACAAAAATATAAACATAGAAAAGAGATCACAAAACAAGTATGCGATCGTATTATATATACATACATAAATGTCAATATGTAGTGAATTGCAAAAAGGAAATACCGGCGAATAAAAATTCAAGGGCTAATCGAATGTGTGAATTGTCCGTTTGGCTATATTCATTCATACGACTAAATTTATGACGCGAATAACGAAACTTGGATACGAAATACATATTGGTATTATTACTAACAACTATTAAATTTTTATAACAATTATTGCAAATCCAAATATTAATAAGGTCTTTGATTCTAGATATATGGTATGTTTTCGAATTGTGACATTGTCACATAATTATATGCGCGAAGATAAATTTGTAAAGTTTAGTACGTGTTAGAAAGTACGGTGCACGTGATGAGCCAAAACTATATAGCATTACAAAGTCGGGACTAAATTTCAGCTATGCAGTGATAATATTTAATAATATCGAGTAATAATTATGACCTGCGAATGTTTTATGACGTGATGTAATGTCATCGTTTGAAATTCATTTCACTTTTATTACGTTGAGAATTATTAATTCAGAGCACAGGTCTAAATTATCAGGATAACATTGGGAGTGGCCGTTATAATATAAACAGTTATAGATTTCTTATATTCTATATATAATTCTATAGAACGTTAAGCGATTTTCCAAAATATTACTTTCTAACGTTTAAAACTGTCTAAATTTACATTCAAAAAGATTTAAATGTAAGATGGGTTGTATTTGGTTTAAAATATATTAAAAATACAGAGAGCACCCGATTCAAATTCATCACTCGATCCGTTTGAAAATATACATACGACAAAGTTTAAGAAAAATAAATTCATCGAGGTTTTTAGTAACTCTTAATACAGTGATGACAAATTTAAAATTCAGAATACAGATATTACTAGGTAGTATTTTTATATCCATATAAATATTCAATATTCGATGTTTGAAATAATTTCAAATATTTTGCAGTCCGATTCATAATAACAGTTTCTGTGCCATAATTCGAAGTCTTCGGTCGATGATTACTTTACTTTGAATATCTCTAAACAAACGGTTTTCAATTGAATAGATATTGATTAAGATTTAACATTTATTTTATTAAGAGCGAAAAGCGACCGTTCCGTCGAAGCGGTTATGTTTGATTCAAACATAACTAATTAGCCAAATAACATAATTAACTATACTAAACGACCGAATATACTTTTATAGGCGAAACGTAAAACCTTTGAAAATTGCGAACGACTCCGTCTCAGTATTTAAACGGGTACTTAAAAAGAGTCAATATATATAATCAATAAGATTATAGAATTATATGATCTATGGCCGCAAGGTTTACTTCTTTATTATTTCGAGCCGCGCGAGGCTTTCGGCATAATCGAAATGTGCGTCTCGGATTGACAGATCGTCAGGTGCACCACCACATATAAATGGAGTGGTGCGGGGCAAAAATTACGCGTACTTTTTATTTATCGAAATTAGAAATCGAAACTTAATCGAGTATTTAATATTTTTCGAAAACGAACGCCGGTAGTAGTAAAAAGCGAAAGAATATTTTTTGAAAAAAACACACGTTATAGAGAGGGTCGTCGCCGGTAGTAGAGGTTAAGCGAGTCTCGTTGACGGATGGGACGGTCGCCGGTATCGTCGGTGTTGTCGGAGCGCAATGCCGAACGGGTTGGGCAAGTCGCTGAGGCTGATGCAGCTGCGGCAATCGCAGCTGCTGTGCACGTCGACGACGGTGGTCTGCGCCCCGCTATGTTTGCTGGTGGCCGCGTTTTCGCCGTACGCCACGGCCTCCGTGTTCGTCGTCGTCGCGATCTTCCTCGCGTGCCTCAGGAGCCGCGCGCTCCGCTCGGACCGATCGACCGCTCCGTCCGTCTTCAGGGAGAGGGACAGGGGCAAGTCGAACTTCTTCATCCTGTGGACGTCCTCTTCGATCGTGTTTCTGATGTGCGTGTTCCACATATTCGTAATAAGTCTGCTGGAAATCTTGCCGGAGGAAAACCTGGCGCTGGTCGCGCTGGCCGGCTGCAGCGTCGCCTGCCTGTATAACGCGAAGCAGAAGTCGCACCAGCTCGTGCGCGACGCCTCTCGCGCGGACGGCGCCGAGTCCGAGGACGGACAGGTCGGGTAAGGCGTCTCCGTCCGGAAACGCTCCCCGTCTCCCGTCGCTCTCATTCGTTCTCTCGTTTCGTTTCAGCCTCGCCGTCGACCATTGCTCCCTGTGCCAGGCCGGCTTCCCCGAAGGATACTCGCATTGCGTCTGGTGAGACGGCTCGCATTCCGCCCGTCGCGAACTCGACGATTTCCGGAATCGCCTAATTTTTGTTTGTGTGTCGCACGCGCAGGTTGGACTGCTGCATCGGACGCGACAACGCCAAGCTATTCTCCACCGGGACTTTCTTCGGGATGATCGCGCTGTTTTACGGCTCGAACCTCACCCTGACGACCGTCTGCCATCCGTTTATATTCTACAAAACGATCCTTCTGCCGGACGACTGCAGCGACGTTTACTACCAATACGAGTAAATATAGCACGACTCCATCGTTTATGCGTCCCGACATCGTACGATAAATCGTTTCCAAATATTTTTCAGTATAGCCGTCTGCTTCGTCTGCGGCCTCTACAGTTTCGCCATGGCTTGCGCGATATTATGGTTTTTCGTTAAGAAAATTCTTATTTACCTCGGAAAAATATCAGGTTTGCTATGTATGATTCGTTTTACTTACGTTTATGTTAGCCGCGTCCGAACGGGAACCGTCGATTCCGACTCGGGCGACGCATTCTCCGAAAGACGACGTCCGGAACGCGTAAAACAAAATGCGAGACGAATTCGGATCCGAACCGATCCGTACGATCGTTCGGGGCTTTCGATTATGGAAAAGTTCATTTCAGGTATAAGTATTTATTTCGTTTCAGGTTTCTATGCCGTCTTTTTCTAGTCGAGATCGAAAAATAATCTTGCGGAACGCCGTTCTATCGCGACAAAAAACCTATGAAAGCGGTTATACGGTTAAAAGAACGCCATTTTGCGAATTGCGAAAAATACTATCGTAAGCTGTCGGATTTCATCTACAGTGTGAGGGGAACAAATAGTGTTTTTAATTGTGTAATGTAATATAGTATCAATTTTGCTACCGTACGAATATATCATATGTATGTGTATGCATGTTTAACGTGTATATAAATATATATATTAATTTTTTGTTCCAGAAACTGGTATAAAATGTGATATTATTTATTGGCAATGGAACATTCGAGAATTATGTTTGAAATCTTAATAAAAAAATATTCGATTTGACGATCGCTCATAACAAATATCAACATGTTATAAATTTATTACTCTGTTAATTATATTAAATTTACACAATAATTTTAATAGATTTATTAAAAGCTTATTAGTGAAATAAAATTTGTGATAGGATTTTATTTTGCACAAAAATATCTTATGTAGTTGATTAAATTTACTCAATATTTTTTTCCAATACTATTTAACTTATGATTCCTATACTGAGTATTTAGTTTTTTTTATAGTTCGAGCAATCGTAGCACTTAAGAATAAAGTTTAAAAGCGCGCAGTTTTTTTGTTTTTTTTTTATAAATTTATTTTTAAAATCGACTGATTACAGATAACTTACTTTGTATTATAATGTGTTGCAACACGATTTTAAATGTTATTTATCATTTTATTTGTGACTAAAATAATTTTATGTATTTTTTTTAGTTAGCGTTGAATATGCACAAAAACATATTTATATAATTATTTTTTGTGACTATATTATAGGTTTTAGTATGAATGATTTTACTTCTATTTGGGTACTTAAATGTTTATTTTATTATATTCTAGTCGATATTCATATTGTAAATTTAATACAATAATATTAGAAGACATTTTATTCACGTATAATATTTGTTATTATTATTTGCGTATTTTATTTAAAATTTGATGTTCATTGATATATACAAAATAAAAAGAGATTAATTAAATATTTATATTTATTTTACAAAACTTCCAATTCAAAATAATTCAAGAGCATATTTACATTACATGTTAAACACCGGTAATACTAAACCTACAGCCTTAAGGTCCCGTATGGACTTTTAAGGAGAACGATTTTCTGTCTTTGTTTTTAAACTTCGTTTACCCAATTTTACACATTTTTTTTTCTTTAATGCGACTTCCATGAAAGAGCAGAGCTGAAATCTGACCTTTTCGAGCAAAAAATTCCTTTACCCCCGCGCGTTAGTAATACATCAATATTTTAATTTACGTTTTACGAGAATTTCGATGGCTAAATAAAGTGGAAATAAAACAAAATACAAAAATTATTCAATTGTAAGTTAAATATGCACATGAATTATTTGCATAGTTAAATCGATCGCTAGTTAGAAAACGTTTCGGAAGCAAACGACAAGTTTTGCAGTAAGTATTGTATACGACAAACCCGCAGCCAGGGTTGCCAGCCGTATAAATGATGTTTGATCATTAAAGTAAAACAATTAGGTAAAGTTGTGTACGATAATTTTGTAGCCTTGTGGTCGCTGTATTATTCAACTATATTATAATTGTTATTAGAATATTCTATTGGCTTTTTGTCAAGTTCTACTCGTTCCTTATGGACGTAGCTCTTTTTCAATTGATTCATGCTATTCTTCGATAACTGACTCGTTCTCGCGGCACTGAAATTATCAAGTAGGGATGGATCTCGAGTTTTTCCGAGGAATTACTCGATTTTCGGAATATATAAGGGTTATTTCGTTAATAATATTTACATAGTTTTTACGATCGCGTCGATTCAGAATGAAGCTTTTTTGATTATTGCAACTGAGTGCATATCGAAAATGTTTTACCACGTTTTTAATAAAAATTTGCATTAATTATTTTTAAGCACTTTCTTTGTTAATAAGTTTACTTTTTTCAGTTTGAATCGGGGAATATTGAAAAAAAAATATCAGAATTCGATTTTAGTATATGTTTATTTAAAATTTCATGTGTTATGCACAGTTTATGATTAAATGTAAATTCCAATGTTAATATTCTTGCGACAAATTGGTACCCCTGATCGTAAGCACGTTATATGCGGCGTGCCGCGTGCGAAGTTGGTTCCGGTCGGAATGGATTCGGGCTCGAGTTCGGCTTCGGAACTCTATTCGCAGTCGGAGTCAGATCAAAGTTTGGACGACTGGCATTATAAAGCGTCGAAACGAAAATACACAAACGAATCTGATCTGAAAATAAATCGGAGATACATCCGTAATGCCAAAAAGCCGACTCGTCGTTTGCAGATTCCCTTCGAATATCTTGTAAGTTTATTTTCACATTTGTTTGGCTTTGCGTTTTCTTTGTAATTATTTCATATGACTTATATTTCATATGACTTATTTCATATGACTTATGATTTTCTATGTATAACGGAGCAAAAAATATGATTGAAATATAAAACTTTGATTCATCGTTTTGATATCTACAACTGTTGATATAAGTACCCCGATTGTATTACAGTGGCGATTCGCTTGGCCGAGACCAAAAGCATATGGTATCTTATCGATCAATTTTTAGAATTAAATATTTGTTCGTTATGGTAATAAAAATAACATTAAAATAACAAGTGAAATGTGCGTTTAAATTTATACTTGTATATTGCATCTTTATAAGTTTAACAATATATAGATGACTTTCTTTTTTTGATATTTTTGTTTCAAACATCATTGATTATAACTGCTCACCCTTAAATATAAATAATGGAATAAAAGCCCATGATAAATTACATATTCTTATTAGTGGATACGCTTTTTATACCCAGCATTATTAAAACGTAATAGTTGTGTTTAACTTAAAATATTGTCTTTCGTTTTATCGAAGAAAATGTTATAAATTAATAATTCACAGAAAAATCTAGTAATCGGGGTCTAGAAGGAATTCAATTGTATATCTTATGGTGATCTGCGCGTTTCGAAAGTATAATTTCATTTTTTTATTGTCAAACTTCAATAAAAATAATATTCTAGTATTTAAATTTTATACAGATTTGGTATATATATATATATATATATATATATATATATATTATTTTTGCCAATGTTGAAAAAATATTTAACAATGTGATTAAACTTAAAGATAATATTTTTGAAAACCTTTTAAAATTTTAACAATGTGTGTTAAAATTTTAAATAAAAGTTTTTCTTTCAGCGCAACGCATTACATATTTTGAATTCTGAAACACCAAAAAGACGTTCTATAAACTATTGTGAAATTCGAAAATATCAGCCTAGATATATACAAGAAAACACACTAGCACATCATATAAATTTAATGAAAACGGCCTTAATGAAACATGAATGGATAAAAATTCCCGAATTGTTAATAACATATATAAACAGATGCAAAAAAGAGAAATTATCGTATGGATTGATATTGAAAGTAAATATAGTAATTTCAATAATTTGTTAGTAATATATGATTTTTTTAAATTGTATTTGTTTTTTAGTATGTGTTTATTTTTCTTTTAAACGATCCAATGTCTCAAAGAAATAATTTTTTGTATGAATTATTTGGATCTCTGTTATCTTGTAACGATGATGAACAATTAAACATCTATTTAGAGAAATTGATGACAATACCAAATGTTGATGACGAGTTTTTAAAAGGATTGCCAACTTTTTCTACCAAAGTTATGAAAACTGAAAACGATCATTCTTGAAATTGAGCATTTTTGTTCACATACTGTTATCTATAATATATTTTTAAGAATAAAATATATGTGAAATTTTGTTTCAATATATGATTCAGAGGTATTTTTGATTATATATATATATATATATATATATATATATATATATATATATATATATATATATATATATATATATATATATTTATATATATAATAGTAATAAAGTAATTGCTATCAAATAACTTATTTTATAAATTAATTTATTAATTTTACAGATTATTTAATTTCTTTCCAGGATAGAAAATGATACACTCCTAAATGTGTCTTACCAATTGATGTTTATTACTGTCAGGTATTACAATAATCGGCAACAAAATAAAAGTACAAATCAAAGGTTACAAGCAATAGAAACAATCGAATACATATATCAGTAAACAAGAGTAATCAGAGATACAAACATAAATTAGTTATAGAGCAGTCAATAACAATAATGGATATACATTAATTAATAGAAGACATATATAAATGAGTTACCATTAATATTTTAAAATCAAACTAAGCCGGAACCTCCACTGATGATGTCTCTGACGATCCAGTAGCTTGTACCATTGTTTCGGGTGTTATAAGACTTTCTACATGCTTTTGTTCTGACTCCCGTTGTCGCTGGTGTCGTGTTTTTACACCTTCGACAATATCCTTCTTCAGTGTAAGCGAAATTTCCGAAACAATTAGTCTCAGCAACAGGATGTCCACTACCCCGATCCCTCTACCGAGACGTGTTTCCCTATGCCACAGATCTTCACCTTCCCTGGGTGAAGCCCTCGAACGGATCAAGGTGTTAACAAGTGATAGAATACTTCTGTTCACAGTGAGGCGGAACGCCAACAATGAACTGGTGTTCCGCTCTAGAAAAACTGGGGCCCTGGACGTCATCCAGGAAAGAATCAGGATGGCGGCAGAAGATGAAGCCTGCCTGAGAGTCATCATGCCCACCAAAGAGGTCTTGGTGCACAACCTTGATGAGGACGTCAGGGCGACGCTCCTGCCATATAGAGGCGAGGGCAGCAGGCTCGACTTCCTGAGTGCACGCCTCCAACACTCGGGCACGCGGAGTTTCCTGCTTCGTATG
Organism: Leptonema lineaticorne; assembly: GCA_024500535.1. Classification (NCBI taxonomy): domain Eukaryota; kingdom Metazoa; phylum Arthropoda; class Insecta; order Trichoptera; family Hydropsychidae; genus Leptonema; species Leptonema lineaticorne. The sequence goes on from JANIJI010000006.1 coordinate 14,809,042, forward strand.
CCGCATAATCCGCAGGTGCAACGACTGCTGAAACAGGGCATGGTGAGGATAGGCCTAATGTCCTGCAGGCTCCGGGAGCTAGTGCGCATTCACCGCTGCTACTGTTGCCTGAGGTTCGGACACATTGCGATGCGGTGTCACCGAGCTGAACGCGGACGCGGTGATAATTTCTGAACAATACAGAAACATCGCGTCCAATTGGTATTCGGACATGTCGTCGCGGGCTGCCATCTTCGTGGCTTCGCGGCGGCACCAAGGCGGTCGAGTGGGGTTCGGCTCATTTAGTTAGCGCACCAGATTGGTCGAAATGATCACGCTTGCTATGGCCATTTGTCGGTCGTCGATTGGTGTTGAGCATATCAACAAATGTTACGTAAATAATAGTATGAACTTATAGCAAATGCATGAAGTACATACGGCACATAATGTAATATAATCATAACAATATATCTTCTTTTCCACGTCGTCTCCTCAAGAAGGTTGGCGATCCACACGGCTATATAAAGTTTAATTTTTCGTCAGCCATGTAAATTTTTGGAGATTAATAGTGTAGTAGGAACTCCGTTTCGTTTTTACACCGCTGATGGTAGTCCTTGGTGAAGCTGCTGCCCTCCACTGTTGGAGATTTATTTTCGGAGTTTTCTTTGTCAACTTACTTTTTCATTTTTGACATCTCCAAAGAATTTTCTGCCTTTTCTGCAGCATATAAATTTGTTTGGTTGACAATTGTTTCAATGATTTCGTCTGTAAAAATTAATCAGAACAGGCTCAACTCGTATTCGTCATCCACATCAAGATTGGTGTTAATATTTGAATCTACTTTCTGATGATGGCAAATTGACAGGGATTTGATATATATCACCACTACTTGTGAAACTCAAATCGTCTTTCATCCCTTATTATAAATATCAGCCAATTATCGTGATTTCGTTTATTTGCAACAGTGAATTTTCTGATGTATCATTTTGGGCGCCTTTTGGCTCTTCATATTGTTGAGGAATTTACTTTGAGCTGACATGCCTATGTAGGTTCTAAATTGTCTTCAAATAATTATGTAGTATCACTCTGTACTGCTTTCTCCTATATTCATATTTTGTCACGTCAAATTGCGAAATTTCTCAAATATAGTACATATCAACTTAAAAAAAATAGGCCATAGAGGATTTATTTCATATTAAATATAGTATTGTATTCGATGACATGTAGATTAACAATGAAATAATCGTAATTTATTTTTTAAAAAGTTAAATAATAGAATAGAATTCTGCGATTGCGGCATAATTAGATTTATATAAGGGGGACCGGAAATTCTTTGCGTATTTCTTATACTAAAAGTAAAACAAAATTTTACAAAGTAAAAGACACTTTATTATAAAATATAATTCCCATTATTGTTAATTATTTGTTCCCACCTGTCTGGTAGCGAAAAAATCCCCTTTTTATAAAAATCTGGATTTTTGGAAGCAAAAAACAAATCTAACGACGTTTTTACCTCATTTTCGTTACGGAATGTTTTCTTCCGAAAAAAATGTTCCATCGATCGAAACAGATGATAATCCGATGGTGCTATATCTGGTGAATATGCTGGGTGTGGTAAAATTTCCCATCCGAGCTCGGAAATTTTTTTATGGGTCTTCTTTGCTACGTGAGGTCGAGCGTTGTCTTGTTGTAAGATAACTCCACCCCTGTTTACAAGTTCTGGTCGTTTTATCTTGATGTTTTCGTTTAAACAATCTATCAGGTTGATGCAAAAGTTTTGACGTATTTTTTAAAATAAAACAAATTTTTTTTTCGGTTTTTATTATTATTTTAATCAATAATATAATTTCCATCGTTTCTTATAACCTTCTCCCACCTTTCTATTAATTTGTTAATACCACTGGAATAAAATTCTGTTGATTTTGATGCGAAAAATGCATTAAGGGATGATTTAACCTGCTCTATTGTATTAAATTTTTTATCATTTAAATAATTTTGTAGTGATCTAAATAAATGAAAATCTGTAGGAGCTAGATCTGGAGAATATGGTGGGTGCTTAATTACATCCCAATTTAACTCATTTAATTTATGTTGGGTGATCATTGCCACATGTGGTCGCGCGTTGTCATGATGGAACACTACCCCTTTTCTGTTTATTAATTCTGGCCTATTTTTTTCAAGGGCAATGTTTAATTTCACCAACTGTTGACAATATCGCTCTGCTGTAATTGTTTGATTGCGTTCTAAGAGTTCAAAATAGACAATACCCTTACAATCCCACCAAACACAAAGCAATACTTTCTGTTGATGGATTTCGGCCTTGGAAGTCGTTAATGGGGCTTGTCCAGGTAAAGCCCAATGTTTTTTTCTTATGACATTGTTGTACACAACCCATTTCTCATCTCCCGTTACCAAGCGGTGCAAAAACGGTTCGTGTTTTTGTCTAGCACTTAGAGAAACACACGTTGAGACGCGATCCATTAAATTGGCGGTCGATAATTGATGTGGAATCCAAACGTCGTACCGCGAAACCATCCCCATGCGTTTCAAATGTCTCAATGCAGTTGATTGGTTGACTCCCATCTTCAACGCGATCTCCCTGGTTGTTTGACGTGGATCAGTGTCAATTATGCCTTTTAAAATATCGTCACTAAGCCCCAAAGGCCGCCCGGCACGTGGTTTATCGATTAATGAAAAATCCCCAGAACGGAATTTTGTGAACCATCTTTGTGTTAGCCGAACTTTGATAACATCTGTACCATACACATCGCAAATGTTTTTGGTTGCCACAGTTGCACTATTGTTTTTATGGAATTCATACAATAAACAGTGACGTAAATGCACTTTATCGACCGACATTTCGAAAAAAATTAAGGGTTGTTCGCTCTACCCTGGCTGGGTCAAAACTGAATAGAAAGTGGAAGGGAAGCATCCTTTATACAATGAAATCGTTTCAAAACAGATGTTATTCATCAGTTCCGAGAATTTTATTTTTTGGTTGGGATCATAAATAAACGTCAAAACTTTTGCATCAACCTAATAATTGACGACAGTAGAGATCAGCATTGATGGTTTCTCTAGGTTTTAACATTTCGTAATAAATTATTCCCTTATAATCCCACCAGACACAGCAATATCTTACGTAGGGTCAAACTCGGTTTTGGAGTAGGTATTGGGACTTGATTTTTAGACAACCACTGTTTATTTCTTTTTCTGTCGTCATACAGAATCCATTTTTCATCTCCCGTTACAATTCGTCTTAAAAATGGGTCGGTAGTTAATTTTTTTTGAAGCGTGTTGCACATGTTCACTCGCGCGTTTTTGTTCTCCTCCGAAAGGTCGTGCGGTACCCATATTCCCTCTCTCCACCTCTTCCCAATTTTTTTCATGTGTTCTTGAACTGTAGACCATGGAATCCCGAGTTTATTTGATAATTCAGTTATCGTTAATTTTGGATTTGACTCAATTTCTGCCAGCAAAACGGTGTCATCCATTTTTGTGGGTCTTCCAGATCGAGGTTCATCATCCAGACAAACATTCCCAGATCGAAATTTTTTGAACCACCATTGACAAGTGCGTAACTTCAGTTTGTTCGGATATATGGCACAAATGTTATTTGTAGCAACTTTAGCAGAGTTTTTTTTGTCAAATTCGAATTTCATTAAAACACGTAATTGCTTTGTTGTTGGAAATTCTTCTACCATTTTCGAATGAATGGGTTTAAATGTATATGAAATGTATTTTTTTGAAACTCAACGACACACAATTCAAACTGCACAAAAGTCACGTCCTTCCAATACGACCAATGTGTCACAACTGATCCCAAACATGTGGTGTTAATAAAAACGCAACAATTATCCGGTACCCCTTATACTAGTGTTTGCTCTTGCTTCGCAGAACTTTTGTGATTTTGAATGTTTCTGCGAAGGTGTCTCCATAATTCTAGTGATGTACGATGCGAAAAATAAAAGATGTGATTCTCTTAGTAACACTTTATTTGTATTGTCACAGTTTACAATGACTGCTCAAATAACCCGATATGTTATAACATTCTTTAAAATGACCGTGTCTTTGCTCTTCTTCTTCACTCACCACATACCCCCCTTTCAGAATTTTAGATTCGTCTGTGAAAGCGTTCTACCATGCCGTTCGCCTTCACTTCTTGGTTTTCCATCGGCATCGCTTCGGGCCATCTGGTATATCGGTCGACGCACATGAGACAGTACTTGCACCTATTCGAACACGGCATTACCACTATGTCGATGTGAATGTGCTCGAACCTTTTCGACGGTGCCTTGATTGATCCAAGTCTCTGAAACATGTCTAGAGATTTTTGCTTGCTGACACTGCGCCAATTCGGCCCTTGTGAAGGGCTCGGGTTCCTCTTCCGTGCAGTCGGTATCGACACCGCTGAACGCCCCCGCCGAACGCCCCCGCCTCCCCGGCTCGCGAATCGCCTCCATGGCGAGCGCCCCCGAGAGGCGCAGGGAACAGGCCGTCGACGACTGTCCGCAGATTCGACGGATCGGCCAGAAACTGGTCGAGAACTCGCCCCCTGATCTTGTTACGGACCAGTTTGTAGGGGAGTCCCTATGGGTCGATTTCGATCGTCTCACACAGCTCGCGCCAGCATCTCTCCTTCGAGGCCTTGATGGCCTTTTGAAGTGAGACGACGGTCTCTGCGTGCACAAGCTCATTCACACTTTTTTCTCTTTCGCTACTGGCACTTACCAGATCCGCTTCGAGAGTTACGCAGAATGCTTCGACGTCTAGTCTGCGAGTGGACCACCCGGCCACCGAAGTGGCCGGCTTTTTGATGCCACTCACTACGTCGAAGCCGATGTATTGGTGGTCGCTGTGCGAGTAGATCTCCAGGACCCTCCAGTCTCTGATCTTGCCAATCGTGGTCTCATCCGCGAACGTGACGTCAACGACCGATCCGCCCGCACCCCTGCGGCAGGTCAAGCTCAAACCTCTGTTGGCGACCTCTGTCGGCGGCGGAGATGAGTTGGGCGAGAAGTAACAGCTATATAGCCTGATTCCGCCCAGCTCGACCCACACGCAGCCGTCCGATGTGCCGGCCGACGCTCCGGTAACTCGATATTTCTGTATTGTTCAGAAATTATCACCGCGTCCGCGTTCAGCTCAGCGGCTGTCCGGAACATGAGATCCTGAGCGATCCTGCTGTTGTTAAGATTTATTTGAAGGATCCTCAGCGACATTTCTGGAGGATCCTTCTTTGCTCTTTTTTGTATGAGGGGCACACTCGGCTGCCTCCCCTGTGCTGCGACGACAACCCCTCGTCAGCACAAGTCGGACAATGCGCGTGACTTTTGCAGTCACGCGCATTCAGCGAGTCGTCATGACCTCTTTGGTGGGCATGACGACTCTCAGGCAGGCTTCATCTCCTGCCGCCACCAGATAACCTAAGAATTGTGCTATCAAAAATTTTATAGCCATTAAATAAGTGCTATCAAAATTTTTATAGTCATTAAAATTTTGTACTTTAGTTATGGTTTTGATCTATTTGGATAATTGCAAACTATAATGCTTGCACGATAAGGATTTTTTTATGGTTAGGAAAAATAATATATGATGAAATGCTTCATATTTTATTTTCTTGTTCTTTTTTTTCCATTCCCATTTATATTTCAACAGAATTTAATTATTTGTCTTATCGAATCTTCGAGAAACGTACTTAACATATTTTTATATGTTTTATAGTGCTTTCTAAATTTTTCTTTATTAATTTATTTTTATTTTGTTGTTTATATAAATCATTTCTGATTTTATGAAGTTTTCTTCAAAAATATCTCGGATTGCAGGGTAACTGTGGTTTTATTTTTATTTAAAAAATCTAACACTGTTTTTAAATACTCTGTTTATATTTAGAATTTTTCAACGTCAATTTTTTTTATTTAAGTATGTATATATATATATATATATATATATATATATATATATATATATATAATGTAATTTAATGTAATATAAATTCTAATCGAGCTTTATTTGAATTATGATTCATACTAATGTTAATTTTATTCAAATATTGATTTCGATACAAAGAATGTATTGATATTCGTTTTTACATATTGTTTTCTTTTTTGTTTAAATATAACTATTCGAAGACGTGGAACTCGTCAAAAATTTTTGATTGTTAAAATCAAATTATTTTAAAATTTCTCAATTTAATTAGCCGCTTTTATGTTATATATTTTGTAAGTAAATTTCTTCTTTTATAGAAATTTAGGATTGTCAGTAATATAAAAATGATCATAACCTCTGATAGAACAGTTTGTAAAATAAATAACTCATTTATAAAAAGAAAATGTTTGTATTTTTTTTAACAGTAACATATAAAACATGTATAATTATATTTAATATATATATATATATATATATATATATATATATATATATATATATATATATTTGTAACATTTGTACATCGTGCATTAAAAATATACAGCACCATTTTTTATATATATGATATGAAATTCAAAACAATGTATAAATTTGGTTTACTTTAATCAACAACGATGTAAAATTTTACTTAAAACATTCATAATGTCAACAATTTATAAAAAGTAATAAAAATATGTATATAAAACGACTTTTATTATTTATATATTGATCCATCTTCCACTATTTTTTTTATATCATCAAACGACTTGTAAAGTGCCTTAATGAATTCTTCACCATTACCATGTGGCTTATAACTTGTAACCACTGTACCTAAAGAATTATCCATAACGGAATATCTGAAAGAAAAATATATTTTGAAATATTTATTTGTATTTATAAATTGCTAAAGTTAAGTAAAACTCTTTAGATAACTTATTTATTGATGTAGTCTGCTGAATATTTAAAAAAAGTTTAATGTTTTTTTTTTATTATTTACCCAATTCCTAAACCGTCTGATACTACAGGACCAAAACCGCCAGCCATAACAGCTGGCGAAGACAATGTACTAGTACTAAGAATAGACGTATTCAAGAATTTATATTCTTTATCATTGAAGATATTAAGCTGTATATCTTTTTGTTCTGCTAATTTTTTTAGAGCGAATAAGTGCCGATCAAATCCCTGACCCATAGCGGCCTCTTTGACAAGTTCGGAATGTGCTTTTGAGCATTCAACTATCATTCTCAATAGTTCTGAAGCAGATGGACGATTCGACGAATGTAAAGTATCACAGAATGCCTAAAAACAATTAAGATACATTAAAATGTTCAATAGAATTTTTAACGTATAGTAATAGCAAATTACTTTAGTTTGGATTGTGCATGGTCTCATCGTTTCAGTTCTACCATGCTTGAAAGCTGCCGTACTGCATGATTCGTATGTGCCAACATACCGACCGGTCATCAAATGATATGCAGCCTGAAAATTTAAATTTTATAACAAAATTTCGTAAATTTAACTACCGAAATATGTGTAAATTTCACCTGAAATCCCAGTTGCATTATGGAGTCCGGACTGACTTTAAAAGATTTGCATTTATTTTTACCTAAACCTTCGAAGATTAAATAATTTACAACTAACGAGTCGCACCATTGATTGTAAGCTTTCGTAGCCTTATCAATATTTTCCTTTAACTTATCATCGATTTTTATATCTATAACGAAATATCTAAAATTTATTACTTTCTAAAACATATATACATGTTAAATAAACCAACTGTAAGTAAATTACATAACATTGCAAAAGTTGTTTAACTGACTAGTATTTAGTATAATTTTGAATGAATTAATGTTTCATTTATATATATATATATATATATATATATATATATGCGGTTCTCAACCTGTGGTACGCGTACCTCTAGAGGTACACAAAAAAGTTGTAATGACGGAAAATATAAAAATTATATATAATAATATAGTATAAAATATATGATTGCTACGACTTTCACAGGAGGAGCAAAAAAAATGAGAAACGTTTGCATTTGAAGACCATTTGTCGTTGTTTTTTGCTCTTCATTCTATAAAAAGAAACCTTTGTACTCCAACTCTACAACTTTCTGAATTAAAAAAATGGCTTTTTAAAATGAATTTCTATTGTTTATCGTCTATATTTGTTTCTTTTAGACGACAAGGTTGCCGGCCACTGCTATATATATATACACATGATATATTATTTTGTAAAAAAAAAAAACCAAAAGAAATTCTGATTGTAAAGTGAATGATAGTAATGTTATTTTTTCGTAATGGTAATAAGCAATTAAACGGAAAGAACGTTATTATTGTGAAAAAATTGGATAATATTGTTTTGTACAGTTTAATAATATAATAGATATTTTAGACTTTCATTTACCTAATTTATTTACCAATGTATCAACTGAGAGTTCATTTGGCACTGTTTCTGGAGTTACAAATGGACTCTGTGTCGTTTCTTTAAAAATATCTTGGAAATATCTCAAAACAGCAACGCCATCACCCCAAGAATGTTCAAAATTTACACCGGCAGTACCGTCACCGGCTACAATTAAACTAAATGATTTGTCAAACCATCTGAAAATATAAAACGTTGATAATATTACTGATTTCAATAAATAACGTTTTTAATTAATTAATTGTATTGTAGTTTTTAAATAACCTATTTTTTCCATCTCCATGAAGAAAATTACGAATAATTTTTATATTATCGTTGTTCATTTTATCATCGTCCAAAATTAAATTAAATAAAGCCGTGTCAATTAGCTTCATTTCTTTTTCATTTCCAATTTGTAAAAGATGATGACGCTGAGATGCCCATACATCTCTACCTTGTGTGGTTAATATGCCAATTGGATGTTCATTCAAAGGTCTATTATCATTTAAAATGTAATTGAGTCTCGTTAAGATTTGTGACGGCTCTATCAAATTACCTTTAATAATAAAATTAAAAAAAAAACATATTTTAAACGAAATTTCCCTGTATTACAAACATCAGGAAACAATATATGTTTAGTACTAAACAACCTTCATTATCCAAAACATCAAACGTGTAAAAGTATCCTCTGCGTTGAACAAGTATATGTTTACTTTTATAGTCGTTAACGATGCGATCTTTTCCCGTTTCTGGAATTCTGGTCGAACCAAACAAACCCATATATTGGCTCATATCAAGTGGGAAAGCTTTAAAAGCATATGCACCATACCTAAAATAATACAATTAATCAAACAAGTATATACGATTACATAATGCAATGCAAAATTGATCGCAGATTTCATTGAAATACTTATCCCATTTAAAATACAATCAAATTCATATTTTACATAAAATTACCACGAGAGTGAAGACGGAAGGAACTTTGTAACTTTTCTAAACAAATTTGTATCGCTCTTTTTTGGATCCAGATGGAAAACTTCAGGTTCCAATATGCTTTCGCGTAAAGACAGCATGAAACGAACTGACGATATCAACATATTAGTTGCTCTGATTAACTGCGTATTTTGTTCAGGTTTTGGATCATTATTGAACACAATCAGCGGATTATAATTCATTGGAAGCGGAATGCGATCGCTAAGATACATATCGAACCACATTTTTGATATGTAGCTTGTGTGTTTATTTTGTTTATCGATCTTTCTCAAAGTTTTATCCAGTTCAATTCCCGGACCATTGGCAAAATTATTAACTTGACTTTCGGCGTGTTGAAAGGCATTCCCGTCTAGCAATGGCCGTAAAGCGTTCAAATATCTATTACAGGTTTTCTTCAGTTCCGGTATCGGAAGTCTCGGGAGAGATTTCTGGAAATGCAACGTTGGCACTTCGCTATTTTGAAGATATTGATATTTTGGATTTTTAACATTTTTTTTAGTACTATAACTGTGAGAACCGATAACATATGCATTAAAAGCGGGCGACGTACATCTGGCGCTCTTTATAATTGACATAATGAAGCTGAAATTACAGTATAATTTATTAGAAAAACAAGATCAAATTCTTTTTCTTTATCTATTATAAAATATCTTAATTTTTTATGAATACAAAAAACACGATTTTGTTGTTTTTTTTTTAAACCTAAATATGTATAGTAATATTTAAGTGTAATATATTGTGACGGATTTGTTAATAGTATCGTTTATTTATTTATTGTTCGCAAATAAATAATGCGGCATAATAAATCAATTATAAAGCTATATATCACGTAATTTGTAAATAAAATATTACTAGTTACAATAATAATAATAATGAATGTTTATTAACAATAGCAATAAAAAATATATTTCGACATAAATTTCCATAAACCAATAAAAACGAAGAAAATTCGATTATGTTATTCTAGAATCGACCAAAGTCACGGACAAAACGTGAAATTTCATCATAATTAAACTCAAAGTACAATACACCACAATGCAATTTAAACGATAAAATAAATTGAGATAACGGACTGACGATAAAATAATAATATCGCTAACGGATAGCGTCAATAATTGTTCGAATGCATAATTATGTTTCAATAATAAACTTAACGCTAAAACTTGTTAAGTTTTATTAAATATAAAATAAAAAAACTAAACAAATCGTTACTCACAAGCTAGTTAATAATTTTCAAATACTGTGAAGTTTTAATTTATCGAAATTGGAGAATAAAAAGCGAGACACGACAGCGCCAAACGTCAACCGACACTGACAACAATACACGTGAACTTTGAACATAAGCATAGCTCTTTGCGATACAGATTCGTCTCGGATGTTTCGTACGGAAATTTATTATTTATCCGAAACCGGAGAGATTGAAGCGAATTAATGACGCACGTTCAAAATAACTTTAGTGCCGGTTTAGTTTAGTGAAAAGATCGGATATTAATTTTACGCTATTATTTTGAGAGAAAATGTATCGGGAAAAATATTTAAAGGAGTTTTTAAAATATCTTTTTCAAAAGAAAGTTATTTTTTTTATTTCCGGATTATGGTCGATGAACGCGCGTTCTAGTGCGGCGGTGCGTTTGACACGCGGTTTTATTATTTACGGATAAAGATGTTGAGGAAGCTGTTCGGGACTAGGTTTGTGCGCGACGGCCGAAGACAATGTTCTCGGTTGGCAGTGAGGATTCCCGCAAGCGCCGAAGCGATCGTCGACGAGCCCGCGCCGTCGTTGTTGGCTTCGTGCGAAGAAGACGTTTCGTATTATGGCAAAGTTGATCGCACATTCAACCTAGCCAAGTATGTCAATCAATCCGAAACGCTTCAAAACCTCGTCAAATTAGGCGTCAGCTTGCACAAGTTGGAATCCAATAGATACTTATCTCAACGGCTATTGCGACTGGACTTCGACAAAGATATTAAAAAATACATAGTTTTTCTGAGCGATTACGTAGAACCGAATCGGTTAGGAACGTTTATAACTAAAAATCCCAAAATTCTTTTCGAAGACCTCGACGATTTACAAATCAGAGTGAATTATTTGCAATCGAAAAACTTTACGACCGACATGATAAAGAGAATCGTATCGACGAATCCGAACTGGCTATCTTACAAGTGGGAGCTCCGTTGCGACGACGGTTTTGACGTTACGAACGTTCGAAGGAGTAGTGTTTCAGTTGATTTATTTTGATTTTAGGGTGAGAAAAATTGACGAGCTGTTGGGTTATTTTCAAAGCGAATTTCGATTAAGCGGCCGCGAAGTTCGCTATTTAAGTACCAAACAACCGAGGCTAATAACGTGCAATTTGGAATATGTGCGTGTCAACACTTTCAGTATCAGAGAAGAGATGGGTTTCGAAAATGAGGAGGTTAAGAAAATAATACTAAATAAACCTCGTCTCCTTATGATAAGTAAGTAATCTCATTTTATTGTGAGTTTATCCCTGTATAATTGATTTATTTTTGGACAAATTTTAAACATAGATATCATTTAAATACTTAAAGGATAGTTAGTTTTTTTAACAAAAAAATAAAATAGGAGAAACCCTTTTATTAGTTACATTTATTGAAAAACTTTGGAATGCAATTTACACACATATACACATGCAATATATATATATATATATATATATATATATATATATATATATATATATATATATATATATATTGCATAGTCAAATCAAAAAATAAAAACATCAACCATATAAATAAAATTAAATAAAAAACATATATTTTTTCAGATAAAAAATCGCTCATAAAACGTTTTCACTATGTTCACATAGTGATGAAAATCAATTTAGAAGATATCGTCAGAACGCCAGAAATATTGACGTGTAAAACGGAAAGAATTAGAGAGAGACACGAGTTTCTACAAAAACTCGGTCTGGCTCAATACGATCGCACTAAACCGAATTATGTATCACTGAAACGGTTAATTACTGGAAACGATGCAAATTTCTGTCTCGATGTTGCAAAGTGTTCGATTACAGAATATAATATATTTTTAAAGTCATTGTAAAGTCGGCGCGCTAATTACGAAGGTTAATTGCCCTTTTCTAACTGTAGCTTTTGCATCGCCTTTGTAGAATGGTAAAGTAAGGTGTCGACGATTGCCGCCGCGGTGAATACGCCACCGATTATCGCACACATGTTTGTCGCCAGATGGCCAAGAGATCTGAAAACATTTCACGCACGCGTGTACATAAAATAACGTTTTGTGCGATGAAAGTGCGATTTTTGAGTTTTACATACCTTCCTCGTTCCGTATATTTTACCATAAGAGGTGAAAGTTCATAATTGAAAAATGCACCCGGCATACTGGAATCGGCGTTTAAGGTCAAAATAGTTTTTTTATGTTTAGTTACCGAAAATTGATTAGAAGGTATCACATATTTGTCCATTTTAACATACATAGTGGGAACAATTTTGATGAAGTATTGAAACATGGCCGCTCCTGGAATCATAAAATACACTAGTTCGATTAAAAATAGATTTGTTACGAAATTGATTCGAGTTTGTAAATAAAATGTTTTATAAACCGTATTTTAAAATAAATTTGAATTTTTACACGAAACGTGAGTTTTTAAATCGGAATCGGGAGTTTTATCCGTAACCGGGCCTAACTCCGCGTACCAAATATTTTACAACAGGCGAGAGAATAAATTATATGGTCGCGAAATTGCGCATTTGGACCAAAGAGCTCGTCGCTCGTCGCCTGCCGCTTGTCGTTGCGCGTCGTGTTGTCGTTCGATCGCGGGATGCCGGCCGTGGGGAATTACGGGGTGACGTCGGGGGCCCCGTCGTGCTTCGACAAGATGAAGATGGGCTTCATGATCGGATGCTGCGTCGGAATGGCCAGCGGCGCTCTCTTCGGCGGCTTCTCGGCGCTCAGGTTACGAATGCGAACGAGCTTAACGCGATAAATCGCTGTCGCTAAAACGTCGCACCGTTCTATTTCCAGATACGGCATCAGAGGAAGAGAGTTGGTCCACGCGGTCGGGAAAACGATGTTACAAGGCGGCGGCACGTTCGGGACGTTCATGGCCATCGGGACCGGGGTTCGTTGTTGACGTTGCGCGAAACTTGCAATTTACTACTCCTAATAAAACTTATAATTTATTCCTAATGCGTTATACTTTTTTGTATATTTTTTTATGTCTCCAAATGTAGATATGTAATAAAGAATCTAAAGAGTACGGTCTGCATTATTTACGTCACCTTCGTCCGCCACGCTCACGGCTCCGTCCAACGGGCCGCCGGTGTCGCCCAAAATTTGCGGTCCGAAGGATATGCGTTTTATGATGTGCGTCGTGTTGAACGACGAAGACGAGTAAGGCTGGACGTCGTGGATGTGGACGTGGTTCAGGGTGAAGCTGCGTCCCGGAGCTATGTGAAAGCTTCCTCCGACCTGAAACGAAAGAAAAACGCGTAAACGCACGCGCGCATTCACTTGGACATTTACATACGCATACGAATTTACCCTGTTGACTTCCATATATCCGTATATCTGACAGCCTTCCTTAAATGCCGATTTAATTTTTTCGTCCGCGTTCTCGCTCACGCATTGAACGTAATTATCCAGATTTTCCATTGCCCACTGTTTTTTTCTATAAGCTTCTTTTACATCTTCGCAAGTGTTACAACATCTGCGCGATCGTTAAAAGAGATAAATACGACCGTTATTAAAAATTCAGAAAAAGAAAATTATAATAGAAATTGTACCCGTCCGAAGCGCCGTAGCAACTTCCGCATTCTACTTCCGTTTTATTCGCAGATTTCTAGAACATTACACGAAGAATGACGATTTTAGAAAATAAAACAAATGACTCATTTCATCATATATTTTGAATAGTTTTTTCATAAAACTTATATATGAAATATTTGAGTTTAGTTTGCGTTGCGCGTTATACGCTATTAAAATGTTAGTCTAAATAAAAACAATTTTTTTAAGACCAATATTTTCGGACTTAAATTTTATTCTGGATTGTATCTGTATTCTGGAAGTAATACTAACTTCTTCGAGTGCGTCTTTTGGCGACACTATATCTTCTTTTTGAGGTTCTTCGATGGGTTCGCCGTCTAAATTTAATCTTCTTTTATATATACTATGTTCGATTTGCAAATGTTGCTCTCCCGACGAATCCATTGCGTCTATCGTTAAATCTAAATATATTTTTAATACGTGTTAGTGCAAAGTTAAATAATGTTAAATAATAAAGGTATACTTACACGCGCACGATATCCTAGGAACGATAATGTCTAGGTAAATGTTTAATTTAGAATCTCTGGATGTATCGACGAACAACTCTTCCTCAATGTTTGGCGAAAGATAATTATGTAATTCGGATATGAATAATGAAACTATGATCATCGAACTGATAATTGTAACTAAAAATATTATATATATATATATATTTATTACCACTAAAGTTTGGAAGTTAATTTTGTGTCAGACAACCTAATGGAACAATTATCAAAATTTTGTTTTTCTTTCTATGAATTAGTAAGTTTGAAAGATAACAATGGAAACACAGGCAATGTGAAAAAATGCATATAAAACAATTATTAAATATCGATTTGTATATGATGATTGACGTTATATTACTTGGGATAAAACAAATTTTAAACTTTAATAGACACGAAATATATATATATATATATATATATATATATATATATACATATGTATTACATATCGATTTATAAATAATTTAGGGGTAAAAAGAATTGAAATATTTATACTGGTGGCTCCTGAGTAAGTTTTTATTCTAAAGTCTTCGGCAGTCTTTGGATAAGCGTCAAAAAGACGTAATTTTTCGATTACATTGGTCATATTTAAAAATAATTATTGTACGCGACACCAAACAACCGGCGTCAAATAATAAGTAACGTTGACAAAATCAAACGTCAAACCGCGAGTTGCCATATGAAAAAAAATGTTGCCATTACGCTCAATTTTGCTTGCATTCGTATGTAACCTATTTTAATTTTATTATTGAGCTATATTCCAGGTTTTCATTATTTTTGTCACTTATTATGTGAAATACATCCTCGACATTCGATTAACGTGTAATAATTGTTTATTTTTTTTTATTTCTGCATAAATATTTAATTTGCAAATTTGATTCAATTTATTAGAGAACGTTGTAACACAAACGATATTAATGATTTTGATGTGTTATTACGGACTTGGAAATGAAAACGAGTTGTAGAAAATAATATATATTGATTGTTACATTAAAGTGATCATACTTTTCTATTTTGGTGAGATAATTACAATTTTTAGGATTTTGTCCCACGACATCTTCATGTTCCGCTTTTTGTAAAGGAAACATGGAAGCAGGTGATACGATAGATGTTTTAGATTAAAAGACTTGAATTAAAGGAAAAACGAAAGTAAAAGTTTTTTTTTTTTTTTTGGAAAAGTCAGTAATGTTAAATTGGGAAGTAACTGTTTTATTTTTATATTTGATGGATGATGTGAGAAAAAAGTTATCGAATAGTAGTAGACTTCATATATATATATATATATATATATATATATATATATATATATATATATATATATATATATATATATATATATATATATATATATATATATATATATATATATGGGACATGCTCCATTCATCGGAAATGTATCATAATATCATATTACTCTTTAATTTTTTTAGAAATTTAATACAACTCAAGTATAACGCGTGCAAATAATAACGTCAATTGGTTTAACTAGATGTCGTCAGTGTTTGTAAAATAATAACAATAATAATAATAAAATAATTCAACACTTCAAGCACTGAGTGTATTGAATTCAAGATTCTTTTTTATATTGGTATTACGAAACAAGAATATTTTTATATTTCACAATAGCTACAACATAATTGTCAGAAGGGAAAGGTAATTCTTTTGGCATTGCTACATAATTATTTGTCACGGTTGAAAGGAGTTCGTATTGAATTCATAAAACGATGGAATTATTTTAAATTTTTTATTATTTATTTTCATGTAATTTATAATAAAATTATAAAGAATATTTATTAAAAATAAGGAATCAAACTACTAATGTGTGTTTAGGCAAGTATACCATAACGGATGTTTGTAAGTCAATATACACGTTCATCATATAGACTAGATGCGGTCCAATAATGAGGTTACTATTTCATTGTTATAAAGTGTATTTATATCGAAGATAACAAATATTTACACAATCCAAATACGACAGTCTTTTATTAAAAAAATAAATTAATATTATTTTCTTACAACAACCCTTCACCGGTTGGATCTAATATCCAGGGATAGTTATTGGGACATTCCATACAGGTGAATAGACGAAGTGTCTCTCCTGGCAATTCACGAGTTGTTAACGGGCAAGCATTTGGAAGAGAACAGTAGGGTTGTCCTTTGACGTCGCATTTCTCCTTCCATTCTTGGAAGTCTCTAAGGGCTGTGAGCTCTGTGGGGTTCTGCATCCATTGGATGACTTGCAACATGGTAGTGAAGTAGACGTCATTTCTGTCTAACATTTCTTCAATGAATTTGATGAGTTCGTCCTTGAATTCTTTCTTGGATTTCAACCACGATGCGTGGAAGTGAAGTCCGAGAGGAGCTCTGTTAGTGTTAAAGTGACGGTTGAAATTGTGACGAAGGAGACGAGCAAATTGTTCGCCGGTTTGGATGTTTGAGCAAGAGTCGACCATGTGACAACCGGGAAGAGATTCGTCAAAGGTTGGATCGTCTCTGCGATCGAGTTCGTTCATGACCATTTCCCAAACTGGATGTGAACGAGATGGACAATTATGAGCATTGCCATTGCACTTGTGTGGCATACGGAAATAAAGAGTATATGGCCAAATAGGTACACGACCAAGAGAAGCAGTGATAGAAGCATCGTACACAAAGAATTGGTCGGCCATCATTTCGAATTGTTTGTTGCCGCCAACGCGGAGATATGGAGCCCTCATACCAATAATGGAACCGTCACTGATGTTGGCGAATCTTTCGATGATGAGACGAGCTCCAGCCATTTCAGCTAACCAATCATCGTAGGACCCTCCGGTCCAGTATTGTGGATCATCTTTGTGGGTTAATGAGAAGACTGAGATTTCATGTCCTCGTCTGTGGAGATCTTGCACAGCTGAATAGTTAGTATATTTGTGGGATACGAAGAATGTGCCTCTGATTTGACATCCATTGGGGTTTTGTCGATTGCCATTGAAGATTTCTTCATAAAGATCAATGTTGTCAACATTAACGGCTCCGTTGAAAGTGATGGTGATCATTTGAGGAACTTGATTGGGTTCTATTTGTCCAGGAATGCGCGTACCATCAGCAGAACAGAAGCAATCGGGAAGAGTACATTGGTTTGGATCACAATCTGGAGCTCTGTTAGGATCAGTTTCGACAGCTAAAAACCAAAAGAAAATTGCTTTCATATATTTTTAGATACGTTTTTGACATTATTAACTCTATAAGGATATTATAATTCTATAGTTTAAATTCGGGTATTTCGTAAAATTACTTACTGCAAGCATTTTCATCAGATTCGTCTCTGCAATCGGGTTTACCATTGCAGAATAGGTCTTTTTCGATACATTCGCTGTTTCCACAAGCTAATTTGCCTTCAGCGCATAGAGGTTCATCAGTTTTCAAAATAGGCAATACTTTTCTGGGCTCTGAAATAATAAAAAAAATAAATAAATAAAAGTATTAATACTAGCACGAAGGGAGTTTCACTTTCGCGTTTTGTTTGGTACCAGCAAGAACTGGAAGTGAAAGAGCATTATTAATGGAAAGTTAAAAACAAATATAAGAGGTCACATGAAAATATTAATAATAAAATAAAATAAAAAACAGAATGAAACGAAAGAATATACAGCTTTATTAGCACACAAAAAGATTGAAAAAGAACAGATATCGTAAAAATCGTTCGTATTATGAATGAATTCGAAAACAAATTGAATTCGTGACATAAATTTTAATAATTTGAGATGAACACAATAATAAAAAAGAAACATTTAAAATAACATTTTTAATAAAAAAGAAAAATAATAATAACCAGAGTTAGTATTTGTTAGAAAACAACAAGAAAAAAAAATATAAAATTTAATATATTAGTTTCAAGCAAAAAGGATGCATGCTGCTCATTAACATTTTACAGGAGAAGAAGTGCCAGATGCTTGATTTTGATTAGCAATTTTCACATTAGCGATATTAAAATAGTTTTAATTAGTATTTTTTTTCTGTTTTTAATGAGTTACATTAGGAAGAGAACTGATGAAGCGTTTTCTGAAGAATAAGCAAACATTAACGTTGATAACAAGGAAAAGTGCTCACGGTATATGTACACAATAATTGATGAGTAAATAGAAAGTAATGAACCAGTTTTTGCTAAACCAAACGGTGAAATTATTTATAATAACTGAGAATGGTCTATTGTTTCATGCATGTTTAAAATCTACTGTCGTGCGGATCAACTACTGTGTCCCCCGACTGCACACCAAAACTACGTTCCAACCAGTTGCTTTTGTACTATTTTCTGCCTTTTTTGGTTGCTAAATAGCAAAAACTTACTCTCAAGTTTATCACAGTTGGTCACTTTACCCTTCCAATCGCAAGTTTGCTTGTCGACATCGAACGCCAAGCCGGATGGGCAAGTGATCTGTTTAAGACCTGATCTAGTACACCTGGTCGGAAAGAAAATAGACTTTGATCAGTATAAATGGTAGAAAAAACGGCGAAGTCGACCATGTCACGGTTGATTTTTTTTTTTTTTTTTTTTTTTTTGGGAAGTTTTCCGATATTTTTTTTAGTTTCAATTACGGACATGGACCACTTCCTGCCGTCGAGTTTAGAGCACTTACTTTCGATTTGGTCGCAATTTTTAACATTAGTTTTCCAGTCACAGGTCTGGCGATCGATATCGAATGCTAGTCCACCAGGACACCGCACCGATGCCAGACGAATCACGCCATTTTCAGCTCCTTTATCACACCTGTACAACATGGATCATGATCATATGTATGTTTGATTAAATCACGACATTAATACGAATCCATCCAATTAAATGAATGGGAAAAAATTTCCATTTTGTCTTCTTGGATTATTATGCAATCAAAACCTGAAAATCTACATTATCAACTCAAGCTAAAAAATGTGCGAGTTGATTAGTATACTACAATTTTCTAATAAAAAAATGCTTATTAATAAGAGATATTTCAACATAAAATGACGTCAAAGCCATCAGTCAAATGAAAGTTATAATTATTGTAAATTTAATAAAATTTACAATTTTTAGTAGCCATATTTATAGATGAAATTGCACATCCAATTTCTCGGTTTCTCGTTATAATCTTTGAAAAGGTTTATTTTTTAACTGGCACGTCTGTTGATTGATATTAAATTTTATATCAAAAACATTATTGACATCAGTATTATATACTAATATATCACTATTTTCTTAAGATAAGATACGAATTTGTAATCCATTCTACGACGGTTAATTAGTATATAATTACTAGATTGTTAAAATGCGAGTGTAAAATTAGACTCACTTGACTTTTATAATTAATATAATATGCAAAATATAGCGTTTTTATTAATAGCTGATATTAAGAAATCACACGTAATTATTACGAATCATTCCTGTTTTGATAGCCTTGAATTTAGAATGGATTTTATTAATAATATCAAAATACATTTAATAATGACTATTATAATAATAAATGCGTTTATCATTATTATCGGTTGTAAATTTTGGCTCAGAATTAAAATTATAATAGAATGTTGTAATGTCGACTTTTACATATTGACGACAATATTGAAGTTCAAGGTTTAAATGCCAATTTATAATATGAGTTTTTTTTTATTAAGTAATATAACATCTAAAATAAAATTAGTACACGTGTTTCAATTGATTATTGTACAATCAATCAGAACGCGTATAATCTTTTATAAAATTCAGAATAAGATTACCGAACTACATCTCTGCAGTCTCCTTCTGTTGTGAGTCTGAAATATTCGTCTGCTGGACGATCCTGACAGAGTTCTTCAGGACTTTGGTCGGGTCCATCAGTGTCTTCCTCCTGTCGCTTCACACGCGCACAGTCGCCTAATTGAAAAAATGTATTTAATGAAGTCTTTGAAATTCAAAAATAAGTGCTTTCAAATGCGTCAAGATTTCACCTAGAATTTAGACGAATGAAGATTGTTACGGTTATTTTTGTCAAAGAAGGTTGTTCAACAAGGCTACGTCCAATAGAAAATGTCCAGTTCATTTTCAATTATTGACATTGATTAATTTTATTATTCAAATCTCAACATTTTTTATTCGTAATATAAAAAACGAAAGTTGTTCAATTTTTAAATCTTTAGAGATGAACCGCAAAATTGTTGCGCGTCGTATAATTAAGCATTTTATCTACTAAGTTAACGTAGATGTAATTTTAAATTGTATAGAGAAATATAATTAGAAAAGCGTTTCCTTTTATTACATAACAAGATACTTTTTTTTGAGATAACGATTATGTAGAAAGTAGCTAAAACTTTCAAAACGTAACCGTGTCCTCAGTAGGCGCGATAAATAATTTTGAGAATTTATTTATCCACTGCGATATAATAGAATTAAAAAAGAAAATAAAATCGATCGATCGCGCACTATGCGGAAGAGCTTTGTTCATAGAACCGGTAAGAATCGAGTTACAGAGTTTTGCTCAAAGCGAACGGTTGAGCAAAACGAGCCAAGTAACGGGCTCACTTTCCACACCAGTTGGCGTCACCGAGTAAGGTCACATTTCGCTTTCCTTCGGCCAAGCGAACAGGTTCTGTAAAGAAACGCCGTGGTCGGCGGACACGCGCGAAAAATGGCGGAGGGCAAACGGCGTTTTTTCAGTAAATCGAGGTCGCGTGCGCTAAACGCTCTGCATTGGTTCGCTTTTCATGAAAAATATCTCGAGTTGCGCAACGACACCGTTATGCGACGTTTTTTTCCTTTTATTTATTTTTTCGCTGTTTTCGTTCGGCAAACACTTTCCCTTTACTTTGCTTCTCGCTTTCGACAAAACGGAGGTAAATGCCGTCGGTGAAAACGCAAAATTGAAAAATCGTCGTAGCGACACAACCGGAACGATTTGCCTGCGGGCGAAACGTTTTATATACCGAATACAATTTATATTGTATTCTAGCGAATTCTACCAGTTTGTTGCGCTGAATTTTGTCCATTGTTCTATTGCGAAATGCGTAATATTATAATTCAATAATAATATACTCTAAACGACGATTATTAAAATATTTATCGAAAGCAATTATAATAATTTTAACATCTCACAAAACGACATAATTGACAATATTCAAGTATTATAATTAAATAATCTGAATTGAAATATTGGAAAGTTTTGATATGAGTATATCGAGTATGATCTTTCTTTAAGTAAATTATAAATTTAACAAGGCTTAATATATGATGCCATTAAAATTTGTAATAAATGTTAAATTAAAAAACAAAAAAAGAATTGATGCATATTTATTCTATATTTGGTGCGATGTCGAATAAGATATTTTTTAAGTCAAGAGACTTCGATGAGCGGTCAAACAAGAATCTCAAAAAAATATTTCGATGAAATATTATAATATATGAAATTTTAAATGAATTATATTATTTAATAAATTAATATAGGCATAAAAGAGGAGCGGTAATTATAAATAAGTGCTTAGAAAAAGCACACAAACGATTGAAATATTTTTGGACACTTTGGATTGAAAAATGATTATTGTCAATTATATTTATAATATAATAATATTTTCATATGCTAACCTGTGGCCGCAAATAAGAAGAGAGCGAAGCAAATCAGGAGGGCAGTTCGCGCCATGATGGCTGCAGAAAGACTGAATGGCAGCGAGCTATGACGGTCTCCAACATAAAATAAGTGCTATAATCTACGCATGCGCAATTCCAAATCCAATCAACGACGATCAGTCCAGTGGTGGTAAATGACGGAGACAAATTCCATTGTCGATTAATATTTTAATAAATATTTATATATTTTTCAATAGTAATAAATGCGTTATCGGTGAATTTTCAAAAAAAAAAAAAAAAATTCATTACACGATTTTATTTATATTAAATCGTTTTATATTGAAGTTTGTTAAAATTTAAAATATACAAGGATTTTTTGCAAAACTTTATTTCCCTTCTTTAATGAATTCTAAATATATGTCATTATGTAATTATACAGTTTATTAACAATTATATTGAAAGTATATTTAAAATCACGTTTCGACTAAATAGTAATATTGTTACAAAATATTGTAATTATATTAGAAAGAGAAAAAGATGGAAATATGCGTCATAATTACAATTTGTAAAATGTTTATTGTAACATATCAATAAACAATATTTGTTTTATGATTTATATAAATATTTAGATGTGTTTTCTTATATCAAAAATTGAAATCAACCTAAGAAACACTCGGCAATAATATATAATCATATGTTTTACATGTAGTAAAATAATTTAAAACTTAATTTTTGTCAAAAATTTGGCTTAATTTTTTTTCGAAATTAATAGTATGTGATTAAAAAATAAAATATAGAAAATTATTTTCAATGTTATTAGATCGCTTGTAATTCAGCAGTGAAAGTGGTCTTCAAACGAGCGTAAGAAAGTGAGATTAAAGACCAGTTAAAAAAGTGATAGAGGGTTGCGTCATTTTATAAGGTGTTATGATTATATAGAATTACTAATGGTATGTAAAAAAAATGTTTTTTTTTTTAATTTGCTTTCAAGTTTTAAATTTTTTCGTCGCGTAAATTTTGTTGACGGTTGGAATCCTCTGTCGTTTGAGGACATCCATTCTTTAAAAACCACTTTCTAGAATTGTTGGGAGATCGCGTAAGAAAGAGGAAAATCGAATAACGTAGATTGTATTGAAAATAATTGTAAAAATTTATTTTACTTCATAAAATATCTATTACATTAATTTTTCTCATCGGCTGTTTTTACTGAATGAGTGAAAAAATATTATAATTATACCAATTAAGAAGTTTGTAAAAATAATAACATTTTTTTAACATAACAAATTGTTTCTATGATTTCAGACTTCAATATTGATGAAATTATGTTATCTGGTGAAATTTAATTTCATCGGGAGAACTTAATATGCAAGTATTCTATATAACAAGTTCCATGACTAGAAATCTAAGATATATATATATATATATATATATATATATATATATATATATATATTTATGGCAATATGTTTTAGATTCGCATTAATCACACATATCGGTTTTCTAACTCGTCAAAAAAAGTCAAAAATAAACGTAGACTTGTAGTAATTATGTAAAATAAAATACCAGCTCTCATTAGGATATTTTCTTTTTTTTTAATTTGTCAAGTTATTATAGCAATTATTTAGCTGACTTTTATCAGTAAGCAATTAAAAAAATATTTTAAAATTTGCAATTTTTATGTTTTGTAAAGAGAACAAGATAAGCTGAAATCGTCAATACTAAATTTAACTTTATATCTCGAATTTCATTTTCAAATATATTAAATGAAACCCACAACTAATAGAAAAGTCAAAGAATATTGGAAGATAGTTTTTTTAACATCGGTAATATGCAAGAGTATTTAAATAAAAATAAATGTTGCTTTTACATTTATATATTTTGAATATTTAATATATGCTCAATATCAACTTTAATGAATAAAAAAATAATATTCTCAATTTTAGTTACAAGCTATCAAATTGTGAAAAAAAAGAATATAAAAATATGGTTAAAGGTGAACGATTTTCGTTGACAAACTATTATACAAAAAGTAGACATTGTCAAAAATTTTACTGCATACTTTTTTCATATTTTTGGTTTGTAACTGTATTTTTATTCGTCATTTACGACAAGTTTGATGTTATAATACGGCGTTGAATAATATTGTTTGGCGTAATGTTCGCTCGAGTGCGAAGCGAAAATAATAAATCGCTTGCACATAACCAACTCTTGGCCTGTTGGAAATATTAGAATTGCCACAACCTGTTTGCATTGATAAAAAAAATAAAAATAACGAGAGTAGACCAAACGCTTATTCAGATGATGGAATATAATAATACGGGTGATAATTTTGCATGATATTTACTTGTCTATTAGTGAGACGACATCGTCAAGAATAGTTATATTGTCTGGTTTCCTTGATGCCATTGTGGACAAATACTGCCTTGCTCGTTTACACAATTTTTAATATTGTAATTGTGTATATTTTTCAATTGTAATTTAAAAAAGTTTAATTTTCTTTAGTAATCTTATTTTTTTAAATCTTCTTCTTTTTATATTCTAAAATAATTAAAAAAAATGAAAATAGTACGTTACAGTAGAAAAAGATATATTCAATAACATAAAATAAATTTATGTTTGATAGAAGCGCTCCAGCTAAAAATTTGATTTTATTAAATTATCATATATGAACGTGAACAGGTTAAAAATTTGCCGCCGTCGTCATCATTTTATTCATATTATTACTAGTGATTTTTTTTCAATATAATTACTTTTACAACTTGAAATGTACTTTTCAATATAAACATTAACATAATGTGAATTACATAATTCACATTTTAATTTCTTTTCATATGTTTTAATATGAAATATATTAATAGGTTTGTTTTAGAATCATTTTTGTGTCATTATTCAATTGTCAAACTGTGTTCATTTTGTTTTTGCAATATAAAAATATCAATACCGTTTTTAAGTAATGTAATATTTTTATCGTATTATTTTAAATATTTTTAATTGAAATAAAAAATGATTTTTTGTCAACAATAATTTAAATTATCTTATTATTTTTTTTAATATATTATTTTAAAATTTAAACTATATATATATATATATATATATATATATATATATATTGTTTAAATTTTGTATAATTTTTATTTTAAATGTTTTCATTATTATTATTATTGAATAGTGCATGTTTGATACGTAAGTTTTTAATGTATAAACTTTAAATATATAATGCGAATGCGTTTATGCATTCGAATGCGAACAGTTTATTTTTAAATATGTATGAAATATTATAGAAAAATCATTTTAGTCAAAATGAAGAAAATAATTTAGTGTATGAATAGAATTTTTCATATTTAATTTTGTGTAAAAATAAATATGAAATAGTTTTTAAGTTGTAAAAGTTCGATGTGTAATATTCTTCATAGATGGTTATATTAATGTCAGCTAATTAAATTACATTTTATAATTTTGAATTATGTACATTTTATTCAGATCAAGTGAAATTATAAATGGACGACACAAAAATGCAACAATAAGATTTGATTACGATACCACAACGCCATCTATAATAAGAATTATGTATTCGCTTACCTCGTTACGTTTGAAATAATAAGTTTATGCAATTATCATATTTTATTTATATTGAATTAGAATAACGTGTACGTAAATAAAATAACGAATTTAAATTGTTAGTTTTTTTTTATTTTTTGGTTTTGCATGCAAATATTCTTCACAATCGATCATTATTTCATTGCAACGGGTTATCATCGTGTCACGTTCATCGATCACGCGTTCAAATGTCGCAGTTCAAATTCTGTCAAAAAAACTGATCATTAACAATGTTTTGAACTTTCAATCGCGCCCGTCAGATTCTAACAATTAATTTATATTTGATTAATAAAAAAAAGAAAAGAAAAATTATTCGAAAAGTATTCGAAAGTTGAACCCCCCTGGCCGTTTCGTTACGAAACTCGAATAAATAAATCCGAACCGTGTGACATTTGTGCGAGATTCCGAATAAAATTTCGCTTGGTATTTTGTGCGATTGTCTTAAATGTCATCTTCGAGTCCATCATCGATAATTACATCACGTGTATATTATGAATGTAGTCATTTAGGCATGTCTATGTTAAATTCAAAAAATCAAAAGCGTATAATGCATTCTTCGATCAACCGTTAAAGAATATTATATACCATATATATAATTTTGAAAATAAATGTATTTTAAGTTGTTAAATTATTATTTTTAACTCGTTATGTACTAGATATATGGCACAATACTGTTATTCTATAACTATTATAATGACAATCACAGTATTATAACTTTTGATAAAAATTTAATGAAATCGATTATTGATTAAAATAAATATTTTTTTCAAATTTGTTTAATTGGTAGTCAAAGATGCCATTTTTTTCTTGATAAATGAGTAATTTTATTAAAAAAAAATATTTCGAAAATGTATCGAAATATTCTGATACATTACGTTTTTTCTGAAGTATATTTGTATCTTTCGACATAATCTGTGAACAAAAAATTACTGGATAGAAGTGTAAAAAAACACGTTTCATTAATGGAGGCTGCGTATTTACAAAAAGAAAATTTCACCAATCATTTCAATAGAAAGTCAACGATCAATCGATTAATTTTCTACGCGTTTTAAACTTATCCGAATGTGAGAATAAAATAGCCGGTCGCTTCGGAATATTTCTTTTAATAAATAAAACAAAGAAATATTTTGTTGTATTAGAGGTTTTGTTGCAATATTTTGTCGTTGGAAATGGGACTAATTTGCCAATTAAATATTCAGAACGCAAGTTTAATATTGGTATCCTTAATTCTGAGCAAAGCTTTATACAATTAATTTACATTAATATTGTAATTATTTCATCGAAATTTGACCTAAAACATTTCAAGCTTTCTTCTCGAGAACGGGAACATACCATATTGTTTGAGTAATTTCATTTTTTTTTCTCAAATAGATACGAAATTACAATGTTTGTATTGAGAATTTGTTTTACATAGTTAGCATAGGGATATATGGAATTGAACTCGAGGTCAGCGGTACGGTAGTTAGTTGCAATAACAGCATCATATACAAGATGTACTTTTATGTATATGCGAAAGTGCGGGAGCAAAATTAATTTTAAACAACAGTATTTTAATCAAAGTCTTCGTTATTATGATACAATAACAAACAAAAATATGATGCGATACATTTTTATTGTTATAGATATTTATGATATAAAAAATAATAAAATTTCAAAAACCTCAAACTCGATGTTGTGCAGATTTTTTCCTTTATTTTCTTAATTATAAATGTTTATACAATGTAAATATGTATTTTTTTTTAATACAATGTATCTCTAAGTATTTATTTAACAACTTAGAAATTGTTTGTAACACACAATCGTATGAAGACGAATTAAAAAAGAAATATACTCTAGAGACTAGTTAACCTTGTTTCAATTGTTCTACTTTTCTACATCATCGATACAATAAAATAAATATAGGAAAAGGTACGCATTTTAGAACGAATAAAGTCGTAATTCAAAAAAAGTAATGCTTAAATATGATCTGTTGGAAAAATTAATACTAAGAAATAAATTATACAACTGAAACTTTGCATAGTTATAGATTCACAATTCATCTATTCGAATATGGTAATAAGTCGGAACTGACATTTTGCGAGTTGTGACGTTATTCGCGTTGAAGTGAGCTGAATATAAATTATGAAACATATATGTAGCGAAATTATACGAGAATATGTCATAATGTGGATGTTCGTTTACCTTTCGAATTTTTGTAATAATTCAGATACATACCGGTTGCGAAATGTTTTAACGGATCATGTAATACTTTAAAAATTAAAAAAAAAAAGAAATGTTACTTTGCATTTCTGATCAAACTAAACGTAGACACGTTTAAATTTGATCCTATATATATTTTATTCCATTATTTGTAGTTATTTTATAATACGAAAAAATAGTGAAAAATTCATGATAATTTTACGATAAATAGCAAGTCACGTTAAAAATTATATTTTATATTATTTTTAAAAAAATTTTCTATAATAATTATTATATGATGAACAACTTTCAATTGTGAAAATGTATTATAGTAAATGTTTTGAACGCTTGTTCGTCTTCGAAAGTTGGATTATATACGTGAATGAAATAAGAATTTTAACAAGATTGCCATTTTGAAATTGCACACGAAAAACAAAGATGAGATCACACAAAAAATCCCTTTTCACGCTTAGTGAGTTATTTTTTGTGCATAAAACATAAATCTAACGACGAAAACATCGCGGCGCCACGGTTTCGCGACGCCAACATCGAAAATAATATTAACCGGTTATTGCAATTCAATTTATATATATATATATATAGATTTTTTCTTTGACTTTTGTTATGTAGGTTTATTTTCGAAACTGTTCGTGCCGCCATATTGGGATCGCTCTCATGTCCAAAGACATATTTTGAGTTGCGCATCTCTGTCTCTCGTGTTTGTTTATTTTGTTTCATTATATTTTTTTTATCGAAAATCTGTCATGTCACAAATCTTTTTTAGGTATGCGATGCGGCCCTCCTTCAGGTTGACGACCTCATTGTCGACAAACAAACGATAAAACCATTGACGATGCCAATGTCAAAGACACGTTGGCCATTGCCGAAAAGGGAAATGGCCGACAAACATCGCCATACTCGATAAAAAAAGCCAAACGGTACTTCGACTACCGTTTGTTTGAGTGTCGATAAAAGTCGACAATTAAAGTCGGCCGTGATTTTTACATTTATACGTTAAATTTATTTGTATGACTAATTATTATCTTTCGTGTAATCGGTATTTTGGACAATTAAAAAATATACAGGAAAATGAGCTTTGTTAAATCTCGCTTGTAGTGAACACAAGGATCCTATATATTTTGATCTTATCGAATATGACATTGCATTAAATAAAGTAAAGGTAGAATTACGGAATCGCAATTTCGCAATTAAAAAAAAAGTAGATATTTTGTTCTCCTTTTTCCTCCTAAACGATCTCCCTTGAATAATAAATTATATTCTGTCCTCTATTGAAGATATGAAATTTGAGTGAGTCATTTATAATGTCGGTGTTAAAATACCATTATTTTTGCGTTTCAACATCGACAAGGTAATTTTCAATTGTCTTGTGACCTCGCATTTCGGAAAATTCAAAATAAATAGTTAGAATTATTAATCGATAAATAATAATGTATTTACAGTGTTTTCGTTGTTTTACTATTTTATTAGTATTGCCGTCGCATTAATAAATTCATTAATTAAGCGGGAGAAGTTATCAAGTTATTATTGTAAAATATGATAAAATTATTAAAAAAATGCCTTCAAATATTAGTATTGTCATTTTTTGCTTACAATGTTTTGTATTATAATATTTATGATTCATTTTAATTTTGTAAATATAAACAAAAATCAAAATATGTATTTTAATATGAAAAATTTATTAAAATAATTATTGATTGATATTTAAGAATAAAGTTGAATTCCAGTTTTGATTATTAGAACAAATTTGATTATTAGAACGTTTAGAGTTTTAAGTAACAGTGTAAATTGTATTACTACGAACATTTTCAAAATATTTTTTGATGAGGTGCAAATGAGAATTTCTTTTCTGTTCATATTGAAAAGTGTCAATTTAACTATGATGGAATTTGGCAACGGCGATAAAATATCTATTATTGTACAGTTATAACGTCGTTTCTCAAAATACATTTTAAAATATAAATCGTGATCGTACTATATATTATTGTTGCAATAATATAGTACTTTTATATTAAATTTAAGACAAAAAAGTTTTGAACGCATTCACAAATTCGTAACGATAATGACTTTGATATTTATATATATGGTACATATATTTATTTATAACGCGGAAGTAGCTAAGTTCACGTGTATCGGCATCATCTAGTTCTTAGAATTTTTATTGTTCACAAATGACCTAGAATTTTTTTTCCAAAAAGGTTAGATTGAGTGGGAAGGAATCGAATCTTCAACGGGTCGTTTCGATTATTTTATGTGAAGGTGGGGCACTTACCAATAAGAACATTAGTATTCAGACTTTCTAGTAGTTTAAACGACAACACCTACCTGATGATGGAAAAAAGAAAATGCAATGAATAATTTATGCGGGGCGTTGCCCTAAATTATAACATTATTTGCATATATGTTCAAATATGTTCATTTTCTCGAACGTTCGTGAACATTTGAAGAGTTCACGAGCCCTCTGGTTGCGGGTTTAGATTTTTATAGTGCTGCTTTATTTTTTACAGAAAATACAAATGATATTTTAGTATTCGTGACTTGTTGTATTAATTTTTTTTTCAATTATTATTAATATTATAAACATTATCTATTTTATATTATAATTAAAATATATTTATACAAATGAATACTGAAAAATATTAGTCACTATAATCGAACTGTCAATAAAAAAAATTGAGAATAGATTGATAAAACGTGTTTTATCCTTAATATTCTATTTTTTATTAGTTATTAATATACTCGTATTTTTTAGTTAATTTTATTTTGACAAAATAAAAAAGATCCAACATAATTTATTCTCTCGTGTCCTAATCGGGCAATGAAAACAATTCTAAGAATTTCAAAAACAAATTGCGCAGTATATATATATATATATATATATATATATATATATATATATATATATATATATATATATATATATATATATATATATATATATATAATTTTAAAGTCAACAACATTCTTCGAGAGATTATGGATTAAATAACATTAAATACGAATTATATGAAACTCTGGAAGATATATTGTTGTTGTTACTTAGTATTAAAGTAAATATAATTATCGAAGTTTTTATTTGAAATTAAATTAATACAATTTTAAGTATTATTCCTAAGTAATTTTATAATGTTAAATTAAATTTGAGAATTTAAAAAAATAATATTTTTTTTACATATTTGTATAAAATGATATGTAATATTTTTCTAGAAATAATTAACTGTAAATATTGCATTTGTTCAATATAATGAAGTTGAAATGTGTATTTCGTTAAAAAAGTATCGTATTAAATAAAAATATTTAATCTTAAATATTTAACTTGAAAATGATTTAGTCTTCAAAAATAATTAGTAAGACATATTTTTTTACACGTGGATTTCTTTTTCGTTTCTTGGAGCGATTATTCTTTGTTTATTAGATTTATATGTAATATTGTAGATACTTAAATGTTGAAAAAAATAAGTTTTAAAATTGTGTTATCGTAGTTTTAATAGTTTTCAGATGACTTAGACTCGAATATATCATATTAATATGTTTTAGATTGATAAAAAGTACAATCGTCTTTAAATATCGAAAGTCTATTTGGAAAATCAAAAAATTACAATTCATTGCAAAACAGCGACCATTTACATTTAATTTTGAAAAAGTTTAAGGTCAACTCCAGTTTCCTATTTGCAAATACACCCATAGATGATAAAAAATAACATTTTAAATAACAATACCCGTTTAACATCTTCAATTACTCGAAACGAATTATCGATCGAACATCAAAATAAATATAAATTATTTTTATTACAATCGTATTTTTTTGCAGTCATAATACTCCCACCGCTTTTTACGATGGCCAATGTTTCAATATGAAAATTATTATTGAATCATTTAGTTTTTATTTAATTAATATGTGTTATTACAATAAGTTTCTTTCATCATAAAATATTTATTATTTTCGATAATAGACATTGACATCTATTGAAATGATTCCAAAAAATATTTTAAATATAATTTTTAATTGGCAGGGAAACGATTTTTTTAAAAATAAATTATTTAAAATTATAAAATTGTTGCGTTTTATATGAATGTATGAGAAAAAACATTGGAAAAATCTTCACAAGTATATAATACATACACACACACACACACACACACACACACACACATAATGGAATTTCTATTATATTAGTTGAATACTAATTTAATTTAAAAAATATTTTTTTGTTTCGAATACACGAAAAATAAAAATTCGTTTAAAAAACGAATCATCACAAAATATGGTGAATGTCAAAGTTTACGATTTACGTAATTTCACTCGGTGAAAATTGGCTAAAATTCGCAACGTACACGAGATCATATGTCATGTGCATGTTTACTTTTTCCTTTTACATAATTCAATATAATAAAAATATACGAATGTGTTTCTTTGTGTGTATACGTAAGCGTATCTAATTTTATAATACAATTTATTGTATGCGTTAACCGAGAGCAGGATTATTGTGATTCCTTAAAATTATATTATAATACGAATGCTTCAACAGGTCTTGTCTGCTGTATTAAAATTATGATTATATAATAAAATATTTTTTAATTTAAAAATTAAAAACTTTTCAGGTTTTTTTTGTCTTTTTACAAAAAGGAATTTGTGCAATGAAATTACAATTATTGATAAATTATGAATTTTTTTTATAGACTATTGTATCAGATCCTGAAAGACTTTAATGTGACCCTGACAAACATGCAATTATATTGCATCATCATTGCTTTTTATTCTTATTATAGTATTTACATTTGATGATATATATTTTAATAATACCATTCAAAAACTAACTTATTTCGTTGTTTTATTATATTTTAAATTATTTTATTATCATAGATAACATAGTGTCATATGTATTTTATTTTTTAAAAGTATGTGTATATTATAGCCACAAATATAGAGATAGAGTATGTTTTTTTTATATCATATATATATATATATATATATATATATATATATATATATATATATATATATATCATTTTTAGATTGCGCTTACAATTTTGCGTGACTCATTTTTAGTTTTCACGTTAGTAATTGAATTTTTCACTAAACGTAAAGTAAGTATAATTTACGAATTTAATGTTCACGGATGTGCACCTAAGAAGCGAAAGTTTATAATAATAATAATTTTTTGGCGAATATATTAATACATAATATCATATTATGTATTTATGAGTTATTTTTCATGACTAAATTTTATGGATAATTTTCAATTAACTGAGATTATGTCGCGTAAAAGCAATTCTTTTTATTTAATAAATATATTAAACAGTTAATCATATTTGTGTATTTTACGTTTTTTTCCCACTATTTGTTATTATTATAAACATCTTAATGTTAATTATATGTATAAGTGATAGTTATTGATACTAGTAATCTGATTGTAATGTTAAATAATGTAAAATGTTGATACTTAAAAAAAAATATGGTAAAAGAATAATGGTTTGTGAAGATAGGTGCAGGCTAATAATCATAATTTATGGTAATTACTAGAATTGTATAACTAAATTTATATGTCACTACAGGGTTAAGACGAGTTTTTATGAAAAGTTAAATTTCTTTGTTGCTCACATATGTGTGGGTGTGAGTCATTGATTTATTGACAAATTTTTAACTTTTACTTGAAAATTTCACGCGTATACGCATTTAAATATAAAAAAAACTGGTTATTGTGACAAACATGTACATATACAAATATTACACTTTTTCCCATAGTCTTAGGCAATCCAATGCCAAGGTAATGATGGTAATTAACATACATTTTTTGAGTGCGTTCGAAATGTAAACATTCCAATTTTATAAGTAATAGAAACTATTGTGCATTCCATTTATAAAAAAACAGTATTATTGTCCATTATATTTATAAAAAATATTGTTATTTTCTACAGAAAAAGCAGCTGGAAAATTCGAAACGAAGACCAGGATGGAAAATCAATGATCGACAAAGTTACGATGAACCGGTTTTGAGCGATAGTGAAGATTATTATGGGATGAAAGTTATGATAGTTGAGGTGAATTAAGGTAGAAATTGCGTTAAATTAAACTGGAATTTTATAATTAAAATCTAGTATGGTTTTGTTTGAATATTTTTATGGTGCTGTTTGTTAACTGTACATTATGTTTCTATAAGTTTAATTGATTTAAATCTGGTTAAAATAATTTAATTTTTTATTTTTCTAAATGAAGAGATATAACTAAAATCCTTTGATTAAAAAAATGAATAGTATACCATATAAGTACACTTGTTGAAAATCGCGTTTTTTATATACAGAAAAAAATGCCTCACTGCGAAAAATTATTACCCATTCAATATGTTTTTCCAATGATTTATTTCCAAATCGTTTTTTGAGTAATCGACATTTATGTGGAATAATATGAAATTTCTTGACGTAAAAGTTTCACGATGTTTAACGAAAGTTATCAGTGCGCGAAAATTATTCGAGTCATTGAATTCTATATATTTATTATTATTATAAAATATTACATTATTAAATGAGTACGTTGGAAAATATCGACATTTCAGAAGTGTTCATGTATTTGAATATTTTTATGCATATTTCAAATATTAGTTCGATCGATCACTTTTTGTTTTTATAAATTTTTAGCCACCTTTTTTACATTTAATTCTCGTTCTGAGTTTGAATAATGACGGTATATGTGTTAATGAACAATTAAAGTGAGATATAAAATTTAATGCATTTTTTTCCTTTTTTTGCTAAGTTATAAAAAAATATTTATATTATGAACTGAATGATAAAGAAATGTAAGTATTATTGACAAAAATGGAAATCGTGATGATTCAAAATCATTACATTTAAAAATCAAAATTTTGTACATGCCTAATGACGTTGATTAATTAATTTTAATAACTAAATCAAGGATTAAAGTCGAACGATTACGTTATAAAAATGATATTCAACTCATGTCGTTAATTTATTTTTAAATTTTGAAGCTAAATATTTATATTACTTAGAATTGGTGTAAAGAACGATGTATATTATATTTTTTACAAGTATTATGTGAAACGTAAAAACATTTAAATAACATTTGACGTATATTAAAGTTAGAACGTTATACAATAAATGTGTAAAAAAATATACATTGACAAATAGATAGGGACTCGAATGTTTAATTTAGTATTTTCAGTATATTTATGCAAGAACATTACGAAAATGATTAAGGAACATTTATTTACTGAAATAATTGTTAAATTGAATCGTTCTATAACAAAGTTCGAATTTTTTCTTCAATAATGTAGCAAAATTTATTTACAAATACAAATATGTATTAATAACATTGTAAATTGTATATGATACAAATATCATAATACTAAGTATATATTAGTTGAAATATTATATTGTTACATATATGGTATATGATAAAGCGCTGATATTTTTCGCTAATTTCGTTTCTTTTTTGATATATATATATATATATATATATATATATATATATATATATATATATATATATATATATATATCATTTTGAGTTAGAAATTACGATAAAATATGCTCTCTGTTCAAAAAGATGAGATTTGAATTATAAGGTCAACACTTTCAAAAATTAGTATTAAGTGTGTAAGCAATAAGGAAATTAAATATTATTAATCCTTACGATATTTTATATATATACGAGAATATACGTGCAATAAACAATAAAATTTATATAAAATGTTTATATCGTGTTTGCAATCTTCAAGGAAAAAATTCTTATGCAATTTTAATTTCAATTACTTATATGTCGTTTAAAATATTACTACATATTCAACTTTTGCTATTACAAATATTGTGATTGAAATATTTTATTCTTTAAATAAATATTATTAATTATTATTGATTAATATAATAGTATATATTTAATAAAATTGTTTCAAGGTCGAATTTTACTTTTTTCGATAATTTTAATTGGTTTTAGAGTTACGAGTGTATGTCATTTAGTAGTATAAATATAAATGTTTAAAAATTTTGCGATAGATGTGGAACTGAATTTCTTTTTGTAAAAAAAAACAAATGGATGTTTGTAAAATTAAAGAAAAATTACAACATTTTATAAAGCATCAATTTAAAAAAAAAACATAATTTTATATATATGGAAATTTTGATTTTGAAATCACATTTAAAAATAATAATTGCTGTAAACATTGTATCGTCAGCGTAAAAACGTTATTTTTATTGATATTATATAGCATTATTTTTTTAGTTCAATATAGAATGGGGGAGTATCGACATCTGATTGACGTTCGAGTTCCAAATTTGACTATGATGATGAAGATTATGACATGATGATGACTGACCTTCGATGAGTTGAACAATATGGATCGTCGGTCTAAAACAATCGAAGAATAGTGAGTAGGCAATTTTAAGAGCCCACACTAGTTTTTTTATTGGAATTATGATCAATGACTCTTCTCGTTTTACATTTTTTTTTATTTAAAAACATCTTCAAGGATACTAGAAAATGATTATTATTTTTTATTACGAAAGAGGATCCTTTAATATGTAGAAGAAAATGAAAAATCTAAAAAATGTTGTTTTTAATTTAAATATCGCACTTATTATTTTCATTGTTAATTCGAAACATTTAATAATTTTATTTTTATATAACTATCAGAAATGTAATAATATCAGAAAAACTTTTAACAATATCAAAAAATCCTATTTAAAATGTTCAGCAATCTTTGTTTAAGTTTTCGTATTTCATTAAGAGCTTCGTCAATATGTTTTAAGATATTTGTAATTATAATAGATATTATAAAATTTGAAAATTGTATCGTCATATTTTTTCTTAAAACTTTTACTCGTGTTCTTTTACGTTTCCTCTGGCTTTATTCTATTATCTTTATAAAGTACAGCATTTATCATTTACGAGCTCGGCTCTCTTTAACGATTAAATATGTATTGGTTAACGATTAAAGATGATAATTTTTATTTCTGGGAAACGATTGCTCGTTCACATACTTTAGTTTCCTGGTCTGCATAGCAAGGCCGCTATATTTCAAGGTTTTCATGAAAAAATCTCCATTATTGAAAACTTTCACAACGCGCATGACTTTGGTGTGTTGCACATTATATGCCTATTTTGTTTGAAATTATTATCACGTCATTTTTGCTTTGTTAATTAATCGAATATTTATATTATACCAAATATAATTAACTTTGAAACACATTTTACTTAAAGAAATATTATGCAACTTTTTCGTTTTTCTTTACAAAGATCAATAAAAATATTGAGTGAAAGTGTGGATCTTTTCATGTATACACTTACAAATATTTTTATTCAATTAAATTTAGTAATTTGACTTTTTATCGTAATAATAAAATCTGTATAAGACGCCTAAAAATAGTTAAGTTTTTTGAAATAATTTATATGTTTTTTTTTTAATTTTTAATATGTGGAAGCTGTATAAAAGTTTATTTAAATAACACTGTTAAAAGTATTTATTTAAAATTAACATGTTATATATGCATATATTAATCAAAAATGTAAATAAAATAATTAGAAAAAATAAATCAAAATGCAATGCATACTATACTGTACTACATAATATATTATATATTGAGTTGTGACGCTTTTTCTCGGATTCATCATGAAAATTTCATTGTAAAACGACATTAAACTTGATTTTTATGAATTTCTATATCATTTGATGTCGCACTATGATAATTTACCGCTAATGATGGAACAACTTTCTGTACGACAATTTTCTAATAGTTAATATTTATCAACGGTCATTTAAAAAAAATATATGTTTTAAATAAAATAAAGTATTTACTTAAAAGTATTCAAAATTATATTGGTTATTACATTTGTTTTAAGAAAAGTGACCGTCCAATATTTTTTTGTTATGTAACTCAATGCAAAAAAAATATGAATAATTTGTTTCTGAGAAATTATTATCACGTTATTCTGACTCATTCCAAAAACACCATTAAATTTTAAAGTGTGTATATATTAAAAACTTTACTCGAATAAAACTTTACATGAATGTTTTTTTTTTGCACGTATGATTTAAAGTTTCAATCAAATTTGTTTGGTATTTAGATCAACGGATCAATCGCTTGCATAACTATTGCTTCGATTATAGAGTGACTAAAAGAACGCGTTATTCGATATTGTAAACAAATTCTTATGATTGTTCGACCATTAAACGACACTTTTTTAAATTAAAATCTTGGGGTTGGAGAAAAAACAATTAGACGAACTTCTCAAAATGATTATATTTATTTTCAAAAATTTTCAATTAGTCTATTTTATATAAGTGATTTTATTTGTAGCACGCAAAAATATAATATTTGTCCTAAATTATTATTGGTTTTTGTTTTTTTGTGAGGTAGAAATAAAATATTTTCACGAAAAATACTGCTATAGTTCTTTGAAGATTCTGAAAAAAATATTTTTGAAATGAATATCATTAAAAATTTTGAAATATATGTAATTTGATCTGATGTAACATCTCCGAGAGCAACGCCTTTCACTACACATCTGATATTTGATCTGATATGAAAGTTTTCTACGTGGCCAACATTATGGTTAATTATTATTTTTATTATCGATAATTAGCTCCAATTCGTGAGCATGCTAATATAAAATCGTGTTTTCTCTAGTGCAGTTTATGTTTTATACGAACAGAGGTGAACGCTTGAAAAGTTTGCCACTTTTCAAGAACAACAATTTAATATTTTATTTGCAAATCAAATGTCGTGTTTTCATGTTATTTTATTAAAAAAAAAAAAAAAAAAAAAAAACTAGCAAATATTTGTATGTTCACTTTTACCACTGTAACATTATTTTCAGACCGCGTAATCGCCGTTTTCAATATTGTTTTATTTGTTAGCCTTGATATTCGGTGAATCATTTTAATGGACGTTAAATTAAATGGCGAAAATGTGGAAAAAAACGGTTCCGCGAACAGCGTTCGTTTATTAATTGGCAAACGTTTGACCCATATTGCCGGTGAAGTTTTATTCGAGTCACAGTTAAATGAATAGTACAATACAACAATGGCGAAACAACTATGACTAATGTTCTGAAAATTTTCGGTCGCCATTTATAATTCTCGATACGAAGTAGTTGTAGATAATTTTCAGCTTTCGCCCACAATATTGCTATGGTAAACGTTCACGTATTACTGTATAAAACACTTATATATAAAATAAGTATAAAATGGTACTCTTGAAAACGAAGGTTGGCTAGGGAGCAGTGTACTTGTAATTATTAATTACATACGCAAAATGCCCAGTGAATGGAAGATGAAGGTGTACAGCCGTTACAGTATTGAAATGGTAAGGATGGTTGTCAGTGAAACTGGTGAACCTTGATATATTTGTAAGTGTTGTCAAAACCAGTATTGACATTCCGAGGCGAGTATTCACGGCGAACCGAATAATAAGCATGCACAGCTATTTCAACCACTTGTTCTATCCTATACGTAAGAATATATTATAATACGTACAATATATTATAAGAAATAGTAAGTGCAGCTCAAAATTTACCTTCAAAATATTATATGTATTGTGCGTTTGTTTCTCGGTAATGACTCGCTTTATATTCCACTTAACATATGTTAAGTGGAATTCTGTAAAAATGTCAATTGTAATAAAATGGGCAACGCGTCTGCATATAAAACGCACTCCATTTGATGACCGCTTTTCAAACTTTTCAACTTTTCCGCCTTACTAAGCAATTGTACCGAATCGACTGTTTTGCGTTAATAGTGGAAACTTGTCATAATTTAACAAATAAATATTTTACCGCATTATCAAAATCCTATAATATTAAATTCGAGTAAACGATTTTAACGAACATAATTTTAAAATCGCACAATTATTTTTATCGTATTACATATAAGAGAAAGGAATGAATATAAATATTACGAATAAATACATATTTATAATGAATTTTTATTATAATATTTATATTCTTTAGAATTTCTTATTTGAATATTTATATATATATATATATATATATATATATACCTAGTAACAGAATTTAATAATTTCATATTCCGATTAAGTTTGTAAAACGAATATGTCGTTTTTTGCATGAAATCTTTTTATATTGGAGATTACGCTCGACTGATAAAGTTTAAATTTTATTTATAAATTTAATTAAAATAAATAACTAACTTTTAGGCATAAAAATTAGCTGTTTAGTCAAAGAAATGTTCCGATCAAGGAGGTCTTATTTATAAAAATCACTTATTAAGTAATTTGAAAAATGATTTTAATTTTATATACTATATCATCTTATTTGATGATATTGTATATTATCGGAAAACTTATTACACAACACAACGATCACATCTAATACAAAAATATTTGAGAATCTCCAACGAATTAGATTTGCGCTCATTTTACGTACTAAACAAAAATTCTGTTTTCGATAGAAATTTCCGAGTTTCTCTGATTTTATATGCGAGCCGATTTCTCGAAACGCGACTCTTGTCATGTTTCGCGGTCTTCTTTAGATCTCATTGCCATAATATTGTAATAATAATAATAAGCATCGTCGTAATAATAAACAAATAACAAACGCACAAACATCGTTTTTATTTTACGTGTAGAAAGTGACCGGAT
Organism: Leptonema lineaticorne; assembly: GCA_024500535.1. Classification (NCBI taxonomy): domain Eukaryota; kingdom Metazoa; phylum Arthropoda; class Insecta; order Trichoptera; family Hydropsychidae; genus Leptonema; species Leptonema lineaticorne. Next base: position 14,849,576 of record JANIJI010000006.1, read on the forward strand.
TGTTTTTTACGAGTCAGTGAAAAAACAATAAAAATATCTGAGAAATGTTGAAAATTTGCATTTTCTATATGAATATTGATAAATTGAAAATTCTTTAAAAGACTCTGTAATTTACTTTTATTAAATATTTAATTATATTTGAAGAATCGTTGGTTTTTCTTAGAATCTGAAAAATATTACTTTTAAGATTCTTCTTGGAAAAAGCTAGATTTGTGAAAAATGAATCTTTCATCTGTCATAAAATCGGATTGGAACGCAATATATTAATATCAAAATTGTAATTTAGTTTTTTAATTGACAATATAAAAAAACTTTAAGGTTTAAACGTTTTTGATGAAAATTTTACTTAGTATTCAACTAATAATTATAGCTTGAATACGGAGTCAAAACGATTTGTATGGCGGACAACATTTAAAGTTTTACTGTTCTTATTGATGTATGAATTACTATTGTTTATTGTAGGATGTATCATGTTTAGTATGCAGATTTATCTGTGAAAATTTACGAAGGTCAGTATTTTAATAAAACCATTCTTTAGTGAAATCGTGGTTGGAAGTGTAATCATATTTAAATTATTCATCTTCTTTTTTGAAAAATTCAAGATCAAATCAGTATAATAAGAAATAAACATTACACTGGAAATATGGAAAGTTTATTTATAGCGAATTCATTAAAATTGATGTCAGTATTAATTAAAAAAAAAATCATTTTAATTTTTTTTGAAGTTTAGCTTTTTTTCGAGAAGTTCTACAAGAGCCACCAACCAGAATTAATTTGTATGAAGAAAATAATATTATATTACATTTTTTTTAATATTTACAATTTCGACTGTAAATAGGTGCGCCTATATAGACGCGTTGCCCTTGAATTAATTTTATATGGGAAAAAAATTGAACTTTCTAACAGTAGTATCTATCTAATAATATGCTAATGAAAAATTTATTCAAATCAGAAGATTTTTTTCTATTGCAATTAAAACATTCGATAGTATATTTACGATCGGTCGATAATGGAATGTTTGTTGTTTATTTATTTTATATTTTATTTTTATTATATATCAGGGGGGACAAAGCTCTTTGATAGTCTGAGCCATTTTTCAAAATTTGAAATTTTTCGCGAGCCGCAATTAAATACTTATTAAAAAAGTATTATTTTTTTACAAAAAAAAATATATATTTATTGAAAACATATAAATAAAAGTATGAAATATGTGTTTTGAATTAAAATATTAAAAATTAAACACATTTATTTTACTTCTTTTGATAATTTTTTAAAATTGAAAAGGAAAAGCGAACTCGGGTACATTTATCGAGAGCCACAATCTAATAATATCTTTCAAAGAGCCGCAGTTTGGTCACCTCTGTTATATATGTTTTTGATTTTTTTAAATTTTATATGTGCAATTTTGCTCCCCATCTGTCCGATTATATTATTAATCACGACGCTAATGTATTCGAAACACGTTAATTTGAATCGTTAATGAAATTATAATTGCTTGCCGCTCTAAAAAATATGGTTTTGAACTTTATGTTTAAAAACCCGTATATGGTGACAATAAATAATAAACGGTATGAAGTCATAAATCATTGAATACCTCGATTTGGGGTTGGTTTCATTCTTATCTCAGTTGATTATAATGATTGTTTTATTAAAAAAAAAACAATAATATGAAAAATAAAAAGGAAAAAAATTTTCATAGTAGCGTAGCGTAAATTATAAAATTATTTTTAAATCGATTGCCAAAAAATATTAATATACTGTTATTTTACTTTTGAATCACATAAATTAATCATAAAAATTAATACTATGTATATATATATATATATATATATATATATATATATATATATATATATATATATACATAAGGATGTACTATATGTATATAAGTATTTGCATGCATTGATATTGAAAATGTCAATTTCATTTAAAAAAAACACAAACGGTTGTTCAGGAAGAGGAAGTGCGTCAATGCACCGGTTGCACTTGTAGTATATAGTATATATTATATTATATAGTAATAGTACTATTTGTATTAATCGTATAGCAAAAGATAAGAGAACAGAACCAAAGGCCTGTTACTTTCTACAATTACCGTTTACGGTGCACGAAATATCCGTCAAAACGATTTCCTTGTGACTTCCAAGGTTTTGAGAAGCCTTGGAATGTTCTGTGACAAAGCTATTAATCGAAAGACATTGGTGTCGATTTGCCTATTCTAATATAATATTTTTTATATCATTTTAATTATAATTGAACTTATGTGCGTTTATGTGCGCGTTTTGTCGACGACCCGCTGACATTTCTGGACGCTTTTCAATGTCGAATAAAGTTTACACGTAATTGTCGCAATTGAAAATTATTCACACACGTCAACCTTGATCGAATTCAATCGTTTTTTTTTATTTTTATCGTTTCGGTTTAGCTTTTGCTGTTTTTTCTTTCTTCATTTTGCGTGTCCTATATTTTATACGAAATCGTATTTTTTGACCCGTATCCATCGATTATATTGTATTGAGCAAACGGTGAAAAGCTTCACCGTTTCGATATATTATACTATAGACGGCTTCAGCACAAAAGAGGACTGGTCGGTCAAGAGGATTGATGTTGGGTGAGAGTGAACCAGTGAAAGCAATGCAAGTGTGTTATGAGCAAATCCAACCCGCCAGCTACATACTGTGTGTTATAGCTCGGTTTACAATAAAATTCCATGTGTTTGTACGTACGTGCGCACGTAACGATCGACATTCACTGGCTATTCATTGCTAAAAACGTTGGCTAATTTTTAACGATATTTGTTCGTTTCATTTTACTTTTTTCTCTTGATAAATTTATAAATTTCGTAGGCTTTTAATATATCAGGTATGTTGAAAATACTATTGTTAGAAAGTTAATGATGTTAAAATTTGAAAAAGCGAGGTCCGTTGCAATTAAAATTCGCATTTTCACCGTCCCAGAACTGAAGTATAGAAAGTAAAAAGAGGATTATTTGCATAATGCACAATGAGTTGTTTTTGCAACAACAGCAAAAACAACAAACCAACAAAAAAAAAAAAAAAGAAAAAGAAAAAAAATAGCTGCAGTCACACACTGATTTATAAACTAAATAAATATTACTTTCGTTCGTATAACAAACAGCGCCATAACGTACTCGAATTGTGAATTTACTAAGTCGTATTAAAAGTGAATTTGTATTTAATCGGCGCCTATTTCGCAATTTGCATAAATATGGTAAAAGCGCGTTCACTCGGTACGCGTTATAAAATATAATACTCGATCAACTAATGTGATTATATTACAAGAATAATATCGTGTTATTCGCGTAGATTATCTCACGTATTATAATCGAGTTATATCAAATGAATTTTCTATTTCTATAATGTTCATACGTCAGTTGGCAACATTTGGCGTGCGAGCCTCTCGTTTTCTATTTTACAGCGCCAAGTGACCAGCGAAAAAGAGTCCGCATAAAATAATTTCATCATAGTAAAATAAATAAAAACACTTTTTAAATGCCATTAGACGGCGGGCACAGTTCGCGAAAGATTGAATAGAACTGGAAATAATGAGAGAAAGTTGATCGGAAATCAATCGTACTCATTTGCGAAAGAAACAACAAGCGTGTTCAAACGAAAAAAGGCGTAATTGTGTAACGCGCATTACGGGTTATTATGAGGTCAACAAATATTACTGATTTACAAGCGGCACCAGGAAAATGTGTTCATCCTTTGATTTCCATTAACAATTCTACTAAGATTAATATGATATTAATTATAAAAGAATAATTTGAATATTTGAATAGACTTTTTCTAATACCTGCCAATATGAAATATAACAATAATATAATAATAACATTTCGATCTTTTACAACAAGTTTTCATAAAAAATATTTTAGTATTTTTCATTTCGTCTCGATTTTGATATTTGTCTCTTTCACCATTGTTTATTTATCTCATCACGTCGATTTTCTCTGCGAACTCCATTTAAATTATTTTTAATTCTAGTTTTATATGCATTTATAATTTATAAATATTATATTCTAAGGTAATATAATATATTTTTCTTATAAATAAGACTTAAAATGCGCGTGTACAACACGTTACTTTTACTAATATTTTTTACGTCAATTATTTATAATATATTTTAACTAGTTAAGCGAATCATTAACTCGAACCCTCCATAATCGTTTTAGAGATTCTTACGTTTATTGATCATTCGCAAAAATGGTTCAGTATATTTGTATGAGTTTTGTGAAAAAAGCTTAAGAGCTCCCGCGGTATTTCAAAATAATAAAAATATGTTTTTAATTTTAACACAATTGCGGTTCAGAGTGACTTCAAAAAGCAATGTAACGGTCATAACAAATTTACATTACAAATTTACTTTTCTGGAAACTTTTTTAAAAATATTTTTAATAGAGCACAAATAGAAAGCCCTTGACCTCGTCATTATCACAAGTATATAATAAAAAAACAACTTTCGCATTTGAAAACATTTCGAATGAATACAAATGTTTTGCATCGCATCGAGGCGTGGAAACAAACGAAATCTCACTTTTTAATATTTGAATGCGGTTTCAAGTATTTTCCTTAATATAAATTTCAAAATAAAATACACGGTGGTATAGTTGTACGTTAGTAATGAAAATCAACATATGGATCTGGATTTTGAACTCGTCGACAACGAGTCATCAAAAAGTATGTGCAACAACGACCACATCGAGCTCTCCAGCTTCCGAAAAAAGTGAAACTGTTTGTGTCAAATATTCGTGTTTCATAATAGTCGTTATACGATTAATTTAATAATTTTTTTTATCAAAAATTCGAATATTGGGATTCAATCGAACGAATAAGGTCGCGAACTTTCGACAATTAGAAACCCGGTCGATTATGGCATTTTTCGCACGAGCGCTGAATTCGCAATCGTTTCCATTCGATTCCGAGTATATTCGATTGAGGACATAGCCGAGCACTCGATAGTGTTGAGAGAGACCTTTCCCTTCGAAGGCGAATTCCTGAGACTTGTCTGTTACGAACGACGATGGTTATGATGACGGCGGCGACGACTCGCCGATCAAATGTCAAGGCTGATTTGATTCGATACCGTGTATTATAATATATTATATAAAGAACGTCTTCGGTTTTGCCCAAATTCAATATACGAATTTTTATTACTTTTATTTTCGTGTTATTTTATTGCCGTTATTAAAATTAATCGATACTCGTGTACGATTTTGAACGAAGACCTCGGAGGTCAAGTAGAATGCAATGCAACAGACAACGTATACACATTAATTCTGTATTTTATGTGTTTTTTTTTCATTTTTATAATTTTGTATTGCACAACAAGACAGCTTCTAATTACATTTTAGATTTTCCTTAATAATCATTTATAAGGGAAAGAAAATTGCTCTCTTATCTTGCTTATGTGACTTGTACTTCAAATGTGAGGTTTACAAGTAGTAGTAAGTATTTGAAGATTAATGTACTATGTAAAAAAATCTGTTAATATTTTAAATAGAAGTTGCAAAAATTGTACACGTATTTTGGAATCAAGTGCTATATATATATATATATATATATATATATATATATATTTATATATATATATATATATATATAGTGCATATTCTTTGAGGTGAAAAAACATTTTCAGTTATGTGCATATGAATACGTAATTTATTCAACAATTTATTATCGTGGTGTATGATCTTTTAAATTTAAGCTTATGTTATTTGTTAATTATGCAAATATTTTTCCATATAAATGTGAGGAAATATTTTCTAAGGTCACAGAATTCTAAGTTATATGTCAAAAAATTATAAGGATTTCACGTAGTTTATTATAATAAAATTATATTTTATGAAAATTGTTTAAAACAGTTTTTTTTTCATATGAAAATGTATTTTGATAAATAAACATTCTTAATTAATTGACATTTCTGTTAAATCAATTAATAACTGTCTTATATTATAATATCATAGAATACATACTACACCAAATAATATGAATACCGTTTAGACGAGTTTTGCGAGAAATTCTTGAATATTTTCATTTATTCAATAAAAACCCGTTTATGATGATTTTGCTCTTGCTCTTTTAATGATTTTATTATTATTTTCTGGTCGTTATTTTTATCTTTTTTTTTTACTTTCTGTTCGTGCTCCACTTTTGAGCGATGAAAATAAAAGTCTAATACAGAAAAAGGAGGACGGAGAAAATGTTCGTGCCAAAATTGAAAACTTACAAACGAGAGAGTCGAAATCTATTGTCGCCGATTGATTATTTAAAGTAGAAAAATTCATGTCCAAGTGAAATTTAGTGTTTTTGTGAATTGCATAAAAGACTCAAAAAAGATTCCTTACAAAATATCAATCCGAATGTTTGAATTATGATATTTTTCATTGGAACTGAACTAATATAGAAGTATTGTTATAGTAAAAAAAAATCAGCGGGACCTCCATAAAGAGAACGTTAAATTTCAAAGTATTATTATAAGGGTCTTAAATTATTTCGAAATGAAAATTAAAGGAAAAAAACATTTTTATGGATAAAGTGTTATAATTATGTTAAGAATTTGGGTCTTTTTTTGAAATTCAGAATATTTATATTGAATATTTTTTTTTTTGAAGATCGAGTCGTCAGATTTGCAATTGACGATCGGTTGATAATTCTTAAAAAAATGATATAATACAGGAGTTTGGCAAAAATTCTCAGATAATTATATTTTTAAGATTAATTTTGTTGTGTGTTACATTACTGTAATAACGTTCCAAGTAGAAAGTAATGTCATAAAGTTTATACCATTTACAAACAAGTATATTACAAATTATATTATATTAATTCAATTATGGTAAATTGAAATTTTGTAAAAATACATATAATATTTGTTAAATAAAAATAGCGATTCGGTGATTCATTAAAAATGTCTAATAAGTATACGCGAGTGTGTGTGTCTGCGTGTGATTGCTATAATTATTATTTAGAGAAATAATCGTAATTCCAGTTAATATATTAAGTAAGTATGACGATTGATCTTTGTATGCAATTTTAATGTAATATTTCAAAAAATCGTAATTAAGAAATGATGAATATAGTGAAAGTGATTTTATGATTTATTGTTCTAAATACATTTTTCATTTTATGTTCTAAAGTGTATACAAATTAATATATGTTACTAATTAAATCTGATTTTTTTAAATAAATAAATGATTTTTTGTAAATTGCAAGCTTTTTGATTTTCTCATATGACAATTGTACATAGAGTTCATTATATAAAATATCACATAAATGACTTATAATTCAATTGTAATATTTATATATTGCTTACTTTGTATCTTATGTAAATAAGTTTAGATATATGATTTTTATATTCGTTGATATTTAGAAATGATAAACGAATTTTTGTCGTGCTCATGAATCACATAGTTATCTGTTGAATTCAGCATCAAATCCTCTTACAATAATTACCTTGGTAATATCGATGTACCGATTTTGAAAAAATAGCATATAACAATTTCATCTTATATAATCATTTTGAAATGAAAGCTTTGAAAATGAAAAAAAAAATATTAAAAAAGCGCCAATAGTTCACCCTTATATGTTGAGGTCAAAATTTCGAATGGAAAGTCGTCTCAAAAATTATCACTATAGTCAACGAGTTAATTTCAATTTTCTAAATATCTGACTTTAACGTCTTGAATAAATAACGTTTTTAACATTAGGAAATTGTCTAGTAGTTTTATATAAATTTGTTTTCAGTTTTGTCGATAAACGGTCGAAAGATTTATGTGGGATTCCTTTTATAAACATTTTCTTGAACGAAAGCTTCCGATTTTTTTGACACATATTGTAGGTATTTTTATTATCTATTTAACGCTTTTATTTCCTAAAAATATAGGATTGGAAATATGTATTGTAAGATTGTTAAAGAGGTCTAATCTAACGTAGTTCTAATTTTAATTACATGTAACATGTGTTATAACAAGATTAAAAATTCGTTTATAGCTTTCTCGAATAAATGATGATAATGAAATGTTGAAGATCAATGTACTGTGTATAATCAAAGAGCCGATTTTATGAAGGACGATGTGTTAAAATGTGTTTTTATTATAAATTTTTAAGTTATTTATATATATAAATAGATTTTTGTTATAATTTTTTACCGAATATTCTTTTATGTTCTAAAACTATAAGATAAAATGTAAAAAAAACAAGTAATGTTCGCAGTGCTATTTTCACCATTCGAAATTTCTCCTTTTTACAATTTTAAGATTGTTGGAGATAACGGATTTGCTTTATTTTATAGTGTGAAATTATTTCTTTATTATTATAATAGTTTGCAAACTTCTCACCTCAGGCTAATTAATATAAACATATTTAAATTTATAATTGCTATATTACTTACATTGAAATTTGTCAAATTTTTAATATTAATTATATCTAAATTACCTTCACAAATTTAAAGGACATAATTATGGGAAAAGATCACAAACGTAAGGAAGGGAAAGGTTTAATTTATTATGAATTTAGTATTTATTACATTTGATTAAAGTACTGATTTTTTTATGTATATCGTCTAATACTATAATTGTTGTTAAACAAGTTTGTAAAAGTTTAATAAGACTTTGATTATATAACAAACGCTGCATATATATTATAGAATATCGTACTTTTTTTTTTATTAACAGTTTCATATATTAATAAAGCAGCCATTTCGTATGTATATATATATATATATAATATTTTTATATAATATGCGGTTTTATATAATTAATTGGAAAGGATGTATTTTATTATGATTGCATATGTGTGTGAAAAGTGCATTAGAGTCGTTTTCCATTGAGGTCAAATCGAATTATTAGCCGAGTTGTTGGCCAAATCGTCGTCTCTCATACGAATCGAAAAAACTCGTGAATAGAAATTCTAATATAATTTAATTATAATAATTGTTCGTTATTAATTGTTTTCCGTTTGTTTTCGATGTGTTTAAAATATTAGTAATGCTTTCTTGAATATATATATATATATATATATATATATATATATATATATATATATATATATATATATATATATATATAAAGAACACAATGGAACGTTAGAGATAAAATTACATAACGATTTTTTTATGCGCTCACGTCGTTTCTTGCGTTCGACAGTTGCGAAACGAGGACAAGCAGTCGCGAGGAATATCTGTCGACGAAGGAGCAGGAGCAGGATTTCGCCTCCGCTACACAATATAGAATTTCACAGCATAGAATTCGGTGTGAAAGGCGGTTACCATGCGGCCGCAAAAGGTTGGCGATGAGTTGATATTTCAAGGCGGATCGGTCGCTTTGCGTCGCCTAGGCAACATAACGCGACAATTATGTCACCAAAATTGAACCAGCTATGACGTCAATAAGGTACCTCGAGTCTTCTCCGAAATATTCATACTTACACTATCTCTTTCTCATATTCTGCTTCGTTGTCGGTTGTGACATTTTCGGCGTATTATAAAACACTACGAAACTTTCGTGTTGTTATTTCGTCTTTCTTACAGTAAAAACAGGTCTAAAAAATTTATTAAACGAGGTCTCAAAAACTTGCATAGACTCCTTTTTTCGCGAATTATTAGTGGAAGACAGGTAGCTGATATAAGAAAGTAAGGTCGCCCACTGATCGTTACGTGAAAAATGTTCCTCGTGTTGAATGTGCGCTTTGAATGTAGAAATATGAATAACTCAAAAGGTGAATTGCTATCGAAAGTGAGTGCGAGTGATTGAGCGAGAGAGGGAAGTGAAACGAGCGAGCGTGTTTTAATTTTTTTTATGAACAGAATTATTTAAAAAAATCACATATTGAATAGGCCTACTAAATATGCATGTGTTTCTATATTACAAATAGGTACTTAGACTATAGACGGGATTGAAACCCGTTACACAAGTATATATAAATATGTCAGTGCGACTGTTTGCCCGCCTGACCGGGGCGCCGGCACAGGAACTAGACTTAATAATGGCCATCGCCGGTTGGGTCATTCAGCCATGGATAGTTGTTGGGACATCGCACACAAGTTTGAAGATTGATAGTTTCCCCTGGAACCTCTTTTGAGGTTAGTTTGCACGTGTGCGGTACCCAACAGGCCGGGTTTCCTTCCACGACGCATTTCTCTCTCCATGGTTCGAAGTTTTTCGACTCGGATATTGTTCTCGGATTTTGGATCCATTGGATGACTTGGGTCATGGTGACAAAGTATACGTCGTTGTGGTTAGCAAGGATCTCATCAATCCAGAAGAGGAAAGCGTCGAGGAATTCTGGATTATTTTTCAGCCAGGCTGCGTGGAAATATAGACCGAGAGGGGCTCTATTTTGTTCATAATGTCTGTCAAAATTATGATTCAAGAAGTTGTAGAATTGATCTCCAGTCAGTATGTTGGAGCATGAATCGACCATAGCGCATCCTGGAAGATATTCGTCAATGTTTGGATCTTCGCGACGATCGAGTTCGTTCATAACCATTTCCCAAACAGCATGACTTCTAGTTGGGCAACTTTGTAAATTACCGTGGCAACGATGTGGCATACGGAAGTACATAGTGTAAGGCCACAATGGAGGATTTGAGAGTGGTGCTGTGATAGTCGAGTCGTAAAGGAAAGCTTGTTCTTCCATCATTGTGAATTGATTGTTACCTCCTACACGAAGATAAGGTGCACGAACACCCACGACGCTGTTGTCAGTCAAATTGGCATATTTTTCAACAATGATCCTCATACCGGCCATTTCTTTGGCCCAGTCATCGACTGTGGCATTGCTCCAGAAGCGTTCATCATCATTATGCCTATATTAAAAAAAAAACGATACAATTAAAATTAATTATGAGGAAATTACTTTTATTAAATTTTAATATGTTTTTTTGCAATTATTTTACAAAAAATTGTTATAATACGTAGAAATTGGGAAAATAAAATATAATTTAATAAAAACATAAATCATTAGACGTGATTGAGTTAGTTTACAGATTTGGCTCAATTTAGATCACATCAAAACTATATTAAATTAGTCAACGATTTAAAATAAATGTTTTGAAACTTACGTTATAGAGTGAACGGCAATTTCGTGACCCTTGCGATGAGTTTCTTGTACTGCTGAATAGTTGCTATATTTGTGAGATACAAAGAAGGTCGCTTTGATGTCGCAGCCATTTGGATTTTTACGTTTTCCGTTGAAGATATCTTTATACAAGTCGATGTTGTTATTATTTATAGCGTCATCGAATGTGATGGTGACCATTTGGGGAATATCTCTTGCGGGAAGATCTCCGGGAATTGTAGTTCCATCTTCAGAGCAGAAGCAGTCAGGTAGTACGCATACTGCTGGATCGCAAGGCGGTGCACGATTTGGATCATTATCAATATCTGCAAAAGTTCATTGAAATACTAAGTTATTGGAATGCCGATATTCAACTATTAACAACAGATTAGATTTGATTGTGTTTAATTAAATCAAAAATTTTATTCGCGAATTGGGAACGCTGTGCACTCGAATTCGTCATATTTGTCATTTGTTAACAACATTATAACATATTATAGTTGTGCCACTAAATTTTCTTGTGGAAATATCCTTATAAATTATCATTTGAAATAATAATGTAATGTCATAAATTAATTTTTTTTTAAATATATAAGAAAAAGTTGTAATACGACCAATATTTAATTAGTTTGCATTATAATTAATATGTAAAGAAAAAGTATTTAAATGTTAAAACAGATGATCAACAGATAATAATGATCGGAATTTATTTAACACTCAGGGGTGAAACCCCAATCCTCAACCCAGCCCGCTAATTAATTCAAATTGTATCGGACCACTCCAATTATTAAATACCAAAAATTTAAAAAAAAACCATCAGCTTTGAGAAGACAAATTTAAACCCAAAACAGATGTGGAAAGAACCAACACAAAATATAACCAGTGAAAAATTCATTGGCGTAGTAAAACAAAAATCAGACAAACATTCTTCTTAATTTCATCTTATAAATAATGATCGGATAAAACGGATATAGGTATTTCGGTGGGCCTTGAAAGATAATTAATGATAAACGGCCGGCGCCGCACCGTCAGTGAGAGTGGTCTCAACTTTCGCTGGTGCTTCTCACCTGCGCAGGTGCTGATCACCTGAAGATACTCGGAGCCGGATATATGCCGACACCGATATGCAAATAACACCTATACTATTCCAATGTTTCAAAAATCGCTTTACAAAGTGAGCCGATTAACTAACGGGAAATACGGCTTTACTTCGTTATGCCACATTTCGAAATTATTGAAACTTATGACAGATTCAATATAACAGAAACAATGTAAAAATTGCCTATTCGATATCCAAAGTTAATTTCTGTTAAACGAGTTAATTAAGACATGCACTGTTGTAAATATAGAAAATGTTGACGTAGCGCCTGTTGAATAGATATCTCATTCGACTATCTATCATAAAAGTAAAAGAAAAAATGAAACGGTCGTTTTGAAAAGGTTAACTGTCATTTTGAACGCTCGAATAGAACACCGTTATTCATCAATTATTCATCAATATACACATATTAATATTATATTATGCACGAATGAACGCTCTGTGAACTTTTAGCAACATTTTACAATTGCCAATAATAAAAATAATAATACAAAACGTTTTCGCATAGCAATGTAAAAAAGTATACAAGTCAAGGTTGTCGAGGATATTTTAAGACATAAATTTTAAAATTTGAATATTACTCGTAAATTTTCGTTTGCTACTTGTTACTTTCTTAACGATTTGGAAATTTGAAAAGTTGTTGTTTAATTAATGTAGTACTAAAGTACTACAAATCTTTTTGAACGTTTTTAAGTAATACCTGTTGATTATTTTTCCCAATTAATTTATCAATAAGTCTATGTATAGAGTCGTCAATTTTATCCAATTATTTTTTTTTCCGGTGATATGTTAACAATATAAAGATTTCTACATTTTTTTAATGCGCGTTAGCAATATTATATGTGATATAATATATAAAATAAAATGAGTATAGCAAGTTAACTGTTAATGTAAATATTGTCACGTCTGTTAACGGAAATAAAATTGACGATTCTATACACGAATTTGTTATATAATAACACGTACTATTAATATATATACATTCATTTTTAAAAATATATATTTTTTCGGGTAGAAAATGCAGCTATAATTAAAAATTACAATATGATTAATGAATTAATGTGACTTACCACACGAGTTCTCATCGGAGCCATCGGCGCAATCTTTTTCTCCGTTGCAGAAAAGTCCTCTTTCAATGCAGGAGCTATCACCGCAAGCCAAGAAGCCATCCTGACAGAGAGGCTCTTCTGTGAAGAGGAGAGGCTTTACTTTCCTTTCCTTATTCTTCAATTTACAGTTCTTCACAGCGTCCTTCCAATCACAGGTTTGCTTGTCTATGTCGAAGTATAAACCAGCTGGACATCTAATGGCTTGTAAACCCTATCAAAAATAATAAATGTATACCTATCATATTTTTTCCAATTTAACTATTTTAAAATCAGATCGGTGATATATAATAATTCAAAATCAGAATCAGTAATCGAAACATTAATTTTACGGTTAACCTTGAGATTTAGTTTAAATAGATAATTGAAAGTGTTATACAATACTAATTAAATATATATGGTATACAAGATAAGAGAATTGAATTATCTAATTAAATTGTTCACGATACAACTTAATTATTATGTTTTAATTTTAAAAATAAATTTACACCAGAATAGTGTTACGATTGTAATTCGTGTCAATTCTCGCAATTTTTGCATTTTCACAAGCTTTTTTCTCACGTATTCGTTAGCAGAAAATTTCCGTACGCGAGCGGTGGCTGAAATTTTTCTCAAACGTATGCGGAAATTTAACTCTCACTGCACTGTTTTTTCTTTCGCTGTTTTTTTTTTTTATAATCCGCTATGTTATTTTTTTGGCTTGCAATTTGTCGAGAATGGTCCACGAATGGGTTTCATTAAATGCTATTTGCTTCATTTTGGTTTCGGAGAGTTTTGAGAAACAGGAAAGAAAACTGGTTAAACAAGGCCATCGGCATCGATAGACAAGTGAAATCTGCTATATATATATATATATATATATATATATATATACTCACACACACACACACACACACATATATATATATATATATATATATAAGTGTATGCACAGTTACGTATCATTTATCAGGAAGCGAGAGATGCAGCTTCTTCTTTTTTAAAAAGATTTTTGAATAACTGTTTATAATATAATGTATATAATCATAATTAAAAGCTAACGCTTTTTGAAGAAGATGACAGTCAAATTGTTGAAATTTATTTGGAGGAATTATTTGTTAATAAAAATAATTAAATACATAATAAATCAGATTATTTTATATTTTTAAAGCAATAATGGTTAAGCTTATAATTTTTAAGATTTGAAGATTGTAAAAATACTATTGCATATGAATATATAACACCCGACATCAACAAATATTTGTTGCGTTTCCCAGGTATTCGAAATTTGATATAAGGTTAATTATTTTTTATATGAAATTTTGCAGTTACGGCTACATATTAAGTAAACTTGTATTAAACATAATAATAAATGTGTTTCTATATAATAAAATAAATAAATAAATTGAATTTATTAATTATATATGGAGGATGAAATACTGTTTTTCTGTAATTCAATTGAAATTAAACAGTTACTTCAACCTTCATTGTTACGTATTAAATGATTACAAATAATATAAAGCAAAACACGTTTTTGTTTTTCCTTTTCAAGAAACAATAATAATACAATAAAAATATAGCTTTCGTATAAATGTTATTTTCTTATTTTTCAATTCTGATTTGTTTTTTATATGATTGAGTTTTATAATTTCAGGATTGGTTTTCACATATTTATTTTAGATTAAATGTATTACCGTATTTTTGAGGAGTTTAAGTTTACATTGAATACATGTGTAGTTTGTTATTTTATCACAAGTGTCATTTAGATAAATAATATCTTATTAATATAAAAATAAACAATTACCGAAGATGTACACTGGATGACATCTCTGCAGTTATCTCCTTCTCCTGCGACTAATCTGAACCATTCCCCAGCATCTTTATCTTTACACAATTCTACCTCGAAGCTCTCTTCTTTTTTCGAGGTTTCCTCAGCCTGCCGCCGCCATCTTCTTGGTGCTAGCGCTCCCTCTATTAAATAAAATATATATATATATATATATATATATATATATATATATATACATATTAAACATTTATATATGTCATTTTTTTGTAATTTGTAAACATAAAGGATCGCAGGCATTGAGAAACACCGTTAGAAGGTAATGAGTAGTTATAAAAAGCACTATTTCGATTTGACGAGTCTATACTCGCACCAGATATTATGACACGATATTTGATATCTTTACCCAACACGTACTATATTATTTATATTCGATCTAGCTTTAAATGTAGAATCATGAAATCTAAACTAGAACTGGTTCGATTATTTTCAATTTAAACGTTCGTTTCAGCGACGACATGATGTAATTGTTTTATATAATTGAAATTTGATTTTGAATAATTAACGGATAATTTTTCCGGATGAGAAATTAACTCGACGTTTTATGTAATGGTAAATGTCGCATTACGAAGTTCACGAATATCAAATAAATATTATAATTTTCTAAATCGAAGCAATATGTGCGATATTATATTTTATAAAATATTGTAAAAAAATAAAATAAAAATTAATTTTCACCCAAAAAATCGATTTACTGAATCGTCTTTCTTCTACCTAAAACTAAAAAGTAATCGGAAATAATGTGTGTTGTTGAAGCGTTTTGAAGTAATTAATTGAGAAGAAAATTGTCGTAAAAACGAGGTTTAAAGTGTTAAAAGTGCGATATTGTCGTCGTCTGTTGCATTCTCTTTGTTGTCGAGTGTGCAAACCGTTACGCAAGAATACGCCAAAAGGTTACTTAACTAGCAACAACATCATCGTGATTCATTTTGACGCCTGAAAGCCTCCGGCGTGACATTAATGTGACCTCTTCGTCGTCGATAGAAATATCATCAGTGCCAATATTACGACGACGATAAAATTCCATTGCGATTGTCCGACGCGAAACCGACACGTAAAGGCTTGTAAAGGTTACGGAATCCAAATAAATATCACGCTAAACAGGATAATAACAACAAAACGCATCTATTTTCAAAATTACAAAAAAAAAAAAAACATTATTGACAAAATGACTACTGAATTGTGATGAAATCTTGTACTGCAACTATTTTAATTATTGTAACAAACTTGATAAAAGTTATATAGTTTGAATGCCATCTATTATTATATTACATATCGGTATAAATATTTTTTTCATTGTGATACATTAACCCATAAGTAATTCCAACGGTAAAGATAAGTGCGATTTTTTAAATGTCATATGACACTTACAACTATTCGTTTCAATAATTTATTAAATTTAACATTATCGTCTAATGACAAGGAAAGAAGTGATATTTAAGCACCATTTTGATTTATATGTAATTTTCTTCGCCATTGTCTTGGAAATGTTAAACAAAATTACTTATTGCACTAAAGACTATTGTTTATAAGTTTGCATAAAAACGCAATAAGCACTAAACATTGTTTTTAGATGAGAAAAACTCATTTAATATATATATATATATATATATATATATATATATATATATATATTATATTATATATAGATGTATTGCAACAATTTTCGTTTTGTCATTTTAAAATTGAAATATTAATTTTAATCAAAGAAACCGCAAAAATATAAATTTAGTACAAGAAAAAAAAATTACAGTCTACGTTTTGCTCATTGTAGAAAGTGTAATTTGAACTTTTACATGAATCGTTACTCAATGCGTTTCGAATGATTCAACTAAATTGAAGACTTTTTATTAAAACAAGTCAAATTGTTGTTTTGATAAAGAGCCGAATGATTACGATGAATGTTAAGAATCGTTCGGTCTTCAAAAGTACAATATCTAAGTAATTTGTCGCTGTACTAGATAATAAACTAAAATATCGTTCACAATTATAAGTTATAACTCCGAGAGTTGTCTCTCGTGAGAAAAAGTGTGACAAGTTTCTCTCGCACGTTATTCATCTCGCATTGCGAGTGCGACGTCCGCTATGCACTAAGCGGAAGACTACTCGGCAGCGTAATATTATAAGTATAATATTATTCTTCGATCGTTACGTTCTTTTCAAAGTTTTTGTTTTAAATTATTTCATCAATCAATTATATTGATTAGAATCGATTAATATATGGGTCAAGGTCGTCCAAGAATTCCTTTACATATTATAATTCGTATATTAAAAAAAAAACAAGAAACGAAAAAATATTCGTCCATATGTGAATTTTCAATTTAAATATATTTTTATAGAAGCGGTTATTTTATTATTATTATTGTGAACGCGAACAAGACGGTTTGCAGTTAAATATTGTCCAATGTTGTCGGTTTGGCCTTTCACTCGATTGCTTATTTTTGCAGGAAATGCTAAAAATCGTATAGTGTTTGTTTCAGATTACATGTACACGTTTTATACGAAATATATCTGAAACAAACACAACAAGGAACGGGCGAATATTGAAATTCGCGCACAGTGTGACCGCTTATGTCACACTGTATTATTTGGTGACGCGACGCGTTTCAAGCAGATTTGTACAAATATGTATGCAAATGAATTTGATACATCGGTATTTTGGCGACGCGAAATGTGAAAGTGTTGGACGAATACGACGTTGGAGAGATTCACGCATACGTGTGTGTGTGTGTGTGTGTGTACGCGAGACGGACGCAAAAAAAAAGTCGCGCATATGAAATAGAATATGAAGTAGACGACAATAGGTTATATGTAAAATGATAAGTAATGATGAACAAGTAATGACTCACCACCGGCGGCGATGACCGTACAAAGCACTAGTAGTAGTAGCAGCGCGGCGATAGAAACGCTCCGCGCCATGTCGGCAACTAAACAGTCCCTCGCGGTGGCGCGACGACGCTTTTATACCGTGAACCCCCACCTACCGGAAGGCCCACTGCTACGAGCCACGCCTGCCACCCTCTATAAACACAATATAATAATTCATTCATTCATTAATGACAATTTGCATTTCGAATTTATTTATTTTGTTTCTGCAACGTTCTCGACATTTCGTTGCGAATCCGTCAACAGTGCACAGAAAATTTGCTGTTACTCAAGTCATCGCGGAAAATAACCGCGATCGATCGAGAATTTTCACTTTGGTCGAATCGAGCTCTCTTAATACTAATAAAATACACATAAATTAAATCGCTTTAAAAGAACTCTTCGAATTGAAGGTAATTTCAAGGTTGATTTATTCGAACGAAAAATATATTTGCATAATTTTACAGTGAAAAGTATTGTAACACAAGGTTTATTCTCGATTTCATATAAAGATTTATTTTGTAAAAATGATCGATTCAAATTATCGAATTAATCATTTCATACAATTTAAGAAATAAAGTGATGCATTTGCGACGTTTTATTCCAAGTGTTCATGTTCCATTTTTTTATTTTTTTATTTTCATTTGCTCATCGTTCGCTTTGGAACGGAATGCGCTCTCAAGGTGAACAGCCCCGTACGACCCTTTTACGTAAATCAGAAATGGTAAACCTTGTATCGCAAGCGCATCCCTATTTTCGGCGAGTTACGTCTGATGTGCATATTGCACTATTACCGACAACTGCACTATTGCTAATATAAATGCGCTATTGTTCCGTATGACGTTATTTTTGATTAATTAAATATGAAAGAGTGATTTTAATCAAAGTAGTTCATTATATTTGAAAGATTATGTTACACTAATAAATTTAATGAATTTTAGTAAAAGATAAACACGAAATTTGGATATCAAAATAAATGTTACATCTTTTTTTTTTGAAATTCAAAAAGAGTACAATTATAATATAATATATATTTTTTTAATTTGCGTATCTTTTGTGTTTTTTACTTAATTACATTTGTTTTTATTTTAAATTTACTTTTCTAAGTTTAACTTATATGTACATTAAAGGTTTCAGAGAAGAATATCTTTGAAAGTTGAGCGAAGATTTTATGACTCGACTAAAAAAAACTAAGCCAGCACTCCACAACTCGTAAAAAGAGCCTCGGTTCTAATAGGAAGTATTATGCCCTTCAGTAGTAAATTTTGAATTAAAATAAATTGCAAAAAAAATATGTTTCAATATGTGGATAATGGTTTCAAAATTAATTATATAAAACGATCGAATATGAAATATCAAAAATATTGTCGAGGTGAAAAGTTTATTAACCGGTAAACATAAATTAACGTTTAAAATTATTTTTTGAAACTAAATTTTCTGATTACTTTTTGTTGTTATTGCATGCCAGTGTGTGAAAAATCAATAAATGAAATCTAACAATGCATGCCAGTGTGTGAAAAATCAATAAATGAAATCTTATTTATTTTGAATGTAAATACTATAAGCGTATACACCGGGGGTTGGAAATCTTTTTGATCGTAATGGCCACTTTTCAGCAACTCTGTCAAAAGAAACTAAAAGTAAGAAATATTGAAACCTAGACAAGTTATTTTGATCGTTGAAATATTAACTTCTGAAAAAAGCTCCCTTCGCTAAACAACGAAAGGCCCTAAATTACATTAATTACTACATTTGTATCAAAATATATACATTTCATATATATAAAAAAAAAACACAAAAAAAAATCATATCACAGAATGATATAAAAAGCCGTACTTGTCAGCTCAAAAGCCATATGCATCTTTAAAGTCGCAGGTTTCACATCTCTGGTATATATAATAATATTAACCTTTCCGAAGAACGCTTAACATGTATAGAACAAAAAATACACTTTACAGGAAAAGCGATTGATAAATTTAAAAACGTGCTGATCATAATTTAAAAATATGCGAAAGTTAAATTTTCTAATATTTTTTTTGCGGTTTTGCGTAATAGTGAAAATTTTATGATGTCAGAGTTTTCTTTGAAATTCTTAAAAAATCTAATGTTCAGATAAACTGTTTTTATAAAACTATTATATTAACTTTACACGTTGATTGTTTTTTTTTTTTTTTTGTATAAGTTTCAATCTATAAATTAAACGTATGTTAGATTTGTCGAACAAAAACACGTATCGATGCAAAAGCTTCATCTGCAATTCTAGATATCCTTGGTGATAAATTAATAAACATTACTTTAATATATTATATGTAATTCGTACTATAACTGTTAATATGATTATTACTCACGTTATAATGACCTCGTATACAATAAATGCATGCTACATTTATTTGTAACATTCTATAAAATTGTTCCGGAACACTTGTTGCATTCAAGAATAATATTATCTGTATTATTATTGACCACTGTTTTTATTTACCATACATCTTTATTATTAGTAATGCTTCTTATCTTTTTACAACGATTTATTTTATACATTTGCAATAGACTGATAGATAAAATTTATGTTTTCAATTATCATTCATAAAACAATTTGTTGCAGTAAAATATTATTTTTAGTTTAGTTTTTACATATGCTTACATCGTATATTGACATAGTGAGTGATTTTATTAAATTATAAATGTGCAATATATTATATATTTAATAATTACTCTATATATATATATATATATATATATATATATATATATATATATATATATATATATATATATATATATGGTTAAAAAAAGAAAAAAAAAGACGAAGAAAAGAACCAGGAAAGCATTTATTTTCTTTCGGTTCAAAACGAATCGAATAATTCGATTTCGTGATGCGCCTAGAAAATTAACTTTGGGGTTCACGAATGTCAAATAAATTCACGGAATCGAATCATGCACTATGTATGAAGAATAACAATAAAACTAATAAAAATAAGCCGAAGTTCGATTATATAATTATTTTAATATTCAAATGTTCACATATGTGATATTTTTAGTGGTTTTTTTCCATTGATCTGGTAAAAAATGGGCACCACTTTTTTCATGAAATGTTTTTTTCTTTCGATTTTGTATCAAAAACTTATTCTAAAACTTAAGTTAAAAAAATACTATATTGCGTGTATCTCATAAACTCGCATGTTCGGGGCGGTTAAATATAGATCATAGTACAAAGTATTATTATTATATTTTACATAATGACAAATAAACCTTTTCCAATATAAAGACATATGATATTTGAATTATGGAATTACATACATAATTCATAGACCTCAACATAATTGAATCGTTAAAAGAGCATAGAATAAGGAGCAGATTTCCACCTCCTCATTAAAACAAATTGGTGGATACAATTATTCAGACAATTGCAGCTGTTTTACAAGGAAATGTTGGTTCAATAAATATTGTGTATATTTTAGATGTTTCCATTATTTTGACCAACCCGTATACATGATATTATATATTTGATACTGGGAATACATTATTAATATATTTTTTTTGTTATTAATGGATGTTTTTGTAAACAATAATTGTCACTACACTTTCTAAACTGCATGCAAGAGATAATCGTATATTGAAAGCTCTCAAGAAAAAATAGACTATATATTTATATATGATATATATAAACAAACGTATGTTCGAATAAGCAGAGTGGCAGTTTCCCGTGTTCTAATCTAGCTCAATTATACAAATATATACATATATTTATTTAGCCGTTTTATAATTTTTCATATTATCTCTAGGTACGATCAATAAAATACAAAAGAATAGACTATGAATATATTTATTTTTCAACAAATATTCGTGTGATTTTTCTCACGTGCTAACCATTTCTGAAATTGGAGCAATTTCTTTGCTACTTGTAATTATAAAGTTATTTTAAAGCAATATGTCCCGAAGTACTTTACTATGTAGTTTCTCTATTATTTAGATTAATAAATAAATAAGCATTGATTGTAATAAAATAAATGAATAAATTCATATTTATTTCAAAATCATGGCTCGTAAACTCGAATTAAAACCAAAATGTTTTGAACGGTTTAATGTAAATAAGTGAATTTATAATAATAACTTAATCGTTCAATAACTTTATAAATTTAAAATGTCGAATTTAATAGAAATTTTTGAGAAATCCTGATTTGAAATATCACGGAAAATGGCAACCAGTTGTTCGGTGTGAGAGGAGGATATGAGTATTTTTTAATAATCATCTGAATTTATTTGGCATATAATTTTTTCTTTTTTCTGCCGGGTCGAGGGTCAAGGATTTTTATTATGGAACGAACGATATATTATTTTATATTTCATGTTATATATATATATATATATATATATATATATATATATATATATATATATATATATATATATATATATATATTATAGTTATAATTGTCTAACATCTTAACGGTTGGTTGGCTTACATCATAACATTTTTTTTTTTTAATAATAATAATTTGTAAAGAAATCTATTTATCATAACGAATCTGCAAAATATCAAAAAGAACAGATCGTGCGTAACCTTGTTTGGTGTGATGAGCAATGATTTTAATATATTTTTATGGATAAATACAAAATCATATTTTAGTATAATATAGACGTATAAAAAAACAAACAAGTGCATCCGAAGGTCTATTATGTGAAATATGTTTTATTGCAACAACAATAAAACATTGGTACGAGTCGAAGCTTAAAACAATAAATTAAATTCGAAATACTTAACTGTTTGTTGACTTTTTTTAAAACTGAAAAAAATTCTAAACATACAATTACTTCATCCAAATAAATAAATTATTTGAACGACTACCTTTTAGAATCGGTAGCGAACAATTTCCCAAATAGAGTTGATATAATCGCATTGTTTGTTAAAATTAGAAATACATTTTAACAACTTTCAACATAATATAAAATTTCATAGCGTTTTCCGTATGATTCATTCGATTTTGAACTTTGAGATATCGTCAACGTATTTATTGCAACACGAGTTTAAAAAAGATGCATAAACATATCGTTGACGATGTATCAAACTTATGTAATTATTTACTGGGGACGGAATTGAAGATTGTCGTAGGTCGTGCCTACGCGTCCCCCCATTTGAGAAACTCAGAATTATCTTACAATATTACATTAAGAAGTATGCAAATAGAATTTCCATCCGCTCTCTTATAAAACCGAGTGAAACTTTTTATATTGACGATTTTGTAATTCGGCTTTGATTCTGTGCGTTCCGCTTAATAACACTCATATAATATATTATAAAATAAATAATAATGCGAATGATAAATGTCGAATGTTTAAAAGTCGTATGTGTGTTGAAAATATTCAATAAAAGATGCAACTCTCTAAATGTGTTAATCGCACGTCTGCGGTTCCAAATCAGAGATATTTAAACTGTTCAATTTTCCGTTTCTCTTTTAATTCTTAATAAATTCAACAAAAACATTTTGATGTTATTAATTTTTTGTTCATATATTATTATAATTATTTGAAAAAAATATTATCAGAGATTTTTTAAACTTATGTTACATGAAATTTATCTGAAAATCTCTTTTATTATATCGTCCTTGTTTAAAATTATTTTTGTTGTTGTAAAAATTCATTTCTTTAAATAATATTATGTTTATGGAAATTAGTGGTAGATGATTATATTGTTATTTGATGACACCATGGGAAAAAATTGTTATTTTTTAAAAATTTGGAATCTCTTTGCGGAAATGTATCACATATTAGGTATATAAATCCAAATGTAGTTTAAAAAACGTATAGTATTTATTATACAGTTAAATGTTTTCAGATTCTATTCGATTTCAATTGTAGTGACGTTTCCATATATATAATACATGATAATTACGAAAAGTTTATCTAATTAAATATTTAATTGAAATATATACAAATCGACGAGTGTTTTGAAACCGATTATAGAGTCAAACACTTCGACATTGAACCACTTTCGATTTTTTGTAGATCAATATTTTATATGTTATTCACGTTGCAATTTAATTTTGCACTTAATATCATTGTAAGTATAATTATAAGTATTCGGTACCAATTTTTTCAATATTTGTCCAAGAGTTTTTATTTTTTTTTAATTACTTATCGTTGACATAATTCTTTTAAATATGACTTATTGTGCGTAAACATTTGAGTTAATGTTTGTTATATAACTATAAAATAAAGTCTTTTGCAAATATGTGTCATAAACTGATACAAGTGTCATTTTAATAGTGGGTAGACTAAATTAATATAAATAGTTTTATACCCGATGAATCATTTTGAATATTTTTGAGATGAATTTTTGTTCACTTTGATAGAATCTAATAATTTTGAAATATCATCTTGAATTGGAAAAAATCATTTATCCTTGGCCAAAATTATAAATATAATTTAGAATGAAAACATAATTTACTTGGTAAAGTTGTATTTAAGTTCTTAATCACATAATTTCTATTTAAAAATTTATTTAGCTATAAAATTTTATAACAAATATCAATGCATTTCTTAAATAAAAGAGTCGTATACTATAAGTACTATATTTCAGAATTAAACTTGACATATGTAAATAATATGTAATATTTTAATTAACTACAATAATTATTACCTATTCAGTTAGGAGGTTACATTATTTAAGTCTTTATAAATTCTCCTCATACACTTATACGCAATATAACTCTTTTTAATTTCTTTAATAATCTATTTCATACTGTTCAGACGTACTGTACGTTTTTCTTTTAAAACTCCTTCTTAAATGTCATATATACGCTTAAAGTATTTTAAATTTTCCAATCTAGTACTAAACAAAACCCGCGAATCATCAAAAATAACGAAGAATTGCTGTATTTTGCCGTATGTATGGTAATTATAATATATTCTATGGTAATGAAACCAAAATGACCGAGTTGGTAAATACATCTACTTACAGAATGTCATTTAATATGACGCACGAATTCAAATCCGTATATTATTATTGTTAAAATTATTTCGTAAAATATATCGCAATTGTAATATTAATATTTACATGATTAAAACATAGATGATGTTATAAATCTCTAGCAAAAAAAAAATAAAAATAAATAAAACATAGAGCTGGATAGCGATTCAAATATGTAAAAAAAAAGTCAACGTATTATATGTCGAAAAAGAGATATTTTAATATTTTAATACTGGGCATTTAATAATGCGGTACACCTGTATATTATAATGTAAAAGTTATTCACTGTCAATATGCAAAAATAAAAGTTTAGTATGACAACTATATTGTTGCATTTGAATTACGAGGCACTATAATAACTTGTAAAAATTTCATTCGTTTAATTATGTGGAAGACTTCTTGGAAATTCATATTCGTATCAGGATCACGGACTCGTCGAAGGTCAAAATCCTTTTACCAATGGTCTTCTAAACGAATAACAAGTTGCAAACTATGTGAATGAATCAACATTCGCATCACGACTTGGACATCCGTGCATTACTCTGGTCATTTTATATGTTTCATATCTTTAACTATATTAAAAACTTATTTTTTTCTTTAATTAAAACATTATATACCGATGTTAGTAAAGTTGTATATATATACACGTGGATATACGACATACTTATTGAATTTTTTTTTTTTGTTTGTAATTATCTTCTTTTGATATTTTTTATGATAAGAATACTTTGATAAGAAAGGTTATAGGAGAGAGTCGGAGAGTTAATTGAAATTAAATAAAAAAAAAAAGATTTACGTTTACATAAAAGAAGAAATTGTGAAAAAAAAATGTTTCGCAGCCAATGAGAGTGGTCGTTCTTGGAATTGCATGTGACATTACGAGGAATGTCGTATTTATTGGGGCCAACGTAACGCGGTTGTCCACTTGTTGCATCGACAATTGAGAAATGTTGGTCTCGACAGTGAATCGGCGAAGAAGAGAAAAGTTTAACCCTTTGGATACAACAATGCGGTGTGGATATGGATTAACGTGTTTGGAAAATCTTTTGAAATGTTATAAAAAAAAAATATATTTCTAATACTTGTTACGAAATGATGCAATTCCGATTTGAAAAAAAAAAACTTTTTTGTCATCTTCGTTACTATTGCTCAATGCTATGCGCTTTAATATACAAAGATATAAAAATCTTTACAATAATAAAAATGACCATTTGTTTAACTCTCTTAATGTTACAAATGTAATAATAATAATAATATTAACAAATGTCATCTACTTTCAGTTGATGACATATATGTATGAAATGCGTGACTGAAAATCAATTTCAGAAAAATAATATTATAATTTAAAATCAAGTAGTTGCTTATAAATTTAATGTATATGCTATTATTGATGTAGTTGCTAGAAATTTCACGATATTACTATATATGCAACAATATACGAATATTTTTGATAACTTATTGTGATAATTAGTGTAATATCAATATATGAATATATAATTATATTATTTTAGCGTTTATTGAAAAATGTTCACAATAAAATTATATACAGATATTATATGAATAAAAAAAAGTTTATTTTATATCTTTTTAAATATGTTCGATTTTTAGAAAATAGTTGGTTAAAAAGTAGAGGATTTTCATTGATATTCAAGGTAAAAAAGAAGTAGTTTGGTTTGTTTAGTATTTAAAATCAACCTTAAAATGTAACGACTTCCGCCATTTCACAAACTGATCAATTATATTTCAGAGAGCTTTTATTTTGTATTTAGATATGTATTTTTTTTTTATAAGAAAAGTTAGTGTAAGTACGATTAAGATTTTACTTAATTTGATATTAGACGAAGTACCATGGTATGTATAATATTTTATAAGATTTAAAATTTGATATGTTGTAAGTTTTTTTATTATTATTTTAAACGATGTGCAAAAATGACTAAAGTGACATCTTTTGAAATACAAGTAATATTAAAAGCGTGTTCAATATAAAAAAATTAACTGAAAAAAGTTATTTTGGAAAAATAACCGATATTTTTTTTATATAATCATAGTTAATAAATAGTTTTGTACCCAAATTTTAGGTAGGTAGTTATAAAAGAATATAAATATGATAATTATTTTTTCTTTAGAATTTCTTATAAAAAATATAAGGCTGCAACAGTCTAGAAAAAGATGAATTAGAAATAATATAAAATAAAAATATGGCAAAAAAGAACTCACCTCGGTCTATATTAAACACGACTTCACTTGAAGGAGTCGTATTCGAGAGTGGTTCGTAGAATTGAATTTCATTAATAATTGGTATACATGATAAAATATTGTAAAATATTCGACCATATTATATTTTAATTGAATTTTTGCACACATTACGAATATCATTCATAAAATAATTGTATTTGTATTTTTTTTTCACTCAAAAAGACATTCTTTGGATGTAATTTTTGATTAATTTTCATTTTCAAAATTTCACAGATTCGGAAATATATTTGGTATTTTTACATAATTGAATGGTATACTGAATGACATAAGTAAAATATGTATTAAGAAAACCAAATTATTTTTTTTAAGACAATAAAAATCTAAGATTTAAACAAAATTATATTTTTTATAATATTATGAACTAGTTTTTTTTTGTTTAATTATATTATAAAAATCAAAATGTTTGATAATATAAAAGTATGAAATATATTATACATTCTAAAATAAATAACATTGATGCAAATCTTGTAAATCTAAAATTATATGGATATATTATATAGCACATTTTAATAATTTAATGAATGTATATATCTAAGAACGATGAAATCTGAAAAAAAATATTAATAATAAAATTAAGATTTGTGAAGTTTTTAAAATTCATAAAATTCAAATAATTCGTTTTCTGTTAATTATTAGATATTTAATTTTTTAAAAAAGAATACAAGAATTAAGCAATATTGTCATTATTAGTGCGCGAGCGTGTGTATTTACAGATGTATTTATATAAATTATATTGTTGCATAAAAGCAGGCGCGAATTTATATATATATATATATATATATATATATATATATATTATATCGAAGAATATATATTAACGATTTAAACGTTTAAATTGTATTTAATATATTTTACGGGATTTCGCACATTAATCATGTTAACATATACAAAGTCTAAAAAAATAAAAACGTATGTATTTAATTAAATAAATTAAAGAAAATGACTACAAGAATACCATAGTTAATTTCTTAAAGAATGGAAATAATGATGAAAGTCAAATATATAATATATAATACAAATTATTTTAGTGTAAAGAAACCCAAAGAATATTGTTAATTAAGGCATTTCAAAAATTCAAAATGAGATTTACACGTATTTCAAATAGATAAATATATAAGAATTCATTAAATATGTATAAAGTTTAACATTTATGTTATTAAAATTATTCGTCTTATATATTATATTTTTAAATATATTTAAAATTATTCGTCTTATATATTACTATTTATCTCCAAAAAATTTGCATGGCTGACGATGTCAAAGGTTTCTTCGGCCGTCTGGATCGCCAACCTTCTTTAAGGAGACTGCGTAAGGAAGAAGAAGATATTATATATATATATATATATATATATATATATATATATCTGTGTGTGTGTGTGTGTGTGTGTGTGTGAGCAAAGCGAATAAAATATTAGTAAGAAAAAGAAATCAATAAATCAAATATAATTTTGTGGAAAGAAAATAACATTATAAAGAAATATTGTATAGACTATATATGGTATATACCATATATATATATATATATATATATATATATATATATGAATATATATATATATATATATATAATATTTAACTTTATACTCTAACATTTATACTTTAATTTAATTTGAAATAGAAAACAAAAGTAATTCTCCTTTAATGACCCGTTAGCCATGAGGATAGAACGTTAGTTTGTTGAAAAAGAAGACCAGAGTTCAATTCTTTAATATTTCTTTTTGTTTCACAAAGAAATTAGAATAAACGAAATGTCATAATTTTAAAATAAATGTCTAAATAATATATAATAACTGAGTTGGAATACTAAACTTTAGAGTATAACCCACTACTGTATGAATTATTAAATCTTAGAAAAAAGTTTTTTTTTTCATGGCGGAAATAGGTTTACGTAATCATCAATGAAACATATTACAAGTAAAAAAAAAGTGAAAACATGCTTTTTTGATCGCAAAAAATCATATACAGACGACAATTCTTTTTTGTCTTTGACGTGATCTCGAGTACCAAGAACGCATATTTTGATGCAAAATTTGAACGAAAACCGCACGCAAACACCATTAATTTTGTCATATATACGTTTTTTTCGCGACCGAAATCAATCCAATCGACAAATATTTTGCAATTCGACGTTGAAAATTTCCGTTATCGTTTTCAAATCGCGATTTTTGATGCTGAAAAACGTCATAACTCGGCTGAACCGACTGCGATTTTCAAATAGTTTTCAGCGTTCGATTCGTCTTGTCGATTCGCATCTCAATTCGAACGAGTCCATGTAAATTTTTAACGAATTACTCGGATATTCTGAGAGATCACTCTCGTGTGAGACGCGTGAAATTTTGCACGAAAGAGCATTTTAATCGTCAAAAATCACGATTAGGTCGATGGATAGAACAAATAGTGGTCTCACTGTGAAATTTCAGTACCAAGAACGCATATTTTGATGCAAAATTCGAACGAAAACCGCACGCAAACACCATTAATTTTGTCATATATACGTTTTTTTCGCGACCGAAATCAATCCAATCGACAAATATTTTGCAATTCGACGTTGAAAATTTCCGTTTTCGTTTTCAAATCGCGATTTTTGATGCTGAAAAACGTCATAACTCGGCTGAACCGACTGCGATTTTCAAATAGTTTTCAGCGTTCGATTCGTCTTGTCGACTCGCATCTCAATTCGAACGAGTCCATGTAAATTTTTAACGAATTACTCGGATATTCTGAGAGATCACTCTCGTGTGAGACGCGTGAAATTTTGCACGAAAGAGCATTTTAATCGTCAAAAATCACGATTAGGTCGATGGATAGAACAAATAGTGGTCTCACTGTGAAATTTCAGTACCAAGAACGCATATTTTGATGCAAAATTCGAACGAAAACCGCACGCAAACACCATTAATTTTGTCATATATACGTTTTTTTCGCGACCGAAATCAATCCAATCGACAAATATTTTGCAATTCGACGTTGAAAATTTTCGTTTTCGTTTTCAAATCGCGATTTTTGATGCTGAAAAACGTCATAACTCGGCTGAACCGACTGCGATTTTCAAATAGTTTTCAGCGTTCGATTCGTCTTGTCGATTCGCATCTCAATTCGAACGAGTCCATGTAAATTTTTAACGAATTACTCGGATATTCTGAGAGATCACTCTCGTGTGAGACGCGTGAAATTTTGCACGAAAGAGCATTTTAATCGTCAAAAATCACGATTAGGTCGATGGATAGAACAAATAGTGGTCTCACTGTGAAATTTCAGTACCAAGAACGCATATTTTGATGCAAAATTCGAACGAAAACCGCACGCAAACACCATTAATTTTGTCATATATACGTTTTTTTCGCGACCGAAATCAATCCAATCGACAAATATTTTGCAATTCGACGTTGAAAATTTCCGTTTTCGTTTTCAAATCGCGATTTTTGATGCTGAAAAACGTCATAACTCGGCTGAACCGACTGCGATTTTCAAATAGTTTTCAGCGTTCGATTCGTCTTGTCGACTCGCATCTCAATTCGAACGAGTCCATGTAAATTTTTAACGAATTACTCGGATATTCTGAGAGATCACTCTCGTGTGAGACGCGTGAAATTTTGCACGAAAGAGAATTTTAATCGTCAAAAATCACGATTAGGTCGATGGATAGAACAAATAGTGGTCTCACTGTGAAATTTCAGTACCAAGAACGCATATTTTGATGCAAAATTCGAACGAAAACCGCACGCAAACACCATTAATTTTGTCATATATACGTTTTTTTCGCGACCGAAATCAATCCAATCGACAAATATTTTGCAATTCGACGTTGAAAATTTTCGTTTTCGTTTTCAAATCGCGATTTTTGATGCTGAAAAACGTCATAACTCGGCTGAACCGACTGCGATTTTCAAATAGTTTTCAGCGTTCGATTCGTCTTGTCGATTCGCATCTCAATTCGAACGAGTCCATGTAAATTTTTAACGAATTACTCGGATATTCTGAGAGATCACTCTCGTGTGAGACGCGTGAAATTTTGCACGAAAGAGCATTTTAATCGTCAAAAATCACGATTAGGTCGATGGATAGAACAAATAGTGGTCTCACTGTGAAATTTCAGTACCAAGAACGCATATTTTGATGCAAAATTCGAACGAAAACCGCACGCAAACACCATTAATTTTGTCATATATACGTTTTTTTCGCGACCGAAATCAATCCAATCGACAAATATTTTGCAATTCGACGTTGAAAATTTCCGTTTTCGTTTTCAAATCGCGATTTTTGATGCTGAAAAACGTCATAACTCGGCTGAACCGACTGCGATTTTCAAATAGTTTTCAGCGTTCGATTCGTCTTGTCGACTCGCATCTCAATTCGAACGAGTCCATGTAAATTTTTAACGAATTACTCGGATATTCTGAGAGATCACTCTCGTGTGAGACGCGTGAAATTTTGCACGAAAGAGAATTTTAATCGTCAAAAATCACGATTAGGTCGATGGATAGAACAAATAGTGGTCTCACTGTGAAATTTCAGTACCAAGAACGCATATTTTGATGCAAAATTCGAACGAAAACCGCACGCAAACACCATTAATTTTGTCATATATACGTTTTTTTCGCGACCGAAATCAATCCAATCGACAAATATTTTGCAATTCGACGTTGAAAATTTTCGTTATCGTTTTCAAATCGCGATTTTTGATGCTGAAAAACGTCATAACTCGGCTGAACCGACTGCGATTTTCAAATAGTTTTCAGCGTTCGATTCGTCTTGTCGATTCGCATCTCAATTCGAACGAGTCCATGTAAATTTTTAACGAATTACTCGGATATTCTGAGAGATCACTCTCGTGTGAGACGCGTGAAATTTTGCACGAAAGAGCATTTTAATCGTCAAAAATCACGATTAGGTCGATGGATAGAACAAATAGTGGTCTCACTGTGAAATTTCAGTACCAAGAACGCATATTTTGATGCAAAATTCGAACGAAAACCGCACGCAAACACCATTAATTTTGTCATATATACGTTTTTTTCGCGACCGAAATCAATCCAATCGACAAATATTTTGCAATTCGACGTTGAAAATTTCCGTTTTCGTTTTCAAATCGCGATTTTTGATGCTGAAAAACGTCATAACTCGGCTGAACCGACTGCGATTTTCAAATAGTTTTCAGCGTTCGATTCGTCTTGTCGATTCGCATCTCAATTCGAACGAGTCCATGTAAATTTTTAACGAATTACTCGGATATTCTGAGAGATCACTCTCGTGTGAGACGCGTGAAATTTTGCACGAAAGAGAATTTTAATCGTAAAAAATCACGATTAGGTCGATGGATAGAACAAATAGTGGTCTCACTGTGAAATTTCAGTACCAAGAACGCATATTTTGATGCAAAATTCGAACGAAAACCGCACGCAAACACCATTAATTTTGTCATATATACATTTTTTTCGCGACCGAAATCAATCCAATCGACAAATATTTTGCAATTCGACGTTGAAAATTTCCGTTTTCGTTTTCAAATCGCGATTTTTGATGCTGAAAAACGTCATAACTCGGCTGAACCGACTGCGATTTTCAAATAGTTTTCAGCGTTCGATTCGTCTTGTCGATTCGCATCTCAATTCGAACGAGTCCATGTAAATTTTTAACGAATTACTCGGATATTCTGAGAGATCACTCTCGTGTGAGACGCGTGAAATTTTGCACGAAAGAGCATTTTAATCGTCAAAAATCACGATTAGGTCGATGGATAGAACAAATAGTGGTCTCACTGTGAAATTTCAGTACCAAGAACGCATATTTTGATGCAAAATTCGAACGAAAACCGCACGCAAACACCATTAATTTTGTCATATATACGTTTTTTTCGCGACCGAAATCAATCCAATCGACAAATATTTTGCAATTCGACGTTGAAAATTTCCGTTTTCGTTTTCAAATCGCGATTTTTGATGCTGAAAAACGTCATAACTCGGCTGAACCGACTGCGATTTTCAAATAGTTTTCAGCGTTCGATTCGTCTTGTCGACTCGCATCTCAATTCGAACGAGTCCATGTAAATTTTTAACGAATTACTCGGATATTCTGAGAGATCACTCTCGTGTGAGACGCGTGAAATTTTGCACGAAAGAGAATTTTAATCGTCAAAAATCACGATTAGGTCGATGGATAGAACAAATAGTGGTCTCACTGTGAAATTTCAGTACCAAGAACGCATATTTTGATGCAAAATTCGAACGAAAACCGCACGCAAACACCATTAATTTTGTCATATATACGTTTTTTTCGCGACCGAAATCAATCCAATCGACAAATATTTTGCAATTCGACGTTGAAAATTTTCGTTTTCGTTTTCAAATCGCGATTTTTGATGCTGAAAAACGTCATAACTCGGCTGAACCGACTGCGATTTTCAAATAGTTTTCAGCGTTCGATTCGTCTTGTCGATTCGCATCTCAATTCGAACGAGTCCATGTAAATTTTTAACGAATTACTCGGATATTCTGAGAGATCACTCTCGTGTGAGACGCGTGAAATTTTGCACGAAAGAGAATTTTAATCGTCAAAAATCACGATTAGGTCGATGGATAGAACAAATAGTGGTCTCACTGTGAAATTTCAGTACCAAGAACGCATATTTTGATGCAAAATTCGAACGAAAACCGCACGCAAACACCATTAATTTTGTCATATATACATTTTTTTCGCGACCGAAATCAATCCAATCGACAAATATTTTGCAATTCGACGTTGAAAATTTCCGTTTTCGTTTTCAAATCGCGATTTTTGATGCTGAAAAACGTCATAACTCGGCTGAACCGACTGCGATTTTCAAATAGTTTTCAGCGTTCGATTCGTCTTGTCGATTCGCATCTCAATTCGAACGAGTCCATGTAAATTTTTAACGAATTACTCGGATATTCTGAGAGATCACTCTCGTATGAGACGCGTGAAATTTTGCACGAAAGAGCATTTTAATCGTCAAAAATCACGATTAGGTCGATGGATAGAACAAATAGTGGTCTCACTGTAAAATTTCAGTACCAAGAACGCATATTTTGATGCAAAATTCGAACGAAAACCGCACGCAAACACCATTAATTTTGTCATATATACATTTTTTTCGCGACCGAAATCAATCCAATCGACAAATATTTTGCAATTCGACGTTGAAAATTTCCGTTTTCGTTTTCAAATCGCGATTTTTGATGCTGAAAAACGTCATAACTCGGCTGAACCGACTGCGATTTTCAAATAGTTTTCAGCGTTCGATTCGTCTTGTCGATTCGCATCTCAATTCGAACGAGTCCATGTAAATTTTTAACGAATTACTCGGATATTCTGAGAGATCACTCTCGTGTGAGACGCGTGAAATTTTGCACGAAAGAGAATTTTAATCGTAAAAAATCACGATTAGGTCGATGGATAGAACAAATAGTGGTCTCACTGTGAAATTTCAGTACCAAGAACGCATATTTTGATGCAAAATTCGAACGAAAACCGCACGCAAACACCATTAATTTTGTCATATATACATTTTTTTCGCGACCGAAATCAATCCAATCGACAAATATTTTGCAATTCGACGTTGAAAATTTCCGTTTTCGTTTTCAAATCGCGATTTTTGATGCTGAAAAACGTCATAACTCGGCTGAACCGACTGCGATTTTCAAATAGTTTTCAGCGTTCGATTCGTCTTGTCGATTCGCATCTCAATTCGAACGAGTCCATGTAAATTTTTAACGAATTACTCGGATATTCTGAGAGATCACTCTCGTATGAGACGCGTGAAATTTTGCACGAAAGAGCATTTTAATCGTCAAAAATCACGATTAGGTCGATGGATAGAACAAATAGTGGTCTCACTGTAAAATTTCAGTACCAAGAACGCATATTTTGATGCAAAATTCGAACGAAAACCGCACGCAAACACCATTAATTTTGTCATATATACATTTTTTTCGCGACCGAAATCAATCCAATCGACAAATATTTTGCAATTCGACGTTGAAAATTTCCGTTTTCGTTTTCAAATCGCGATTTTTGATGCTGAAAAACGTCATAACTCGGCTGAACCGACTGCGATTTTCAAATAGTTTTCAGCGTTCGATTCGTCTTGTCGATTCGCATCTCAATTCGAACGAGTCCATGTAAATTTTTAACGAATTACTCGGATATTCTGAGAGATCACTCTCGTGTGAGACGCGTGAAATTTTGCACGAAAGAGCATTTTAATCGTCAAAAATCACGATTAGGTCGATGGATAGAACAAATAGTGGTCTCACTGTGAAATTTCAGTACCAAGAACGCATATTTTGATGCAAAATTCGAACGAAAACCGCACGCAAACACCATTAATTTTGTCATATATACATTTTTTTCGCGACCGAAATCAATCCAATCGACAAATATTTTGCAATTCGACGTTGAAAATTTCCGTTTTCGTTTTCAAATCGCGATTTTTGATGCTGAAAAACGTCATAACTCGGCTGAACCGACTGCGATTTTCAAATAGTTTTCAGCGTTCGATTCGTCTTGTCGACTCGCATCTCAATTCGAACGAGTCCATGTAAATTTTTAACGAATTACTCGGATATTCTGAGAGATCACTCTCGTGTGAGACGCGTGAAATTTTGCACGAAAGAGCATTTTAATCGTCAAAAATCACGATTAGGTCGATGGATAGAACAAATAGTGGTCTCACTGTGAAATTTCAGTACCAAGAACGCATATTTTGATGCAAAATTCGAACGAAAACCGCACGCAAACACCATTAATTTTGTCATATATACGTTTTTTTCGCGACCGAAATCAATCCAATCGACAAATATTTTGCAATTCGACGTTGAAAATTTTCGTTTTCGTTTTCAAATCGCGATTTTTGATGCTGAAAAACGTCATAACTCGGCTGAACCGACTGCGATTTTCAAATAGTTTTCAGCGTTCGATTCGTCTTGTCGATTCGCATCTCAATTCGAACGAGTCCATGTAAATTTTTAACGAATTACTCGGATATTCTGAGAGATCACTCTCGTGTGAGACGCGTGAAATTTTGCACGAAAGAGAATTTTAATCGTCAAAAATCACGATTAGGTCGATGGATAGAACAAATAGTGGTCTCACTGTGAAATTTCAGTACCAAGAACGCATATTTTGATGCAAAATTCGAACGAAAACCGCACGCAAACACCATTAATTTTGTCATATATACATTTTTTTCGCGACCGAAATCAATCCAATCGACAAATATTTTGCAATTCGACGTTGAAAATTTCCGTTTTCGTTTTCAAATCGCGATTTTTGATGCTGAAAAACGTCATAACTCGGCTGAACCGACTGCGATTTTCAAATAGTTTTCAGCGTTCGATTCGTCTTGTCGATTCGCATCTCAATTCGAACGAGTCCATGTAAATTTTTAACGAATTACTCGGATATTCTGAGAGATCACTCTCGTATGAGACGCGTGAAATTTTGCACGAAAGAGCATTTTAATCGTCAAAAATCACGATTAGGTCGATGGATAGAACAAATAGTGGTCTCACTGTAAAATTTCAGTACCAAGAACGCATATTTTGATGCAAAATTCGAACGAAAACCGCACGCAAACACCATTAATTTTGTCATATATACATTTTTTTCGCGACCGAAATCAATCCAATCGACAAATATTTTGCAATTCGACGTTGAAAATTTCCGTTTTCGTTTTCAAATCGCGATTTTTGATGCTGAAAAACGTCATAACTCGGCTGAACCGACTGCGATTTTCAAATAGTTTTCAGCGTTCGATTCGTCTTGTCGATTCGCATCTCAATTCGAACGAGTCCATGTAAATTTTTAACGAATTACTCGGATATTCTGAGAGATCACTCTCGTGTGAGACGCGTGAAATTTTGCACGAAAGAGAATTTTAATCGTAAAAAATCACGATTAGGTCGATGGATAGAACAAATAGTGGTCTCACTGTGAAATTTCAGTACCAAGAACGCATATTTTGATGCAAAATTCGAACGAAAACCGCACGCAAACACCATTAATTTTGTCATATATACATTTTTTTCGCGACCGAAATCAATCCAATCGACAAATATTTTGCAATTCGACGTTGAAAATTTCCGTTTTCGTTTTCAAATCGCGATTTTTGATGCTGAAAAACGTCATAACTCGGCTGAACCGACTGCGATTTTCAAATAGTTTTCAGCGTTCGATTCGTCTTGTCGATTCGCATCTCAATTCGAACGAGTCCATGTAAATTTTTAACGAATTACTCGGATATTCTGAGAGATCACTGTCGTGTGAGACGCGTGAAATTTTGCACGAAAGAGAATTTTAATCGTAAAAAATCACGATTAGGTCGATGGATAGAACAAATAGTGGTCTCACTGTGAAATTTCAGTACCAAGAACGCATATTTTGATGCAAAATTCGAACGAAAACCGCACGCAAACACCATTAATTTTGTCATATATACATTTTTTTCGCGACCGAAATCAATCCAATCGACAAATATTTTGCAATTCGACGTTGAAAATTTCCGTTTTCGTTTTCAAATCGCGATTTTTGATGCTGAAAAACGTCATAACTCGGCTGAACCGACTGCGATTTTCAAATAGTTTTCAGCGTTCGATTCGTCTTGTCGATTCGCATCTCAATTCGAACGAGTCCATGTAAATTTTTAACGAATTACTCGGATATTCTGAGAGATCACTCTCGTATGAGACGCGTGAAATTTTGCACGAAAGAGCATTTTAATCGTCAAAAATCACGATTAGGTCGATGGATAGAACAAATAGTGGTCTCACTGTAAAATTTCAGTACCAAGAACGCATATTTTGATGCAAAATTCGAACGAAAACCGCACGCAAACACCATTAATTTTGTCATATATACATTTTTTTCGCGACCGAAATCAATCCAATCGACAAATATTTTGCAATTCGACGTTGAAAATTTCCGTTTTCGTTTTCAAATCGCGATTTTTGATGCTGAAAAACGTCATAACTCGGCTGAACCGACTGCGATTTTCAAATAGTTTTCAGCGTTCGATTCGTCTTGTCGATTCGCATCTCAATTCGAACGAGTCCATGTAAATTTTTAACGAATTACTCGGATATTCTGAGAGATCACTCTCGTGTGAGACGCGTGAAATTTTGCACGAAAGAGCATTTTAATCGTCAAAAATCACGATTAGGTCGATGGATAGAACAAATAGTGGTCTCACTGTGAAATTTCAGTACCAAGAACGCATATTTTGATGCAAAATTCGAACGAAAACCGCACGCAAACACCATTAATTTTGTCATATATACATTTTTTTCGCGACCGAAATCAATCCAATCGACAAATATTTTGCAATTCGACGTTGAAAATTTTCGTTTTCGTTTTCAAATCGCGATTTTTGATGCTGAAAAACGTCATAACTCGGCTGAACCGACTGCGATTTTCAAATAGTTTTCAGCGTTCGATTCGTCTTGTCGATTCGCATCTCAATTCGAACGAGTCCATGTAAATTTTTAACGAATTACTCGGATATTCTGAGAGATCACTGTCGTGTGAGACGCGTGAAATTTTGCACGAAAGAGAATTTTAATCGTAAAAAATCACGATTAGGTCGATGGATAGAACAAATAGTGGTCTCACTGTGAAATTTCAGTACCAAGAACGCATATTTTGATGCAAAATTCGAACGAAAACCGCACGCAAACACCATTAATTTTGTCATATATACATTTTTTTCGCGACCGAAATCAATCCAATCGACAAATATTTTGCAATTCGACGTTGAAAATTTCCGTTTTCGTTTTCAAATCGCGATTTTTGATGCTGAAAAACGTCATAACTCGGCTGAACCGACTGCGATTTTCAAATAGTTTTCAGCGTTCGATTCGTCTTGTCGATTCGCATCTCAATTCGAACGAGTCCATGTAAATTTTTAACGAATTACTCGGATATTCTGAGAGATCACTCTCGTGTGAGACGCGTGAAATTTTGCACGAAAGAGAATTTTAATCGTAAAAAATCACGATTAGGTCGATGGATAGAACAAATAGTGGTCTCACTGTGAAATTTCAGTACCAAGAACGCATATTTTGATGCAAAATTCGAACGAAAACCGCACGCAAACACCATTAATTTTGTCATATATACATTTTTTTCGCGACCGAAATCAATCCAATCGACAAATATTTTGCAATTCGACGTTGAAAATTTCCGTTTTCGTTTTCAAATCGCGATTTTTGATGCTGAAAAACGTCATAACTCGGCTGAACCGACTGCGATTTTCAAATAGTTTTCAGCGTTCGATTCGTCTTGTCGATTCGCATCTCAATTCGAACGAGTCCATGTAAATTTTTAACGAATTACTCGGATATTCTGAGAGATCACTGTCGTGTGAGACGCGTGAAATTTTGCACGAAAGAGAATTTTAATCGTAAAAAATCACGATTAGGTCGATGGATAGAACAAATAGTGGTCTCACTGTGAAATTTCAGTACCAAGAACGCATATTTTGATGCAAAATTCGAACGAAAACCGCACGCAAACACCATTAATTTTGTCATATATACATTTTTTTCGCGACCGAAATCAATCCAATCGACAAATATTTTGCAATTCGACGTTGAAAATTTCCGTTTTCGTTTTCAAATCGCGATTTTTGATGCTGAAAAACGTCATAACTCGGCTGAACCGAC
The DNA here is from genome assembly GCA_024500535.1 of Leptonema lineaticorne. Classification (NCBI taxonomy): domain Eukaryota; kingdom Metazoa; phylum Arthropoda; class Insecta; order Trichoptera; family Hydropsychidae; genus Leptonema; species Leptonema lineaticorne. The sequence goes on from JANIJI010000006.1 coordinate 14,889,443, forward strand.
TGCGATTTTCAAATAGTTTTCAGCGTTCGATTCGTCTTGTCGATTCGCATCTCAATTCGAACGAGTCCATGTAAATTTTTAACGAATTACTCGGATATTCTGAGAGATCACTCTCGTGTGAGACGCGTGAAATTTTGCACGAAAGAGCATTTTAATCGTCAAAAATCACGATTAGGTCGATGGATAGAACAAATAGTGGTCTCACTGTAAAATTTCAGTACCAAGAACGCATATTTTGATGCAAAATTCGAACGAAAACCGCACGCAAACACCATTAATTTTGTCATATATACATTTTTTTCGCGACCGAAATCAATCCAATCGACAAATATTTTGCAATTCGACGTTGAAAATTTCCGTTTTCGTTTTCAAATCGCGATTTTTGATGCTGAAAAACGTCATAACTCGGCTGAACCGACTGCGATTTTCAAATAGTTTTCAGCGTTCGATTCGTCTTGTCGATTCGCATCTCAATTCGAACGAGTCCATGTAAATTTTTAACGAATTACTCGGATATTCTGAGAGATCACTCTCGTATGAGACGCGTGAAATTTTGCACGAAAGAGCATTTTAATCGTCAAAAATCACGATTAGGTCGATGGATAGAACAAATAGTGGTCTCACTGTAAAATTTCAGTACCAAGAACGCATATTTTGATGCAAAATTCGAACGAAAACCGCACGCAAACACCATTAATTTTGTCATATATACATTTTTTTCGCGACCGAAATCAATCCAATCGACAAATATTTTGCAATTCGACGTTGAAAATTTTCGTTTTCGTTTTCAAATCGCGATTTTTGATGCTGAAAAACGTCATAACTCGGCTGAACCGACTGCGATTTTCAAATAGTTTTCAGCGTTCGATTCGTCTTGTCGATTCGCATCTCAATTCGAACGAGTCCATGTAAATTTTTAACGAATTACTCGGATATTCTGAGAGATCACTGTCGTGTGAGACGCGTGAAATTTTGCACGAAAGAGAATTTTAATCGTAAAAAATCACGATTAGGTCGATGGATAGAACAAATAGTGGTCTCACTGTGAAATTTCAGTACCAAGAACGCATATTTTGATGCAAAATTCGAACGAAAACCGCACGCAAACACCATTAATTTTGTCATATATACATTTTTTTCGCGACCGAAATCAATCCAATCGACAAATATTTTGCAATTCGACGTTGAAAATTTCCGTTTTCGTTTTCAAATCGCGATTTTTGATGCTGAAAAACGTCATAACTCGGCTGAACCGACTGCGATTTTCAAATAGTTTTCAGCGTTCGATTCGTCTTGTCGATTCGCATCTCAATTCGAACGAGTCCATGTAAATTTTTAACGAATTACTCGGATATTCTGAGAGATCACTCTCGTGTGAGACGCGTGAAATTTTGCACGAAAGAGAATTTTAATCGTAAAAAATCACGATTAGGTCGATGGATAGAACAAATAGTGGTCTCACTGTGAAATTTCAGTACCAAGAACGCATATTTTGATGCAAAATTCGAACGAAAACCGCACGCAAACACCATTAATTTTGTCATATATACATTTTTTTCGCGACCGAAATCAATCCAATCGACAAATATTTTGCAATTCGACGTTGAAAATTTCCGTTTTCGTTTTCAAATCGCGATTTTTGATGCTGAAAAACGTCATAACTCGGCTGAACCGACTGCGATTTTCAAATAGTTTTCAGCGTTCGATTCGTCTTGTCGATTCGCATCTCAATTCGAACGAGTCCATGTAAATTTTTAACGAATTACTCGGATATTCTGAGAGATCACTGTCGTGTGAGACGCGTGAAATTTTGCACGAAAGAGAATTTTAATCGTAAAAAATCACGATTAGGTCGATGGATAGAACAAATAGTGGTCTCACTGTGAAATTTCAGTACCAAGAACGCATATTTTGATGCAAAATTCGAACGAAAACCGCACGCAAACACCATTAATTTTGTCATATATACATTTTTTTCGCGACCGAAATCAATCCAATCGACAAATATTTTGCAATTCGACGTTGAAAATTTCCGTTTTCGTTTTCAAATCGCGATTTTTGATGCTGAAAAACGTCATAACTCGGCTGAACCGACTGCGATTTTCAAATAGTTTTCAGCGTTCGATTCGTCTTGTCGATTCGCATCTCAATTCGAACGAGTCCATGTAAATTTTTAACGAATTACTCGGATATTCTGAGAGATCACTCTCGTATGAGACGCGTGAAATTTTGCACGAAAGAGCATTTTAATCGTCAAAAATCACGATTAGGTCGATGGATAGAACAAATAGTGGTCTCACTGTAAAATTTCAGTACCAAGAACGCATATTTTGATGCAAAATTCGAACGAAAACCGCACGCAAACACCATTAATTTTGTCATATATACATTTTTTTCGCGACCGAAATCAATCCAATCGACAAATATTTTGCAATTCGACGTTGAAAATTTCCGTTTTCGTTTTCAAATCGCGATTTTTGATGCTGAAAAACGTCATAACTCGGCTGAACCGACTGCGATTTTCAAATAGTTTTCAGCGTTCGATTCGTCTTGTCGATTCGCATCTCAATTCGAACGAGTCCATGTAAATTTTTAACGAATTACTCGGATATTCTGAGAGATCACTCTCGTGTGAGACGCGTGAAATTTTGCACGAAAGAGCATTTTAATCGTCAAAAATCACGATTAGGTCGATGGATAGAACAAATAGTGGTCTCACTGTGAAATTTCAGTACCAAGAACGCATATTTTGATGCAAAATTCGAACGAAAACCGCACGCAAACACCATTAATTTTGTCATATATACATTTTTTTCGCGACCGAAATCAATCCAATCGACAAATATTTTGCAATTCGACGTTGAAAATTTTCGTTTTCGTTTTCAAATCGCGATTTTTGATGCTGAAAAACGTCATAACTCGGCTGAACCGACTGCGATTTTCAAATAGTTTTCAGCGTTCGATTCGTCTTGTCGATTCGCATCTCAATTCGAACGAGTCCATGTAAATTTTTAACGAATTACTCGGATATTCTGAGAGATCACTGTCGTGTGAGACGCGTGAAATTTTGCACGAAAGAGAATTTTAATCGTAAAAAATCACGATTAGGTCGATGGATAGAACAAATAGTGGTCTCACTGTGAAATTTCAGTACCAAGAACGCATATTTTGATGCAAAATTCGAACGAAAACCGCACGCAAACACCATTAATTTTGTCATATATACATTTTTTTCGCGACCGAAATCAATCCAATCGACAAATATTTTGCAATTCGACGTTGAAAATTTCCGTTTTCGTTTTCAAATCGCGATTTTTGATGCTGAAAAACGTCATAACTCGGCTGAACCGACTGCGATTTTCAAATAGTTTTCAGCGTTCGATTCGTCTTGTCGATTCGCATCTCAATTCGAACGAGTCCATGTAAATTTTTAACGAATTACTCGGATATTCTGAGAGATCACTCTCGTGTGAGACGCGTGAAATTTTGCACGAAAGAGAATTTTAATCGTAAAAAATCACGATTAGGTCGATGGATAGAACAAATAGTGGTCTCACTGTGAAATTTCAGTACCAAGAACGCATATTTTGATGCAAAATTCGAACGAAAACCGCACGCAAACACCATTAATTTTGTCATATATACATTTTTTTCGCGACCGAAATCAATCCAATCGACAAATATTTTGCAATTCGACGTTGAAAATTTCCGTTTTCGTTTTCAAATCGCGATTTTTGATGCTGAAAAACGTCATAACTCGGCTGAACCGACTGCGATTTTCAAATAGTTTTCAGCGTTCGATTCGTCTTGTCGATTCGCATCTCAATTCGAACGAGTCCATGTAAATTTTTAACGAATTACTCGGATATTCTGAGAGATCACTGTCGTGTGAGACGCGTGAAATTTTGCACGAAAGAGAATTTTAATCGTAAAAAATCACGATTAGGTCGATGGATAGAACAAATAGTGGTCTCACTGTGAAATTTCAGTACCAAGAACGCATATTTTGATGCAAAATTCGAACGAAAACCGCACGCAAACACCATTAATTTTGTCATATATACATTTTTTTCGCGACCGAAATCAATCCAATCGACAAATATTTTGCAATTCGACGTTGAAAATTTCCGTTTTCGTTTTCAAATCGCGATTTTTGATGCTGAAAAACGTCATAACTCGGCTGAACCGACTGCGATTTTCAAATAGTTTTCAGCGTTCGATTCGTCTTGTCGATTCGCATCTCAATTCGAACGAGTCCATGTAAATTTTTAACGAATTACTCGGATATTCTGAGAGATCACTCTCGTGTGAGACGCGTGAAATTTTGCACGAAAGAGCATTTTAATCGTCAAAAATCACGATTAGGTCGATGGATAGAACAAATAGTGGTCTCACTGTGAAATTTCAGTACCAAGAACGCATATTTTGATGCAAAATTCGAACGAAAACCGCACGCAAACACCATTAATTTTGTCATATATACGTTTTTTTCGCGACCGAAATCAATCCAATCGACAAATATTTTGCAATTCGACGTTGAAAATTTCCGTTTTCGTTTTCAAATCGCGATTTTTGATGCTGAAAAACGTCATAACTCGGCTGAACCGACTGCGATTTTCAAATAGTTTTCAGCGTTCGATTCGTCTTGTCGATTCGCATCTCAATTCGAACGAGTCCATGTAAATTTTTAACGAATTACTCGGATATTCTGAGAGATCACTCTCGTGTGAGACGCGTGAAATTTTGCACGAAAGAGAATTTTAATCGTCAAAAATCACGATTAGGTCGATGGATAGAACAAATAGTGGTCTCACTGTGAAATTTCAGTACCAAGAACGCATATTTTGATGCAAAATTCGAACGAAAACCGCACGCAAACACCATTAATTTTGTCATATATACGTTTTTTTCGCGACCGAAATCAATCCAATCGACAAATATTTTGCAATTCGACGTTGAAAATTTCCGTTTTCGTTTTCAAATCGCGATTTTTGATGCTGAAAAACGTCATAACTCGGCTGAACCGACTGCGATTTTCAAATAGTTTTCAGCGTTCGATTCGTCTTGTCGACTCGCATCTCAATTCGAACGAGTCCATGTAAATTTTTAACGAATTACTCGGATATTCTGAGAGATCACTCTCGTGTGAGACGCGTGAAATTTTGCACGAAAGAGCATTTTAATCGTCAAAAATCACGATTAGGTCGATGGATAGAACAAATAGTGGTCTCACTGTGAAATTTCAGTACCAAGAACGCATATTTTGATGCAAAATTCGAACGAAAACCGCACGCAAACACCATTAATTTTGTCATATATACGTTTTTTTCGCGACCGAAATCAATCCAATCGACAAATATTTTGCAATTCGACGTTGAAAATTTCCGTTTTCGTTTTCAAATCGCGATTTTTGATGCTGAAAAACGTCATAACTCGGCTGAACCGACTGCGATTTTCAAATAGTTTTCAGCGTTCGATTCGTCTTGTCGATTCGCATCTCAATTCGAACGAGTCCATGTAAATTTTTAACGAATTACTCGGATATTCTGAGAGATCACTCTCGTGTGAGACGCGTGAAATTTTGCACGAAAGAGCATTTTAATCGTCAAAAATCACGATTAGGTCGATGGATAGAACAAATAGTGGTCTCACTGTGAAATTTCAGTACCAAGAACGCATATTTTGATGCAAAATTCGAACGAAAACCGCACGCAAACACCATTAATTTTGTCATATATACATTTTTTTCGCGACCGAAATCAATCCAATCGACAAATATTTTGCAATTCGACGTTGAAAATTTCCGTTTTCGTTTTCAAATCGCGATTTTTGATGCTGAAAAACGTCATAACTCGGCTGAACCGACTGCGATTTTCAAATAGTTTTCAGCGTTCGATTCGTCTTGTCGATTCGCATCTCAATTCGAACGAGTCCATGTAAATTTTTAACGAATTACTCGGATATTCTGAGAGATCACTCTCGTGTGAGACGCGTGAAATTTTGCACGAAAGAGAATTTTAATCGTAAAAAATCACGATTAGGTCGATGGATAGAACAAATAGTGGTCTCACTGTGAAATTTCAGTACCAAGAACGCATATTTTGATGCAAAATTCGAACGAAAACCGCACGCAAACACCATTAATTTTGTCATATATACATTTTTTTCGCGACCGAAATCAATCCAATCGACAAATATTTTGCAATTCGACGTTGAAAATTTCCGTTTTCGTTTTCAAATCGCGATTTTTGATGCTGAAAAACGTCATAACTCGGCTGAACCGACTGCGATTTTCAAATAGTTTTCAGCGTTCGATTCGTCTTGTCGATTCGCATCTCAATTCGAACGAGTCCATGTAAATTTTTAACGAATTACTCGGATATTCTGAGAGATCACTCTCGTGTGAGACGCGTGAAATTTTGCACGAAAGAGAATTTTAATCGTAAAAAATCACGATTAGGTCGATGGATAGAACAAATAGTGGTCTCACTGTGAAATTTCAGTACCAAGAACGCATATTTTGATGCAAAATTCGAACGAAAACCGCACGCAAACACCATTAATTTTGTCATATATACATTTTTTTCGCGACCGAAATCAATCCAATCGACAAATATTTTGCAATTCGACGTTGAAAATTTCCGTTTTCGTTTTCAAATCGCGATTTTTGATGCTGAAAAACGTCATAACTCGGCTGAACCGACTGCGATTTTCAAATAGTTTTCAGCGTTCGATTCGTCTTGTCGATTCGCATCTCAATTCGAACGAGTCCATGTAAATTTTTAACGAATTACTCGGATATTCTGAGAGATCACTCTCGTATGAGACGCGTGAAATTTTGCACGAAAGAGCATTTTAATCGTCAAAAATCACGATTAGGTCGATGGATAGAACAAATAGTGGTCTCACTGTAAAATTTCAGTACCAAGAACGCATATTTTGATGCAAAATTCGAACGAAAACCGCACGCAAACACCATTAATTTTGTCATATATACATTTTTTTCGCGACCGAAATCAATCCAATCGACAAATATTTTGCAATTCGACGTTGAAAATTTCCGTTTTCGTTTTCAAATCGCGATTTTTGATGCTGAAAAACGTCATAACTCGGCTGAACCGACTGCGATTTTCAAATAGTTTTCAGCGTTCGATTCGTCTTGTCGATTCGCATCTCAATTCGAACGAGTCCATGTAAATTTTTAACGAATTACTCGGATATTCTGAGAGATCACTCTCGTGTGAGACGCGTGAAATTTTGCACGAAAGAGCATTTTAATCGTCAAAAATCACGATTAGGTCGATGGATAGAACAAATAGTGGTCTCACTGTGAAATTTCAGTACCAAGAACGCATATTTTGATGCAAAATTCGAACGAAAACCGCACGCAAACACCATTAATTTTGTCATATATACATTTTTTTCGCGACCGAAATCAATCCAATCGACAAATATTTTGCAATTCGACGTTGAAAATTTCCGTTTTCGTTTTCAAATCGCGATTTTTGATGCTGAAAAACGTCATAACTCGGCTGAACCGACTGCGATTTTCAAATAGTTTTCAGCGTTCGATTCGTCTTGTCGATTCGCATCTCAATTCGAACGAGTCCATGTAAATTTTTAACGAATTACTCGGATATTCTGAGAGATCACTCTCGTGTGAGACGCGTGAAATTTTGCACGAAAGAGCATTTTAATCGTCAAAAATCACGATTAGGTCGATGGATAGAACAAATAGTGGTCTCACTGTGAAATTTCAGTACCAAGAACGCATATTTTGATGCAAAATTCGAACGAAAACCGCACGCAAACACCATTAATTTTGTCATATATACATTTTTTTCGCGACCGAAATCAATCCAATCGACAAATATTTTGCAATTCGACGTTGAAAATTTCCGTTTTCGTTTTCAAATCGCGATTTTTGATGCTGAAAAACGTCATAACTCGGCTGAACCGACTGCGATTTTCAAATAGTTTTCAGCGTTCGATTCGTCTTGTCGACTCGCATCTCAATTCGAACGAGTCCATGTAAATTTTTAACGAATTACTCGGATATTCTGAGAGATCACTCTCGTGTGAGACGCGTGAAATTTTGCACGAAAGAGCATTTTAATCGTCAAAAATCACGATTAGGTCGATGGATAGAATAAATAGTGGTCTCACTGTGAAATTTCAGTACCAAGAACGCATATTTTGATGCAAAATTCGAACGAAAACCGCACGCAAACACCATTAATTTTGTCATATATACATTTTTTTCGCGACCGAAATCAATCCAATCGACAAATATTTTGCAATTCGACGTTGAAAATTTCCGTTTTCGTTTTCAAATCGCGATTTTTGATGCTGAAAAACGTCATAACTCGGCTGAACCGACTGCGATTTTCAAATAGTTTTCAGCGTTCGATTCGTCTTGTCGATTCGCATCTCAATTCGAACGAGTCCATGTAAATTTTTAACGAATTACTCGGATATTCTGAGAGATCACTCTCGTATGAGACGCGTGAAATTTTGCACGAAAGAGCATTTTAATCGTCAAAAATCACGATTAGGTCGATGGATAGAACAAATAGTGGTCTCACTGTAAAATTTCAGTACCAAGAACGCATATTTTGATGCAAAATTCGAACGAAAACCGCACGCAAACACCATTAATTTTGTCATATATACATTTTTTTCGCGACCGAAATCAATCCAATCGACAAATATTTTGCAATTCGACGTTGAAAATTTCCGTTTTCGTTTTCAAATCGCGATTTTTGATGCTGAAAAACGTCATAACTCGGCTGAACCGACTGCGATTTTCAAATAGTTTTCAGCGTTCGATTCGTCTTGTCGATTCGCATCTCAATTCGAACGAGTCCATGTAAATTTTTAACGAATTACTCGGATATTCTGAGAGATCACTCTCGTATGAGACGCGTGAAATTTTGCACGAAAGAGCATTTTAATCGTCAAAAATCACGATTAGGTCGATGGATAGAACAAATAGTGGTCTCACTGTAAAATTTCAGTACCAAGAACGCATATTTTGATGCAAAATTCGAACGAAAACCGCACGCAAACACCATTAATTTTGTCATATATACATTTTTTTCGCGACCGAAATCAATCCAATCGACAAATATTTTGCAATTCGACGTTGAAAATTTCCGTTTTCGTTTTCAAATCGCGATTTTTGATGCTGAAAAACGTCATAACTCGGCTGAACCGACTGCGATTTTCAAATAGTTTTCAGCGTTCGATTCGTCTTGTCGATTCGCATCTCAATTCGAACGAGTCCATGTAAATTTTTAACGAATTACTCGGATATTCTGAGAGATCACTCTCGTGTGAGACGCGTGAAATTTTGCACGAAAGAGCATTTTAATCGTCAAAAATCACGATTAGGTCGATGGATAGAACAAATAGTGGTCTCACTGTGAAATTTCAGTACCAAGAACGCATATTTTGATGCAAAATTCGAACGAAAACCGCACGCAAACACCATTAATTTTGTCATATATACATTTTTTTCGCGACCGAAATCAATCCAATCGACAAATATTTTGCAATTCGACGTTGAAAATTTCCGTTTTCGTTTTCAAATCGCGATTTTTGATGCTGAAAAACGTCATAACTCGGCTGAACCGACTGCGATTTTCAAATAGTTTTCAGCGTTCGATTCGTCTTGTCGATTCGCATCTCAATTCGAACGAGTCCATGTAAATTTTTAACGAATTACTCGGATATTCTGAGAGATCACTCTCGTGTGAGACGCGTGAAATTTTGCACGAAAGAGAATTTTAATCGTAAAAAATCACGATTAGGTCGATGGATAGAACAAATAGTGGTCTCACTGTGAAATTTCAGTACCAAGAACGCATATTTTGATGCAAAATTCGAACGAAAACCGCACGCAAACACCATTAATTTTGTCATATATACATTTTTTTCGCGACCGAAATCAATCCAATCGACAAATATTTTGCAATTCGACGTTGAAAATTTCCGTTTTCGTTTTCAAATCGCGATTTTTGATGCTGAAAAACGTCATAACTCGGCTGAACCGACTGCGATTTTCAAATAGTTTTCAGCGTTCGATTCGTCTTGTCGATTCGCATCTCAATTCGAACGAGTCCATGTAAATTTTTAACGAATTACTCGGATATTCTGAGAGATCACTCTCGTATGAGACGCGTGAAATTTTGCACGAAAGAGCATTTTAATCGTCAAAAATCACGATTAGGTCGATGGATAGAACAAATAGTGGTCTCACTGTAAAATTTCAGTACCAAGAACGCATATTTTGATGCAAAATTCGAACGAAAACCGCACGCAAACACCATTAATTTTGTCATATATACATTTTTTTCGCGACCGAAATCAATCCAATCGACAAATATTTTGCAATTCGACGTTGAAAATTTCCGTTTTCGTTTTCAAATCGCGATTTTTGATGCTGAAAAACGTCATAACTCGGCTGAACCGACTGCGATTTTCAAATAGTTTTCAGCGTTCGATTCGTCTTGTCGATTCGCATCTCAATTCGAACGAGTCCATGTAAATTTTTAACGAATTACTCGGATATTCTGAGAGATCACTCTCGTGTGAGACGCGTGAAATTTTGCACGAAAGAGCATTTTAATCGTCAAAAATCACGATTAGGTCGATGGATAGAACAAATAGTGGTCTCACTGTGAAATTTCAGTACCAAGAACGCATATTTTGATGCAAAATTCGAACGAAAACCGCACGCAAACACCATTAATTTTGTCATATATACATTTTTTTCGCGACCGAAATCAATCCAATCGACAAATATTTTGCAATTCGACGTTGAAAATTTCCGTTTTCGTTTTCAAATCGCGATTTTTGATGCTGAAAAACGTCATAACTCGGCTGAACCGACTGCGATTTTCAAATAGTTTTCAGCGTTCGATTCGTCTTGTCGATTCGCATCTCAATTCGAACGAGTCCATGTAAATTTTTAACGAATTACTCGGATATTCTGAGAGATCACTCTCGTGTGAGACGCGTGAAATTTTGCACGAAAGAGAATTTTAATCGTAAAAAATCACGATTAGGTCGATGGATAGAACAAATAGTGGTCTCACTGTGAAATTTCAGTACCAAGAACGCATATTTTGATGCAAAATTCGAACGAAAACCGCACGCAAACACCATTAATTTTGTCATATATACATTTTTTTCGCGACCGAAATCAATCCAATCGACAAATATTTTGCAATTCGACGTTGAAAATTTCCGTTTTCGTTTTCAAATCGCGATTTTTGATGCTGAAAAACGTCATAACTCGGCTGAACCGACTGCGATTTTCAAATAGTTTTCAGCGTTCGATTCGTCTTGTCGATTCGCATCTCAATTCGAACGAGTCCATGTAAATTTTTAACGAATTACTCGGATATTCTGAGAGATCACTCTCGTGTGAGACGCGTGAAATTTTGCACGAAAGAGCATTTTAATCGTCAAAAATCACGATTAGGTCGATGGATAGAACAAATAGTGGTCTCACTGTGAAATTTCAGTACCAAGAACGCATATTTTGATGCAAAATTCGAACGAAAACCGCACGCAAACACCATTAATTTTGTCATATATACATTTTTTTCGCGACCGAAATCAATCCAATCGACAAATATTTTGCAATTCGACGTTGAAAATTTCCGTTTTCGTTTTCAAATCGCGATTTTTGATGCTGAAAAACGTCATAACTCGGCTGAACCGACTGCGATTTTCAAATAGTTTTCAGCGTTCGATTCGTCTTGTCGATTCGCATCTCAATTCGAACGAGTCCATGTAAATTTTTAACGAATTACTCGGATATTCTGAGAGATCACTCTCGTATGAGACGCGTGAAATTTTGCACGAAAGAGCATTTTAATCGTCAAAAATCACGATTAGGTCGATGGATAGAACAAATAGTGGTCTCACTGTAAAATTTCAGTACCAAGAACGCATATTTTGATGCAAAATTCGAACGAAAACCGCACGCAAACACCATTAATTTTGTCATATATACATTTTTTTCGCGACCGAAATCAATCCAATCGACAAATATTTTGCAATTCGACGTTGAAAATTTCCGTTTTCGTTTTCAAATCGCGATTTTTGATGCTGAAAAACGTCATAACTCGGCTGAACCGACTGCGATTTTCAAATAGTTTTCAGCGTTCGATTCGTCTTGTCGATTCGCATCTCAATTCGAACGAGTCCATGTAAATTTTTAACGAATTACTCGGATATTCTGAGAGATCACTCTCGTGTGAGACGCGTGAAATTTTGCACGAAAGAGCATTTTAATCGTCAAAAATCACGATTAGGTCGATGGATAGAACAAATAGTGGTCTCACTGTGAAATTTCAGTACCAAGAACGCATATTTTGATGCAAAATTCGAACGAAAACCGCACGCAAACACCATTAATTTTGTCATATATACATTTTTTTCGCGACCGAAATCAATCCAATCGACAAATATTTTGCAATTCGACGTTGAAAATTTCCGTTTTCGTTTTCAAATCGCGATTTTTGATGCTGAAAAACGTCATAACTCGGCTGAACCGACTGCGATTTTCAAATAGTTTTCAGCGTTCGATTCGTCTTGTCGATTCGCATCTCAATTCGAACGAGTCCATGTAAATTTTTAACGAATTACTCGGATATTCTGAGAGATCACTCTCGTGTGAGACGCGTGAAATTTTGCACGAAAGAGCATTTTAATCGTCAAAAATCACGATTAGGTCGATGGATAGAACAAATAGTGGTCTCACTGTGAAATTTCAGTACCAAGAACGCATATTTTGATGCAAAATTCGAACGAAAACCGCACGCAAACACCATTAATTTTGTCATATATACGTTTTTTTCGCGACCGAAATCAATCCAATCGACAAATATTTTGCAATTCGACGTTGAAAATTTCCGTTTTCGTTTTCAAATCGCGATTTTTGATGCTGAAAAACGTCATAACTCGGCTGAACCGACTGCGATTTTCAAATAGTTTTCAGCGTTCGATTCGTCTTGTCGACTCGCATCTCAATTCGAACGAGTCCATGTAAATTTTTAACGAATTACTCGGATATTCTGAGAGATCACTCTCGTGTGAGACGCGTGAAATTTTGCACGAAAGAGCATTTTAATCGTCAAAAATCACGATTAGGTCGATGGATAGAACAAATAGTGGTCTCACTGTGAAATTTCAGTACCAAGAACGCATATTTTGATGCAAAATTCGAACGAAAACCGCACGCAAACACCATTAATTTTGTCATATATACGTTTTTTTCGCGACCGAAATCAATCCAATCGACAAATATTTTGCAATTCGACGTTGAAAATTTTCGTTTTCGTTTTCAAATCGCGATTTTTGATGCTGAAAAACGTCATAACTCGGCTGAACCGACTGCGATTTTCAAATAGTTTTCAGCGTTCGATTCGTCTTGTCGATTCGCATCTCAATTCGAACGAGTCCATGTAAATTTTTAACGAATTACTCGGATATTCTGAGAGATCACTCTCGTGTGAGACGCGTGAAATTTTGCACGAAAGAGAATTTTAATCGTCAAAAATCACGATTAGGTCGATGGATAGAACAAATAGTGGTCTCACTGTGAAATTTCAGTACCAAGAACGCATATTTTGATGCAAAATTCGAACGAAAACCGCACGCAAACACCATTAATTTTGTCATATATACATTTTTTTCGCGACCGAAATCAATCCAATCGACAAATATTTTGCAATTCGACGTTGAAAATTTCCGTTTTCGTTTTCAAATCGCGATTTTTGATGCTGAAAAACGTCATAACTCGGCTGAACCGACTGCGATTTTCAAATAGTTTTCAGCGTTCGATTCGTCTTGTCGATTCGCATCTCAATTCGAACGAGTCCATGTAAATTTTTAACGAATTACTCGGATATTCTGAGAGATCACTCTCGTGTGAGACGCGTGAAATTTTGCACGAAAGAGCATTTTAATCGTCAAAAATCACGATTAGGTCGATGGATAGAACAAATAGTGGTCTCACTGTGAAATTTCAGTACCAAGAACGCATATTTTGATGCAAAATTCGAACGAAAACCGCACGCAAACACCATTAATTTTGTCATATATACGTTTTTTTCGCGACCGAAATCAATCCAATCGACAAATATTTTGCAATTCGACGTTGAAAATTTCCGTTTTCGTTTTCAAATCGCGATTTTTGATGCTGAAAAACGTCATAACTCGGCTGAACCGACTGCGATTTTCAAATAGTTTTCAGCGTTCGATTCGTCTTGTCGACTCGCATCTCAATTCGAACGAGTCCATGTAAATTTTTAACGAATTACTCGGATATTCTGAGAGATCACTCTCGTGTGAGACGCGTGAAATTTTGCACGAAAGAGCATTTTAATCGTCAAAAATCACGATTAGGTCGATGGATAGAACAAATAGTGGTCTCACTGTGAAATTTCAGTACCAAGAACGCATATTTTGATGCAAAATTCGAACGAAAACCGCACGCAAACACCATTAATTTTGTCATATATACGTTTTTTTCGCGACCGAAATCAATCCAATCGACAAATATTTTGCAATTCGACGTTGAAAATTTTCGTTTTCGTTTTCAAATCGCGATTTTTGATGCTGAAAAACGTCATAACTCGGCTGAACCGACTGCGATTTTCAAATAGTTTTCAGCGTTCGATTCGTCTTGTCGATTCGCATCTCAATTCGAACGAGTCCATGTAAATTTTTAACGAATTACTCGGATATTCTGAGAGATCACTCTCGTGTGAGACGCGTGAAATTTTGCACGAAAGAGAATTTTAATCGTAAAAAATCACGATTAGGTCGATGGATAGAACAAATAGTGGTCTCACTGTGAAATTTCAGTACCAAGAACGCATATTTTGATGCAAAATTCGAACGAAAACCGCACGCAAACACCATTAATTTTGTCATATATACATTTTTTTCGCGACCGAAATCAATCCAATCGACAAATATTTTGCAATTCGACGTTGAAAATTTCCGTTTTCGTTTTCAAATCGCGATTTTTGATGCTGAAAAACGTCATAACTCGGCTGAACCGACTGCGATTTTCAAATAGTTTTCAGCGTTCGATTCGTCTTGTCGATTCGCATCTCAATTCGAACGAGTCCATGTAAATTTTTAACGAATTACTCGGATATTCTGAGAGATCACTCTCGTGTGAGACGCGTGAAATTTTGCACGAAAGAGCATTTTAATCGTCAAAAATCACGATTAGGTCGATGGATAGAACAAATAGTGGTCTCACTGTGAAATTTCAGTACCAAGAACGCATATTTTGATGCAAAATTCGAACGAAAACCGCACGCAAACACCATTAATTTTGTCATATATACGTTTTTTTCGCGACCGAAATCAATCCAATCGACAAATATTTTGCAATTCGACGTTGAAAATTTCCGTTTTCGTTTTCAAATCGCGATTTTTGATGCTGAAAAACGTCATAACTCGGCTGAACCGACTGCGATTTTCAAATAGTTTTCAGCGTTCGATTCGTCTTGTCGACTCGCATCTCAATTCGAACGAGTCCATGTAAATTTTTAACGAATTACTCGGATATTCTGAGAGATCACTCTCGTGTGAGACGCGTGAAATTTTGCACGAAAGAGCATTTTAATCGTCAAAAATCACGATTAGGTCGATGGATAGAACAAATAGTGGTCTCACTGTGAAATTTCAGTACCAAGAACGCATATTTTGATGCAAAATTCGAACGAAAACCGCACGCAAACACCATTAATTTTGTCATATATACGTTTTTTTCGCGACCGAAATCAATCCAATCGACAAATATTTTGCAATTCGACGTTGAAAATTTTCGTTTTCGTTTTCAAATCGCGATTTTTGATGCTGAAAAACGTCATAACTCGGCTGAACCGACTGCGATTTTCAAATAGTTTTCAGCGTTCGATTCGTCTTGTCGATTCGCATCTCAATTCGAACGAGTCCATGTAAATTTTTAACGAATTACTCGGATATTCTGAGAGATCACTCTCGTATGAGACGCGTGAAATTTTGCACGAAAGAGCATTTTAATCGTCAAAAATCACGATTAGGTCGATGGATAGAACAAATAGTGGTCTCACTGTAAAATTTCAGTACCAAGAACGCATATTTTGATGCAAAATTCGAACGAAAACCGCACGCAAACACCATTAATTTTGTCATATATACATTTTTTTCGCGACCGAAATCAATCCAATCGACAAATATTTTGCAATTCGACGTTGAAAATTTCCGTTTTCGTTTTCAAATCGCGATTTTTGATGCTGAAAAACGTCATAACTCGGCTGAACCGACTGCGATTTTCAAATAGTTTTCAGCGTTCGATTCGTCTTGTCGATTCGCATCTCAATTCGAACGAGTCCATGTAAATTTTTAACGAATTACTCGGATATTCTGAGAGATCACTCTCGTGTGAGACGCGTGAAATTTTGCACGAAAGAGCATTTTAATCGTCAAAAATCACGATTAGGTCGATGGATAGAACAAATAGTGGTCTCACTGTGAAATTTCAGTACCAAGAACGCATATTTTGATGCAAAATTCGAACGAAAACCGCACGCAAACACCATTAATTTTGTCATATATACATTTTTTTCGCGACCGAAATCAATCCAATCGACAAATATTTTGCAATTCGACGTTGAAAATTTCCGTTTTCGTTTTCAAATCGCGATTTTTGATGCTGAAAAACGTCATAACTCGGCTGAACCGACTGCGATTTTCAAATAGTTTTCAGCGTTCGATTCGTCTTGTCGATTCGCATCTCAATTCGAACGAGTCCATGTAAATTTTTAACGAATTACTCGGATATTCTGAGAGATCACTCTCGTATGAGACGCGTGAAATTTTGCACGAAAGAGCATTTTAATCGTCAAAAATCACGATTAGGTCGATGGATAGAACAAATAGTGGTCTCACTGTAAAATTTCAGTACCAAGAACGCATATTTTGATGCAAAATTCGAACGAAAACCGCACGCAAACACCATTAATTTTGTCATATATACATTTTTTTCGCGACCGAAATCAATCCAATCGACAAATATTTTGCAATTCGACGTTGAAAATTTCCGTTTTCGTTTTCAAATCGCGATTTTTGATGCTGAAAAACGTCATAACTCGGCTGAACCGACTGCGATTTTCAAATAGTTTTCAGCGTTCGATTCGTCTTGTCGATTCGCATCTCAATTCGAACGAGTCCATGTAAATTTTTAACGAATTACTCGGATATTCTGAGAGATCACTCTCGTGTGAGACGCGTGAAATTTTGCACGAAAGAGCATTTTAATCGTCAAAAATCACGATTAGGTCGATGGATAGAACAAATAGTGGTCTCACTGTGAAATTTCAGTACCAAGAACGCATATTTTGATGCAAAATTCGAACGAAAACCGCACGCAAACACCATTAATTTTGTCATATATACATTTTTTTCGCGACCGAAATCAATCCAATCGACAAATATTTTGCAATTCGACGTTGAAAATTTCCGTTTTCGTTTTCAAATCGCGATTTTTGATGCTGAAAAACGTCATAACTCGGCTGAACCGACTGCGATTTTCAAATAGTTTTCAGCGTTCGATTCGTCTTGTCGATTCGCATCTCAATTCGAACGAGTCCATGTAAATTTTTAACGAATTACTCGGATATTCTGAGAGATCACTCTCGTGTGAGACGCGTGAAATTTTGCACGAAAGAGAATTTTAATCGTCAAAAATCACGATTAGGTCGATGGATAGAACAAATAGTGGTCTCACTGTGAAATTTCAGTACCAAGAACGCATATTTTGATGCAAAATTCGAACGAAAACCGCACGCAAACACCATTAATTTTGTCATATATACATTTTTTTCGCGACCGAAATCAATCCAATCGACAAATATTTTGCAATTCGACGTTGAAAATTTCCGTTTTCGTTTTCAAATCGCGATTTTTGATGCTGAAAAACGTCATAACTCGGCTGAACCGACTGCGATTTTCAAATAGTTTTCAGCGTTCGATTCGTCTTGTCGATTCGCATCTCAATTCGAACGAGTCCATGTAAATTTTTAACGAATTACTCGGATATTCTGAGAGATCACTCTCGTATGAGACGCGTGAAATTTTGCACGAAAGAGCATTTTAATCGTCAAAAATCACGATTAGGTCGATGGATAGAACAAATAGTGGTCTCACTGTAAAATTTCAGTACCAAGAACGCATATTTTGATGCAAAATTCGAACGAAAACCGCACGCAAACACCATTAATTTTGTCATATATACATTTTTTTCGCGACCGAAATCAATCCAATCGACAAATATTTTGCAATTCGACGTTGAAAATTTCCGTTTTCGTTTTCAAATCGCGATTTTTGATGCTGAAAAACGTCATAACTCGGCTGAACCGACTGCGATTTTCAAATAGTTTTCAGCGTTCGATTCGTCTTGTCGATTCGCATCTCAATTCGAACGAGTCCATGTAAATTTTTAACGAATTACTCGGATATTCTGAGAGATCACTCTCGTGTGAGACGCGTGAAATTTTGCACGAAAGAGCATTTTAATCGTCAAAAATCACGATTAGGTCGATGGATAGAACAAATAGTGGTCTCACTGTGAAATTTCAGTACCAAGAACGCATATTTTGATGCAAAATTCGAACGAAAACCGCACGCAAACACCATTAATTTTGTCATATATACATTTTTTTCGCGACCGAAATCAATCCAATCGACAAATATTTTGCAATTCGACGTTGAAAATTTCCGTTTTCGTTTTCAAATCGCGATTTTTGATGCTGAAAAACGTCATAACTCGGCTGAACCGACTGCGATTTTCAAATAGTTTTCAGCGTTCGATTCGTCTTGTCGATTCGCATCTCAATTCGAACGAGTCCATGTAAATTTTTAACGAATTACTCGGATATTCTGAGAGATCACTCTCGTGTGAGACGCGTGAAATTTTGCACGAAAGAGCATTTTAATCGTCAAAAATCACGATTAGGTCGATGGATAGAACAAATAGTGGTCTCACTGTGAAATTTCAGTACCAAGAACGCATATTTTGATGCAAAATTCGAACGAAAACCGCACGCAAACACCATTAATTTTGTCATATATACATTTTTTTCGCGACCGAAATCAATCCAATCGACAAATATTTTGCAATTCGACGTTGAAAATTTCCGTTTTCGTTTTCAAATCGCGATTTTTGATGCTGAAAAACGTCATAACTCGGCTGAACCGACTGCGATTTTCAAATAGTTTTCAGCGTTCGATTCGTCTTGTCGATTCGCATCTCAATTCGAACGAGTCCATGTAAATTTTTAACGAATTACTCGGATATTCTGAGAGATCACTCTCGTGTGAGACGCGTGAAATTTTGCACGAAAGAGAATTTTAATCGTCAAAAATCACGATTAGGTCGATGGATAGAACAAATAGTGGTCTCACTGTGAAATTTCAGTACCAAGAACGCATATTTTGATGCAAAATTCGAACGAAAACCGCACGCAAACACCATTAATTTTGTCATATATACATTTTTTTCGCGACCGAAATCAATCCAATCGACAAATATTTTGCAATTCGACGTTGAAAATTTCCGTTTTCGTTTTCAAATCGCGATTTTTGATGCTGAAAAACGTCATAACTCGGCTGAACCGACTGCGATTTTCAAATAGTTTTCAGCGTTCGATTCGTCTTGTCGATTCGCATCTCAATTCGAACGAGTCCATGTAAATTTTTAACGAATTACTCGGATATTCTGAGAGATCACTCTCGTGTGAGACGCGTGAAATTTTGCACGAAAGAGCATTTTAATCGTCAAAAATCACGATTAGGTCGATGGATAGAACAAATAGTGGTCTCACTGTGAAATTTCAGTACCAAGAACGCATATTTTGATGCAAAATTCGAACGAAAACCGCACGCAAACACCATTAATTTTGTCATATATACATTTTTTTCGCGACCGAAATCAATCCAATCGACAAATATTTTGCAATTCGACGTTGAAAATTTCCGTTTTCGTTTTCAAATCGCGATTTTTGATGCTGAAAAACGTCATAACTCGGCTGAACCGACTGCGATTTTCAAATAGTTTTCAGCGTTCGATTCGTCTTGTCGATTCGCATCTCAATTCGAACGAGTCCATGTAAATTTTTAACGAATTACTCGGATATTCTGAGAGATCACTCTCGTATGAGACGCGTGAAATTTTGCACGAAAGAGCATTTTAATCGTCAAAAATCACGATTAGGTCGATGGATAGAACAAATAGTGGTCTCACTGTAAAATTTCAGTACCAAGAACGCATATTTTGATGCAAAATTCGAACGAAAACCGCACGCAAACACCATTAATTTTGTCATATATACATTTTTTTCGCGACCGAAATCAATCCAATCGACAAATATTTTGCAATTCGACGTTGAAAATTTCCGTTTTCGTTTTCAAATCGCGATTTTTGATGCTGAAAAACGTCATAACTCGGCTGAACCGACTGCGATTTTCAAATAGTTTTCAGCGTTCGATTCGTCTTGTCGATTCGCATCTCAATTCGAACGAGTCCATGTAAATTTTTAACGAATTACTCGGATATTCTGAGAGATCACTCTCGTGTGAGACGCGTGAAATTTTGCACGAAAGAGCATTTTAATCGTCAAAAATCACGATTAGGTCGATGGATAGAACAAATAGTGGTCTCACTGTGAAATTTCAGTACCAAGAACGCATATTTTGATGCAAAATTCGAACGAAAACCGCACGCAAACACCATTAATTTTGTCATATATACATTTTTTTCGCGACCGAAATCAATCCAATCGACAAATATTTTGCAATTCGACGTTGAAAATTTCCGTTTTCGTTTTCAAATCGCGATTTTTGATGCTGAAAAACGTCATAACTCGGCTGAACCGACTGCGATTTTCAAATAGTTTTCAGCGTTCGATTCGTCTTGTCGATTCGCATCTCAATTCGAACGAGTCCATGTAAATTTTTAACGAATTACTCGGATATTCTGAGAGATCACTCTCGTGTGAGACGCGTGAAATTTTGCACGAAAGAGAATTTTAATCGTCAAAAATCACGATTAGGTCGATGGATAGAACAAATAGTGGTCTCACTGTGAAATTTCAGTACCAAGAACGCATATTTTGATGCAAAATTCGAACGAAAACCGCACGCAAACACCATTAATTTTGTCATATATACATTTTTTTCGCGACCGAAATCAATCCAATCGACAAATATTTTGCAATTCGACGTTGAAAATTTCCGTTTTCGTTTTCAAATCGCGATTTTTGATGCTGAAAAACGTCATAACTCGGCTGAACCGACTGCGATTTTCAAATAGTTTTCAGCGTTCGATTCGTCTTGTCGATTCGCATCTCAATTCGAACGAGTCCATGTAAATTTTTAACGAATTACTCGGATATTCTGAGAGATCACTCTCGTATGAGACGCGTGAAATTTTGCACGAAAGAGCATTTTAATCGTCAAAAATCACGATTAGGTCGATGGATAGAACAAATAGTGGTCTCACTGTAAAATTTCAGTACCAAGAACGCATATTTTGATGCAAAATTCGAACGAAAACCGCACGCAAACACCATTAATTTTGTCATATATACATTTTTTTCGCGACCGAAATCAATCCAATCGACAAATATTTTGCAATTCGACGTTGAAAATTTCCGTTTTCGTTTTCAAATCGCGATTTTTGATGCTGAAAAACGTCATAACTCGGCTGAACCGACTGCGATTTTCAAATAGTTTTCAGCGTTCGATTCGTCTTGTCGATTCGCATCTCAATTCGAACGAGTCCATGTAAATTTTTAACGAATTACTCGGATATTCTGAGAGATCACTCTCGTATGAGACGCGTGAAATTTTGCACGAAAGAGCATTTTAATCGTCAAAAATCACGATTAGGTCGATGGATAGAACAAATAGTGGTCTCACTGTAAAATTTCAGTACCAAGAACGCATATTTTGATGCAAAATTCGAACGAAAACCGCACGCAAACACCATTAATTTTGTCATATATACATTTTTTTCGCGACCGAAATCAATCCAATCGACAAATATTTTGCAATTCGACGTTGAAAATTTCCGTTTTCGTTTTCAAATCGCGATTTTTGATGCTGAAAAACGTCATAACTCGGCTGAACCGACTGCGATTTTCAAATAGTTTTCAGCGTTCGATTCGTCTTGTCGATTCGCATCTCAATTCGAACGAGTCCATGTAAATTTTTAACGAATTACTCGGATATTCTGAGAGATCACTCTCGTGTGAGACGCGTGAAATTTTGCACGAAAGAGCATTTTAATCGTCAAAAATCACGATTAGGTCGATGGATAGAACAAATAGTGGTCTCACTGTGAAATTTCAGTACCAAGAACGCATATTTTGATGCAAAATTCGAACGAAAACCGCACGCAAACACCATTAATTTTGTCATATATACATTTTTTTCGCGACCGAAATCAATCCAATCGACAAATATTTTGCAATTCGACGTTGAAAATTTCCGTTTTCGTTTTCAAATCGCGATTTTTGATGCTGAAAAACGTCATAACTCGGCTGAACCGACTGCGATTTTCAAATAGTTTTCAGCGTTCGATTCGTCTTGTCGATTCGCATCTCAATTCGAACGAGTCCATGTAAATTTTTAACGAATTACTCGGATATTCTGAGAGATCACTCTCGTGTGAGACGCGTGAAATTTTGCACGAAAGAGAATTTTAATCGTCAAAAATCACGATTAGGTCGATGGATAGAACAAATAGTGGTCTCACTGTGAAATTTCAGTACCAAGAACGCATATTTTGATGCAAAATTCGAACGAAAACCGCACGCAAACACCATTAATTTTGTCATATATACATTTTTTTCGCGACCGAAATCAATCCAATCGACAAATATTTTGCAATTCGACGTTGAAAATTTCCGTTTTCGTTTTCAAATCGCGATTTTTGATGCTGAAAAACGTCATAACTCGGCTGAACCGACTGCGATTTTCAAATAGTTTTCAGCGTTCGATTCGTCTTGTCGATTCGCATCTCAATTCGAACGAGTCCATGTAAATTTTTAACGAATTACTCGGATATTCTGAGAGATCACTCTCGTATGAGACGCGTGAAATTTTGCACGAAAGAGCATTTTAATCGTCAAAAATCACGATTAGGTCGATGGATAGAACAAATAGTGGTCTCACTGTAAAATTTCAGTACCAAGAACGCATATTTTGATGCAAAATTCGAACGAAAACCGCACGCAAACACCATTAATTTTGTCATATATACATTTTTTTCGCGACCGAAATCAATCCAATCGACAAATATTTTGCAATTCGACGTTGAAAATTTCCGTTTTCGTTTTCAAATCGCGATTTTTGATGCTGAAAAACGTCATAACTCGGCTGAACCGACTGCGATTTTCAAATAGTTTTCAGCGTTCGATTCGTCTTGTCGATTCGCATCTCAATTCGAACGAGTCCATGTAAATTTTTAACGAATTACTCGGATATTCTGAGAGATCACTCTCGTATGAGACGCGTGAAATTTTGCACGAAAGAGCATTTTAATCGTCAAAAATCACGATTAGGTCGATGGATAGAACAAATAGTGGTCTCACTGTAAAATTTCAGTACCAAGAACGCATATTTTGATGCAAAATTCGAACGAAAACCGCACGCAAACACCATTAATTTTGTCATATATACATTTTTTTCGCGACCGAAATCAATCCAATCGACAAATATTTTGCAATTCGACGTTGAAAATTTCCGTTTTCGTTTTCAAATCGCGATTTTTGATGCTGAAAAACGTCATAACTCGGCTGAACCGACTGCGATTTTCAAATAGTTTTCAGCGTTCGATTCGTCTTGTCGATTCGCATCTCAATTCGAACGAGTCCATGTAAATTTTTAACGAATTACTCGGATATTCTGAGAGATCACTCTCGTGTGAGACGCGTGAAATTTTGCACGAAAGAGCATTTTAATCGTCAAAAATCACGATTAGGTCGATGGATAGAACAAATAGTGGTCTCACTGTGAAATTTCAGTACCAAGAACGCATATTTTGATGCAAAATTCGAACGAAAACCGCACGCAAACACCATTAATTTTGTCATATATACATTTTTTTCGCGACCGAAATCAATCCAATCGACAAATATTTTGCAATTCGACGTTGAAAATTTCCGTTTTCGTTTTCAAATCGCGATTTTTGATGCTGAAAAACGTCATAACTCGGCTGAACCGACTGCGATTTTCAAATAGTTTTCAGCGTTCGATTCGTCTTGTCGATTCGCATCTCAATTCGAACGAGTCCATGTAAATTTTTAACGAATTACTCGGATATTCTGAGAGATCACTCTCGTGTGAGACGCGTGAAATTTTGCACGAAAGAGCATTTTAATCGTCAAAAATCACGATTAGGTCGATGGATAGAACAAATAGTGGTCTCACTGTGAAATTTCAGTACCAAGAACGCATATTTTGATGCAAAATTCGAACGAAAACCGCACGCAAACACCATTAATTTTGTCATATATACGTTTTTTTCGCGACCGAAATCAATCCAATCGACAAATATTTTGCAATTCGACGTTGAAAATTTCCGTTTTCGTTTTCAAATCGCGATTTTTGATGCTGAAAAACGTCATAACTCGGCTGAACCGACTGCGATTTTCAAATAGTTTTCAGCGTTCGATTCGTCTTGTCGACTCGCATCTCAATTCGAACGAGTCCATGTAAATTTTTAACGAATTACTCGGATATTCTGAGAGATCACTCTCGTGTGAGACGCGTGAAATTTTGCACGAAAGAGCATTTTAATCGTCAAAAATCACGATTAGGTCGATGGATAGAATAAATAGTGGTCTCACTGTGAAATTTCAGTACCAAGAACGCATATTTTGATGCAAAATTCGAACGAAAACCGCACGCAAACACCATTAATTTTGTCATATATACATTTTTTTCGCGAC
Organism: Leptonema lineaticorne; assembly: GCA_024500535.1. Lineage (NCBI taxonomy): Eukaryota > Metazoa > Arthropoda > Insecta > Trichoptera > Hydropsychidae > Leptonema > Leptonema lineaticorne. The sequence continues at coordinate 14,914,471 of JANIJI010000006.1, forward strand.
CGAAATCAATCCAATCGACAAATATTTTGCAATTCGACGTTGAAAATTTCCGTTTTCGTTTTCAAATCGCGATTTTTGATGCTGAAAAACGTCATAACTCGGCTGAACCGACTGCGATTTTCAAATAGTTTTCAGCGTTCGATTCGTCTTGTCGATTCGCATCTCAATTCGAACGAGTCCATGTAAATTTTTAACGAATTACTCGGATATTCTGAGAGATCACTCTCGTATGAGACGCGTGAAATTTTGCACGAAAGAGCATTTTAATCGTCAAAAATCACGATTAGGTCGATGGATAGAACAAATAGTGGTCTCACTGTAAAATTTCAGTACCAAGAACGCATATTTTGATGCAAAATTCGAACGAAAACCGCACGCAAACACCATTAATTTTGTCATATATACATTTTTTTCGCGACCGAAATCAATCCAATCGACAAATATTTTGCAATTCGACGTTGAAAATTTCCGTTTTCGTTTTCAAATCGCGATTTTTGATGCTGAAAAACGTCATAACTCGGCTGAACCGACTGCGATTTTCAAATAGTTTTCAGCGTTCGATTCGTCTTGTCGATTCGCATCTCAATTCGAACGAGTCCATGTAAATTTTTAACGAATTACTCGGATATTCTGAGAGATCACTCTCGTGTGAGACGCGTGAAATTTTGCACGAAAGAGCATTTTAATCGTCAAAAATCACGATTAGGTCGATGGATAGAACAAATAGTGGTCTCACTGTGAAATTTCAGTACCAAGAACGCATATTTTGATGCAAAATTCGAACGAAAACCGCACGCAAACACCATTAATTTTGTCATATATACATTTTTTTCGCGACCGAAATCAATCCAATCGACAAATATTTTGCAATTCGACGTTGAAAATTTCCGTTTTCGTTTTCAAATCGCGATTTTTGATGCTGAAAAACGTCATAACTCGGCTGAACCGACTGCGATTTTCAAATAGTTTTCAACGTTCGATTCGTCTTGTCGATTCGCATCTCAATTCGAACGAGTCCATGTAAATTTTTAACGAATTACTCGGATATTCTGAGAGATCACTCTCGTATGAGACGCGTGAAATTTTGCACGAAAGAGCATTTTAATCGTCAAAAATCACGATTAGGTCGATGGATAGAACAAATAGTGGTCTCACTGTGAAATTTCAGTACCAAGAACGCATATTTTGATGCAAAATTCGAACGAAATTCACCGTATTATTCGATCGAGTTCACCTTACTTTTTGATCGTTCCACGGTCATTACATAAAATTCACCTTACTTTTTGATACAGCACACATTTATATGGAAAATGTTGCGTGATCAAAAAGTAAGGTGAATTTCTAAAAATCACTTTAGCGTGATCAAAAACTAAGGTGAATTCGATGGAAATCAATTTAAACATTTTTTTATACGATTGCAAATGATTTTTCACTTTTGTTTTTTTTCGTCGCAACATAGTACGATTTTTAAAAAAAAATCCGCAATGTGTTTTTTAACACGATGCGATCGTGTAGAAAAATTCACCGTATTTTTGGATCGAGTTCACCTTACTTTTTGATCGTTCCACGGTCATTACATAAAATTCACCTTACTTTTTGATACAGCACACATTTATATGGAAAATGTTGCGTGATCAAAAAGTAAGGTGAATTTCTAAAAATCACTTTAGCGTGATCAAAAATTAAGGTGAATTCGATCGAAATCAATTTAAACATTTTTTTATACGATTGCAAATGATTTTTCACTTTTGTTTTTTTTCGTCGCAACATAGTACGATTTTTAAAAAAAATTCCGCAATGTGTTTTTTAACACGATGCGATCGTGTAGAAAAATTCACCATATTTTTGGATCGAGTTCACCTTATTTTTTGATCGTTCCACGGTCATTACATAAAATTCACCTTACTTTTTGATACAGAACACATTTATATGGAAAATGTTGCGTGATCAAAAAGTAAGGTGAATTTCTAAAAATCACTTTAGCGTGATCAAAAACTAAGGTGAATTCGATCGAAATCAATTTAAACATTTTTTTATACGATTGCAAATGATTTTTCACTTTTGTTTTTTTTCGTCGCAACATAGTACGATTTTTAAAAAAAATTCCGCAATGTGTTTTTTAACACGATGCGATCGTGTAGAAAAATTCACCGTATTTTTGGATCGAGTTCACCTTACTTTTTGATCGTTCCACGGTCATTACATAAAATTCACCTTACTTTTTGATACAGCACACATTTATATGGAAAATGTTGCGTGATCAAAAAGTAAGGTGAATTTCTAAAAATCACTTTAGCGTGATCAAAAACTAAGGTGAATTCGATCGAAATCAATTTAAACATTTTTTTATACGATTGCAAATGATTTTTCACTTTTGTTTTTTTTCGTCGCAACATAGTACGATTTTTAAAAAAAGTTCCGCAATGTGTTTTTTAACACGATGCGATCGTGTAGAAAAATTCACCGTATTTTTGGATCGAGTTCACCTTACTTTTTGATCGTTCCACGGTCATTACATAAAATTCACCTTACTTTTTGATACAGCACACATTTATATGGAAAATGTTGCGTGATCAAAAAGTAAGGTGAATTTCTAAAAATCACTTTAGCGTGATCAAAAATTAAGGTGAATTCGATCGAAATCAATTTAAACATTTTTTTATACGATTGCAAATGATTTTTCACTTTTGTTTTTTTTCGTCGCAACATAGTACGATTTTTAAAAAAAATTCCGCAATGTGTTTTTTAACACGATGCGATCGTGTAGAAAAATTCACCGTATTTTTGGATCGAGTTCACCTTACTTTTTGATCGTTCCACGGTCATTACATAAAATTCACCTTACTTTTTGATACAGCACACATTTATATGGAAAATGTTGCGTGATCAAAAAGTAAGGTGAATTTCTAAAAATCACTTTAGCGTGATCAAAAATTAAGGTGAATTCGATCGAAATCAATTTAAACATTTTTTTATACGATTGCAAATGATTTTTCACTTTTGTTTTTTTTCGTCGCAACATAGTACGATTTTAAAAAAAGTTCCGCAATGTGTTTTTTAACACGATGCGATCGTGTAGAAAAATTCACCGTATTTTTGGATCGAGTTCACCTTACTTTTTGATCGTTCCACGGTCATTACATAAAATTCACCTTACTTTTTGATACAGCACACATTTATATGGAAAATGTTGCGTGATCAAAAAGTAAGGTGAATTTCTAAAAATCACTTTAGCGTGATCAAAAATTAAGGTGAATTCGATCGAAATCAATTTAAACATTTTTTTATACGATTGCAAATGATTTTTCACTTTTGTTTTTTTTCGTCGCAACATAGTACGATTTTTAAAAAAATTCCGCAATGTGTTTTTTAACACGATGCGATCGTGTAGAAAAATTCACCGTATTTTTGGATCGAGTTCACCTTACTTTTTGATCGTTCCACGGTCATTAAATAAAATTCACCTTACTTTTTGATACAGCACACATTTATATGGAAAATGTTGCGTGATCAAAAAGTAAGGTGAATTTCTAAAAATCACTTTAGCGTGATCAAAAATTAAGGTGAATTCGATCGAAATCAATTTAAACATTTTTTTATACGATTGCAAATGATTTTTCACTTTTGTTTTTTTTCGTCGCAACATAGTACGATTTTTAAAAAAAATTCCGCAATGTGTTTTTTAACACGATGCGATCGTGTAGAAAAATTCACCGTATTTGTGGATCGAGTTCACCTTACTTTTTGATCGTTCCACGGTCATTACATAAAATTCACCTTACTTTTTGATACAGCACACATTTATATGGAAAATGTTGCGTGATCAAAAAGTAAGGTGAATTTCTAAAAATCACTTTAGCGTGATCAAAAATTAAGGTGAATTCGATCGAAATCAATTTAAACATTTTTTTATACGATTGCAAATGATTTTTCACTTTTGTTTTTTTTCGTCGCAACATAGTACGATTTTTAAAAAAAATTCCGCAATGTGTTTTTTAACACGATGCGATCGTGTAGAAAAATTCACCGTATTTTTGGATCGAGTTCACCTTACTTTTTGATCGTTCCACGGTCATTACATAAAATTCACCTTACTTTTTGATACAGCACACATTTATATGGAAAATGTTGCGTGATCAAAAAGTAAGGTGAATTTCTAAAAATCACTTTAGCGTGATCAAAAATTAAGGTGAATTCGATCGAAATCAATTTAAACATTTTTTTTATACGATTGCAAATGATTTTTCACTTTTGTTTTTTTTCGTCGCAACATAGTACGATTTTTAAAAAAAGTTCCGCAATGTGTTTTTTAACACGATGCGATCGTGTAGAAAAATTCACCGTATTTTTGGATCGAGTTCACCTTACTTTTTGATCGTTCCACGGTCATTACATAAAATTCACCTTACTTTTTGATACAGCACACATTTATATGGAAAATGTTGCGTGATCAAAAAGTAAGGTGAATTTCTAAAAATCACTTTAGCGTGATCAAAAATTAAGGTGAATTCGATCGAAATCAATTTAAACATTTTTTTATACGATTGCAAATGATTTTTCACTTTTGTTTTTTTTCGTCGCAACATAGTACGATTTTTAAAAAAAGTTCCGCAATGTGTTTTTTAACACGATGCGATCGTGTAGAAAAATTCACCGTATTTTTGGATCGAGTTCACCTTACTTTTTGATCGTTCCACGGTCATTACATAAAATTCACCTTACTTTTTGATACAGCACACATTTATATGGAAAATGTTGCGTGATCAAAAAGTAAGGTGAATTTCTAAAAATCACTTTAGCGTGATCAAAAATTAAGGTGAATTCGATCGAAATCAATTTAAACATTTTTTTATACGATTGCAAATGATTTTTCACTTTTGTTTTTTTTCGTCGCAACATAGTACGATTTTTAAAAAAATTCCGCAATGTGTTTTTTAACACGATGCGATCGTGTAGAAAAATTCACCGTATTTTTGGATCGAGTTCACCTTACTTTTTGATCGTTCCACGGTCATTAAATAAAATTCACCTTACTTTTTGATACAGCACACATTTATATGGAAAATGTTGCGTGATCAAAAAGTAAGGTGAATTTCTAAAAATCACTTTAGCGTGATCAAAAATTAAGGTGAATTCGATCGTAATCAATTTAAACATTTTTTTATACGATTGCAAATGATTTTTCACTTTTGTTTTTTTTCGTCGCAACATAGTACGATTTTTTAAAAAAATTCCGCAATGTGTTTTTTAACACGATGCGATCGTGTAGAAAAATTCACCGTATTTGTGGATCGAGTTTACCTTACTTTTTGATCGTTCCACGGTCATTACATAAAATTCACCTTACTTTTTGATACAGCACACATTTATATGGAAAATGTTGCGTGATCAAAAAGTAAGGTGAATTTCTAAAAATCACTTTAGCGTGATCAAAAACTAAGGTGAATTCGATCGAAATCAATTTAAACATTTTTTTATACGATTGCAAATGATTTTTCACTTTTGTTTTTTTTCGTCGCAACATAGTACGATTTTTAAAAAAAGTTCCGCAATGTGTTTTTTAACACGATGCGATCGTGTAGAAAAATTCACCGTATTTTTGGATCGAGTTCACCTTACTTTTTGATCGTTCCACGGTCATTACATAAAATTCACCTTACTTTTTGATACAGCACACATTTATATGGAAAATGTTGCGTGATCAAAAAGTAAGGTGAATTTCTAAAAATCACTTTAGCGTGATCAAAAATTAAGGTGAATTCGATCGAAATCAATTTAAACATTTTTTTATACGATTGCAAATGATTTTTCACTTTTGTTTTTTTTCGTCGCAACATAGTACGATTTTTAAAAAAATTCCGCAATGTGTTTTTTAACACGATGCGATCGTGTAGAAAAATTCACCGTATTTGTGGATCGAGTTCACCTTACTTTTTGATCGTTCCACGGTCATTACATAAAATTCACCTTACTTTTTGATACAGCACACATTTATATGGAAAATGTTGCGTGATCAAAAAGTAAGGTGAATTTCTAAAAATCACTTTAGCGTGATCAAAAATTAAGGTGAATTCGATCGAAATCAATTTAAACATTTTTTTATACGATTGCAAATGATTTTTCACTTTAGTTTTTTTTCGTCGCAACATAGTACGATTTTTAAAAAAAATTCCGCAATGTGTTTTTTAACACGATGCGATCGTGTAGAAAAATTCACCGTATTTTTGGATCGAGTTCACCTTACTTTTTGATCGTTCCACGGTCATTACATAAAATTCACCTTACTTTTTGATACAGCACACATTTATATGGAAAATGTTGCGTGATCAAAAAGTAAGGTGAATTTCTAAAAATCACTTTAGCGTGATCAAAAATTAAGGTGAATTCGATCGAAATCAATTTAAACATTTTTTTATACGATTGCAAATGATTTTTCACTTTTGTTTTTTTTCGTCGCAACATAGTACGATTTTTAAAAAAAATTCCGCAATGTGTTTTTTAACACGATGCGATCGTGTAGAAAAATTCACCGTATTTGTGGATCGAGTTCACCTTACTTTTTGATCGTTCCACGGTCATTACATAAAATTCACCTTACTTTTTGATACAGCACACATTTATATGGAAAATGTTGCGTGATCAAAAAGTAAGGTGAATTTCTAAAAATCACTTTAGCGTGATCAAAAATTAAGGTGAATTCGATCGAAATCAATTTAAACATTTTTTTATACGATTGCAAATGATTTTTCACTTTTGTTTTTTTTCGTCGCAACATAGTACGATTTTTAAAAAAAATTCCGCAATGTGTTTTTTAACACGATGCGATCGTGTAGAAAAATTCACCGTATTTTTGGATCGAGTTCACCTTACTTTTTGATCGTTCCACGGTCATTACATAAAATTCACCTTACTTTTTGATACAGCACACATTTATATGGAAAATGTTGCGTGATCAAAAAGTAAGGTGAATTTCTAAAAATCACTTTAGCGTGATCAAAATTAAGGTGAATTCGATCGAAATCAATTTAAACATTTTTTTATACGATTGCAAATGATTTTTCACTTTTGTTTTTTTTCGTCGCAACATAGTACGATTTTTAAAAAAAGTTCCGCAATGTGTTTTTTAACACGATGCGATCGTGTAGAAAAATTCACCGTATTTTTGGATCGAGTTCACCTTACTTTTTGATCGTTCCACGGTCATTACATAAAATTCACCTTACTTTTTGATACAGCACACATTTATATGGAAAATGTTGCGTGATCAAAAAGTAAGGTGAATTTCTAAAAATCACTTTAGCGTGATCAAAAATTAAGGTGAATTCGATCGAAATCAATTTAAACATTTTTTTATACGATTGCAAATGATTTTTCACTTTTGTTTTTTTTCGTCGCAACATAGTACGATTTTTAAAAAAAATTCCGCAATGTGTTTTTTAACACGATGCGATCGTGTAGAAAAATTCACCGTATTTTTGGATCGAGTTCACCTTACTTTTTGATCGTTCCACGGTCATTACATAAAATTCACCTTACTTTTTGATACAGCACACATTTATATGGAAAATGTTGCGTGATCAAAAAGTAAGGTGAATTTCTAAAAATCACTTTAGCGTGATCAAAAATTAAGGTGAATTCGATCGAAATCAATTTAAACATTTTTTTATACGATTGCAAATGATTTTTCACTTTTGTTTTTTTTCGTCGCAACATAGTACGATTTTTAAAAAAATTCCGCAATGTGTTTTTTAACACGATGCGATCGTGTAGAAAAATTCACCGTATTTGTGGATCGAGTTCACCTTACTTTTTGATCGTTCCACGGTCATTACATAAAATTCACCTTACTTTTTGATACAGCACACATTTATATGGAAAATGTTGCGTGATCAAAAAGTAAGGTGAATTTCTAAAAATCACTTTAGCGTGATCAAAAATTAAGGTGAATTCGATCGAAATCAATTTAAACATTTTTTTATACGATTGCAAATGATTTTTCACTTTTGTTTTTTTTCGTCGCAACATAGTACGATTTTTAAAAAAAATTCCGCAATGTGTTTTTTAACACGATGCGATCGTGTAGAAAAATTCACCGTATTTTTGGATCGAGTTCACCTTACTTTTTGATCGTTCCACGGTCATTACATAAAATTCACCTTACTTTTTGATACAGCACACATTTATATGGAAAATGTTGCGTGATCAAAAAGTAAGGTGAATTTCTAAAAATCACTTTAGCGTGATCAAAAATTAAGGTGAATTCGATCGAAATCAATTTAAACATTTTTTTATACGATTGCAAATGATTTTTCACTTTTGTTTTTTTTCGTCGCAACATAGTACGATTTTTAAAAAAAGTCCGCAATGTGTTTTTTAACACGATGCGATCGTGTAGAAAAATTCACCGTATTTTTGGATCGAGTTCACCTTACTTTTTGATCGTTCCACGGTCATTACATAAAATTCACCTTACTTTTTGATACAGCACACATTTATATGGAAAATGTTGCGTGATCAAAAAGTAAGGTGAATTTCTAAAAATCACTTTAGCGTGATCAAAAATTAAGGTGAATTCGATCGAAATCAATTTAAACATTTTTTTATACGATTGCAAATGATTTTTCACTTTTGTTTTTTTTCGTCGCAACATAGTACGATTTTTAAAAAAAATCCGCAATGTGTTTTTTAACACGATGCGATCGTGTAGAAAAATTCACCGTATTTTTGGATCGAGTTCACCTTACTTTTTGATCGTTCCACGGTCATTACATAAAATTCACCTTACTTTTTGATACAGCACACATTTATATGGAAAATGTTGCGTGATCAAAAAGTAAGGTGAATTTCTAAAAATCACTTTAGCGTGATCAAAAATTAAGGTGAATTCGATCGAAATCAATTTAAACATTTTTTTATACGATTGCAAATGATTTTTCACTTTTGTTTTTTTTCGTCGCAACATAGTACGATTTTTAAAAAAATTCCGCAATGTGTTTTTTAACACGATGCGATCGTGTAGAAAAATTCACCGTATTTGTGGATCGAGTTCACCTTACTTTTTGATCGTTCCACGGTCATTACATAAAATTCACCTTACTTTTTGATACAGCACACATTTATATGGAAAATGTTGCGTGATCAAAAAGTAAGGTGAATTTCTAAAAATCACTTTAGCGTGATCAAAAACTAAGGTGAATTCGATCGAAATCAATTTAAACATTTTTTTATACGATTGCAAATGATTTTTCACTTTTGTTTTTTTTCGTCGCAACATAGTACGATTTTTAAAAAAAAGTTCCGCAATGTGTTTTTTAACACGATGCGATCGTGTAGAAAAATTCACCGTATTTTTGGATCGAGTTCACCTTACTTTTTGATCGTTCCACGGTCATTACATAAAATTCACCTTACTTTTTGATACAGCACACATTTATATGGAAAATGTTGCGTGATCAAAAAGTAAGGTGAATTTCTAAAAATCACTTTAGCGTGATCAAAAATTAAGGTGAATTCGATCGAAATCAATTTAAACATTTTTTTATACGATTGCAAATGATTTTTCACTTTTGTTTTTTTTCGTCGCAACATAGTACGATTTTTAAAAAAAATTCCGCAATGTGTTTTTTAACACGATGCGATCGTGTAGAAAAATTCACCGTATTTTTGGATCGAGTTCACCTTACTTTTGATCGTTCCACGGTCATTACATAAAATTCACCTTACTTTTTGATACAGCACACATTTATATGGAAAATGTTGCGTGATCAAAAAGTAAGGTGAATTTCTAAAAATCACTTTAGCGTGATCAAAAATTAAGGTGAATTCGATCGAAATCAATTTAAACATTTTTTTATACGATTGCAAATGATTTTTCACTTTTGTTTTTTTCGTCGCAACATAGTACGATTTTTAAAAAAAATTCCGCAATGTGTTTTTTAACACGATGCGATCGTGTAGAAAAATTCACCGTATTTGTGGATCGAGTTCACCTTACTTTTTGATCGTTCCACGGTCATTACATAAAATTCACCTTACTTTTTGATACAGCACACATTTATATGGAAAATGTTGCGTGATCAAAAAGTAAGGTGAATTTCTAAAAATCACTTTAGCGTGATCAAAAATTAAGGTGAATTCGATCGAAATCAATTTAAACATTTTTTTATACGATTGCAAATGATTTTTCACTTTTGTTTTTTTTCGTCGCAACATAGTACGATTTTAAAAAAAATTCCGCAATGTGTTTTTTAACACGATGCGATCGTGTAGAAAAATTCACCGTATTTTTGGATCGAGTTCACCTTACTTTTTGATCGTTCACGGTCATTACATAAAATTCACCTTACTTTTTGATACAGCACACATTTATATGGAAAATGTTGCGTGATCAAAAAGTAAGGTGAATTTCTAAAAATCACTTTAGCGTGATCAAAAATTAAGGTGAATTCGATCGAAATCAATTTAAACATTTTTTTATACGATTGCAAATGATTTTTCACTTTTGTTTTTTTCGTCGCAACATAGTACGATTTTTAAAAAAAATTCCGCAATGTGTTTTTTAACACGATGCGATCGTGTAGAAAAATTCACCGTATTTTTGGATCGAGTTCACCTTACTTTTTGATCGTTCCACGGTCATTACATAAAATTCACCTTACTTTTTGATACAGCACACATTTATATGGAAAATGTTGCGTGATCAAAAAGTAAGGTGAATTTCTAAAAATCACTTTAGCGTGATCAAAAATTAAGGTGAATTCGATCGAAATCAATTTAAACATTTTTTTATACGATTGCAAATGATTTTTCACTTTTGTTTTTTTTCGTCGCAACATAGTACGATTTTTAAAAAAAATTCCGCAATGTGTTTTTTAACACGATGCGATCGTGTAGAAAAATTCACCGTATTTTTGGATCGAGTTCACCTTACTTTTGATCGTTCCACGGTCATTAAATAAAATTCACCTTACTTTTTGATACAGCACACATTTATATGGAAAATGTTGCGTGATCAAAAAGTAAGGTGAATTTCTAAAAATCACTTTAGCGTGATCAAAAATTAAGGTGAATTCGATCGAAATCAATTTAAACATTTTTTTATACGATTGCAAATGATTTTTCACTTTTGTTTTTTTTCGTCGCAACATAGTACGATTTTTAAAAAAATTCCGCAATGTGTTTTTTAACACGATGCGATCGTGTAGAAAAATTCACCGTATTTGTGGATCGAGTTCACCTTACTTTTTGATCGTTCCACGGTCATTACATAAAATTCACCTTACTTTTTGATACAGCACACATTTATATGGAAAATGTTGCGTGATCAAAAAGTAAGGTGAATTTCTAAAAATCACTTTAGCGTGATCAAAAATAAGGTGAATTCGATCGAAATCAATTTAAACATTTTTTTATACGATTGCAAATGATTTTTCACTTTTGTTTTTTTTCGTCGCAACATAGTACGATTTTTAAAAAAAATTCCGCAATGTGTTTTTTAACACGATGCGATCGTGTAGAAAAATTCACCGTATTTTTGGATCGAGTTCACCTTACTTTTTGATCGTTCCACGGTCATTACATAAAATTCACCTTACTTTTTGATACAGCACACATTTATATGGAAAATGTTGCGTGATCAAAAAGTAAGGTGAATTTCTAAAAATCACTTTAGCGTGATCAAAAATTAAGGTGAATTCGATCGAAATCAATTTAAACATTTTTTATACGATTGCAAATGATTTTTCACTTTTGTTTTTTTCGTCGCAACATAGTACGATTTTTAAAAAAAATTCCGCAATGTGTTTTTTAACACGATGCGATCGTGTAGAAAAATTCACCGTATTTTTGGATCGAGTTCACCTTACTTTTTGATCGTTCCACGGTCTCTTACATAAAATTCACCTTACTTTTTGATACAGCACACATTTATATGGAAAATGTTGCGTGATCAAAAAGTAAGGTGAATTTCTAAAAATCACTTTAGCGTGATCAAAAATTAAGGTGAATTCGATCGTAATCAATTTAAACATTTTTTTATACGATTGCAAATGATTTTTCACTTTTGTTTTTTTTCGTCGCAACATAGTACGATTTTTAAAAAAATTCCGCAATGTGTTTTTTTAACACGATGCGATCGTGTAGAAAAATTCACCGTATTTGTGATCGAGTTCACCTTACTTTTTGATCGTTCCACGGTCATTACATAAAATTCACCTTACTTTTTGATACAGCACACATTTATATGGAAAATGTTGCGTGATCAAAAAGTAAGGTGAATTTCTAAAAATCACTTTAGCGTGATCAAAAACTTAAGGTGAATTCGATCGAAATCAATTTAAACATTTTTTATACGATTGCAAATGATTTTTCACTTTTGTTTTTTTTCGTCGCAACATAGTACGATTTTTAAAAAAATTCCGCAATGTGTTTTTTAACACGATGCGATCGTGTAGAAAAATTCACCGTATTTTTGGATCGAGTTCACCTTACTTTTTGATCGTTCCACGGTCATTACATAAAATTCACCTTACTTTTTGATACAGCACACATTTATATGGAAAATGTTGCGTGATCAAAAAGTAAGGTGAATTTCTAAAAATCACTTTAGCGTGATCAAAATTAAGGTGAATTCGATCGAAATCAATTTAAACATTTTTTTATACGATTGCAAATGATTTTTCACTTTTGTTTTTTTTCGTCGCAACATAGTACGATTTTTAAAAAAAATTCCGCAATGTGTTTTTTAACACGATGCGATCGTGTAGAAAAATTCACCGTATTTTGGATCGAGTTCACCTTACTTTTTGATCGTTCCACGGTCATTACATAAAATTCACCTTACTTTTTGATACAGCACACATTTATATGGAAAATGTTGCGTGATCAAAAAGTAAGGTGAATTTCTAAAAATCACTTTAGCGTGATCAAAATTAAGGTGAATTCGATCGAAATCAATTTAAACATTTTTTTTATACGATTGCAAATGATTTTTCACTTTTGTTTTTTTTCGTCGCAACATAGTACGATTTTTAAAAAAAGTTCCGCAATGTGTTTTTTAACACGATGCGATCGTGTAGAAAAATTCACCGTATTTTTGGATCGAGTTCACCTTACTTTTTGATCGTTCCACGGTCATTACATAAAATTCACCTTACTTTTTGATACAGCACACATTTATATGGAAAATGTTGCGTGATCAAAAAGTAAGGTGAATTTCTAAAAATCACTTTAGCGTGATCAAAAATTAAGGTGAATTCGATCGAAATCAATTTAAACATTTTTTTATACGATTGCAAATGATTTTTCACTTTTGTTTTTTTTCGTCGCAACATAGTACGATTTTTAAAAAAATTCCGCAATGTGTTTTTTAACACGATGCGATCGTGTAGAAAAATTCACCGTATTTTTGGATCGAGTTCACCTTACTTTTTGATCGTTCCACGGTCATTACATAAAATTCACCTTACTTTTTGATACAGCACACATTTATATGGAAAATGTTGCGTGATCAAAAAGTAAGGTGAATTTCTAAAAATCACTTTAGCGTGATCAAAAATTAAGGTGAATTCGATCGAAATCAATTTAAACATTTTTTTATACGATTGCAAATGATTTTTCACTTTTGTTTTTTTTCGTCGCAACATAGTACGATTTTTAAAAAAGTTCCGCAATGTGTTTTTTAACACGATGCGATCGTGTAGAAAAATTCACCGTATTTTTGGATCGAGTTCACCTTACTTTTTGATCGTTCCACGGTCATTACATAAAATTCACCTTACTTTTTGATACAGCACACATTTATATGGAAAATGTTGCGTGATCAAAAAGTAAGGTGAATTTCTAAAAATCACTTTAGCGTGATCAAAAATTAAGGTGAATTCGATCGAAATCAATTTAAACATTTTTTTATACGATTGCAAATGATTTTTCACTTTTGTTTTTTTTCGTCGCAACATAGTACGATTTTTAAAAAAATTCCGCAATGTGTTTTTTAACACGATGCGATCGTGTAGAAAAATTCACCGTATTTTGGATCGAGTTCACCTTACTTTTTGATCGTTCCACGGTCATTACATAAAATTCACCTTACTTTTTGATACAGCACACATTTATATGGAAAATGTTGCGTGATCAAAAAGTAAGGTGAATTTCTAAAAATCACTTTAGCGTGATCAAAAATTAAGGTGAATTCGATCGAAATCAATTTAAACATTTTTTTATACGATTGCAAATGATTTTTCACTTTTGTTTTTTTTCGTCGCAACATAGTACGATTTTTAAAAAAATTCCGCAATGTGTTTTTTAACACGATGCGATCGTGTAGAAAAATTCACCGTATTTGTGGATCGAGTTCACCTTACTTTTTGATCGTTCCACGGTCATTACATAAAATTCACCTTACTTTTTGATACAGCACACATTTATATGGAAAATGTTGCGTGATCAAAAAGTAAGGTGAATTTCTAAAAATCACTTTAGCGTGATCAAAAATTAAGGTGAATTCGATCGAAATCAATTTAAACATTTTTTTATACGATTGCAAATGATTTTTCACTTTTGTTTTTTTTCGTCGCAACATAGTACGATTTTAAAAAAAATTCCGCAATGTGTTTTTTAACACGATGCGATCGTGTAGAAAAATTCACCGTATTTGTGGATCGAGTTCACCTTACTTTTTGATCGTTCCACGGTCATTACATAAAATTCACCTTACTTTTTGATACAGCACACATTTATATGGAAAATGTTGCGTGATCAAAAAGTAAGGTGAATTTCTAAAAATCACTTTAGCGTGATCAAAAATTAAGGTGAATTCGATCGAAATCAATTTAAACATTTTTTTATACGATTGCAAATGATTTTTCACTTTTGTTTTTTTTCGTCGCAACATAGTACGATTTTAAAAAAAATTCCGCAATGTGTTTTTTAACACGATGCGATCGTGTAGAAAAATTCACCGTATTTTTGGATCGAGTTCACCTTACTTTTTGATCGTTCCACGGTCATTACATAAAATTCACCTTACTTTTTGATACAGCACACATTTATATGGAAAATGTTGCGTGATCAAAAAGTAAGGTGAATTTCTAAAAATCACTTTAGCGTGATCAAAAATTAAGGTGAATTCGATCGAAATCAATTTAAACATTTTTTTATACGATTGCAAATGATTTTTCACTTTTGTTTTTTTTCGTCGCAACATAGTACGATTTTTAAAAAAATTCCGCAATGTGTTTTTTAACACGATGCGATCGTGTAGAAAAATTCACCGTATTTGTGGATCGAGTTCACCTTACTTTTTGATCGTTCCACGGTCATTACATAAAATTCACCTTACTTTTTGATACAGCACACATTTATATGGAAAATGTTGCGTGATCAAAAAGTAAGGTGAATTTCTAAAAATCACTTTAGCGTGATCAAAAATTAAGGTGAATTCGATCGAAATCAATTTAAACATTTTTTTATACGATTGCAAATGATTTTTCACTTTTGTTTTTTTTCGTCGCAACATAGTACGATTTTTAAAAAAATTCCGCAATGTGTTTTTTAACACGATGCGATCGTGTAGAAAAATTCACCGTATTTTTGGATCGAGTTCACCTTACTTTTTGATCGTTCCACGGTCATTACATAAAATTCACCTTACTTTTTGATACAGCACACATTTATATGGAAAATGTTGCGTGATCAAAAAGTAAGGTGAATTTCTAAAAATCACTTTAGCGTGATCAAAAATTAAGGTGAATTCGATCGAAATCAATTTAAAACATTTTTTTATACGATTGCAAATGATTTTTCACTTTTGTTTTTTTTCGTCGCAACATAGTACGATTTTTAAAAAAAGTTCCGCAATGTGTTTTTTAACACGATGCGATCGTGTAGAAAAATTCACCGTATTTTTGGATCGAGTTCACCTTACTTTTTGATCGTTCCACGGTCATTACATAAAATTCACCTTACTTTTTGATACAGCACACATTATATGGAAAATGTTGCGTGATCAAAAAGTAAGGTGAATTTCTAAAAATCACTTTAGCGTGATCAAAAATTAAGGTGAATTCGATCGAAATCAATTTAAACATTTTTTTATACGATTGCAAATGATTTTTCACTTTTGTTTTTTTCGTCGCAACATAGTACGATTTTTAAAAAAATTCCGCAATGTGTTTTTTAACACGATGCGATCGTGTAGAAAAATTCACCGTATTTTTGGATCGAGTTCACCTTACTTTTTGATCGTTCCACGGTCATTACATAAAATTCACCTTACTTTTTGATACAGCACACATTTATATGGAAAATGTTGCGTGATCAAAAAGTAAGGTGAATTTCTAAAAATCACTTTAGCGTGATCAAAAATTAAGGTGAATTCGATCGAAATCAATTTAAACATTTTTTTATACGATTGCAAATGATTTTTCACTTTTGTTTTTTTTCGTCGCAACATAGTACGATTTTTAAAAAAAGTTCCGCAATGTGTTTTTTAACACGATGCGATCGTGTAGAAAAATTCACCGTATTTTTGGATCGAGTTCACCTTACTTTTTGATCGTTCCACGGTCATTACATAAAATTCACCTTACTTTTTGATACAGCACACATTTATATGGAAAATGTTGCGTGATCAAAAAGTAAGGTGAATTTCTAAAAATCACTTTAGCGTGATCAAAAATTAAGGTGAATTCGATCGAAATCAATTTAAACATTTTTTTATACGATTGCAAATGATTTTTCACTTTTGTTTTTTTTCGTCGCAACATAGTACGATTTTTAAAAAAATTCCGCAATGTGTTTTTTAACACAGCGATCGTGTAGAAAAATTCACCGTATTTTGTGGATCGAGTTCACCTTACTTTTTGATCGTTCCACGGTCATTACATAAAATTCACTTACTTTTTGATACAGCACACATTTATATGGAAAATGTTGCGTGATCAAAAAGTAAGGTGAATTTCTAAAAATCACTTTAGCGTGATCAAAAATTAAGGTGAATTCGATCGAAATCAATTTAAACATTTTTTATACGATTGCAAATGATTTTTCACTTTTGTTTTTTTTTCGTCGCAACATAGTACGATTTTAAAAAAATTCCGCAATGTGTTTTTTAACACGAT